>CM055904.1:54448359-54968359 GCA_029582155.1 Panopea generosa | reverse complement strand
TACAATTTTTACAAGCACAATCAAGTTTGCTCCTAATATGTTTTTGTTGTTTTTGGTTGGTCTGTATTTCATTAATGAAATCCACACGTTGATTAAAATGTAAAGACTGCACGCAATAGCTCCACAGTGACTCGATCGATTAAGATTCAATAGTGTAAACGAAAAAAAAATAAGATATCGAAATAAATCAGGATGAATAATTGAAAGATGAAATGATTGATATCCAAAACGTGATTTTTGTTAAAAAGGGTCATGTTTAAAGAGAGGCGTACAAAGTAACGTACATGCCCGGACCACAATTAATACCATTCGACGGGCTTGATAAACATCGTTAATTGCATGCATGTTATCTTCACGTTGTTTGCATTCATGGAAAATAATTTTAAGCGTATAATGATTTCAAGCGTGGATGATTTATTTTAGAAATACAAAACATGTTTAACGTTTAGTTACGAATAAGAAAAGAGCGTTCGTTCTTTTGTTTTTGAAAAAAAAAAAAAGTTTAAGGTTGTATAAATATACTTACCTATAGCACTTTGAAAGTTAGACAACTGGTCGTTTTCAGGTGTGGATGCTTTATGAGTAAATGTTTCATGCCCCAGTGGAAGTATTAAGGTCTTGCTACACAGCCGAATTTTGTTCTTTCTCTATGATTATGAAATAAGGTCAAGGATTTTGACGGTAAAAAAGTATTCCACGTATACTTCATTAAAGTATTTTTTTTTTCATAAAAGGAATGTTTCAGCGCACAAAATGCAGCTCGTTATTTTTAAAGACACCCTCAGATTTTTTAAAAAAAGAAGTCCTCAAATGCTAATTAATACATCTGTTTAAATCTTATAAACGTCACCTTTTACACACCAGCGATTGCAGTATATGCTGTCAGCATTTTCTTTACTCATCTGCAGCAAGAAATCACAGCCTTTATGAACCATTTTGAAAATACTTAAAACCAAATTACACGAGACTTTTTTAAGCGCACGAGTTATGTTACCGTGGCAAAAAAGTGCGCAACTCCGTGGTGAGTCGTACATTTACACCGCTGCAACTTTGAGTTCGACACACTTACTCAATATAGAAAATGCCAATCTTCGCTAGACATTTAAAACAAGGATTTTGGGTGATATTTTGTAATCCTCGTGTATAATATTGAAAGTAAAACAGATATGTCAAACCTAGCAGTGCGCTTTACAAAAAAAAACAATACCAATAAAACATTAAGTACATGTCGACAATTTTCACTTGAGATAGCTCTACAACAGACGCTATCGTACTGGTATATCATCAATCTATCCCAGGGTTCCTTGCGCTACGCTCTATTCATCCATTTCAACATCCCGGATTTTGCAAGATTCCTGCAATACAAAACATTACTCAAACTTATGACTTAATTAAAATATAGAGATTGTGAGCCAGTTCGGTCAAGCGGTCTTCCTGGCTATAACCAGTACTAAGCATATGCGGAAAAGTGTCTTGTTCAAGAGATACTACATATAGTAGTGACTGAGGATCGAACCTCCGGTCCCTCGGTTCTCTGTCTGATGCTCTAACACTGAACCACGCACTCAACACATTACTTACATACATAATTACATATACTGGCACATCTACTTACATATATACCTACACATATACATACATATATACCTACAAATATACATACATATATACCTACACATATACTTACATATATACCTACATATATATACTTACATATATACCTACACATGTACTTGCATATATACCGATATGCGTACTTACATATATATCTACACATATACTTACATATATACCTATATGCATACTTACATATATACCTACACATATACTTGCATATATACCGATATGCATACTTACATATATACCTACAGATATACTTGCATATATACCGATATGCATACTTACATATATACCTACAAATATACTTGCATATATACCGATATGCATACTTACATATATACCTACATATCTACTTACATATATACTTACATGTATACCTACACATATACTTGCATATATACCGATATGCATACTTACATATATAATCATTGGCACATCTACTTGCACATAGTAGTTTACGGTACTTGCTAGAAAAAATGACCCAGATAATTAAATATGGATAATACTGTCCGAATTAAGATAGATGGATTAATTATAAAATGCAAATTCCTCAGCAGGAATTAACATGAAGTGATTGGAAAGTGAAACAAGTAATTTACGCGAAATTCATACAAGTATTCAAACATTTCATGATCCAAATACGTTTCCATCCTTCTTACATATAACATACTTAAACATTTGATCCCGTAACTCCAGATTAGTAATTCCACTTATGTAAAATTACGATTTCTGTACTTTATAATTAATCCAACAACCTTTTTTCACGCAGAATTATCCATTTTTAATAACCTGCGTCATTTTTTATCAACGGCATTAACATTGGAATGACAGTAAAACGTATATAAAGTGTATGTAAAAAGCGGATTTTTATTTAATTATAAAAACCGTTGAAGTTACGAACGTCGACTTTTATCTGTTAAACCGTCATAAAATGTCTGAATGTAAAACTGAACAAGGTAATAACTTTGATTTAGTAAGTGTGCGGTAGGATTCTGCTTGATGCCATTTATTTAACCGTTAATACACGGTGCTGGTTTATTATATGAACCGCGCTTGAACCGCACTCGAATCCGCTGGGTAGAACCAGTACTGAGCGTTGTTTTCTGAAGGCCACGAGCGGCCAAAACTCTATCAAGTACACTACCGCCCTGCTAGGAAATTCAAAACAAGCATTTGATCTTCATAATTATTCAAGTTCTGCGGACTTGGCAGTTTGATACCTCTTGACCAAAGCACACAGATTGACCGAAGCAAGTATATTAACATTCATTAAGAAGTATTCAGGATTTTTTATCTTTATTAATATGTTCATATCAAGATTTTAGTGTAATTTTTAGCTCAATCAAAATGTACATGATGTATACATAAAAATAATTGTTGAGGTATTCAAGTATAAATGTTAAATGTTTTATTTATATTTGTCCAATCTCTAAAACTAGTAAAATATATGAACATGTATTTGAATATTGCCATATTTTCTAGTTTGAATTTAACATTATATTGATTGTTTGTTTATTATCCACGTGCCATGTGTTGCATTTATTATTTGAATTTGCTTGTAATGAGAAACACTATAATTATCAGAGAGTCCAGGGTTCGATCCTCCGCCACTGCCATGTGTGATGCCCTTGAGCAAGACACTTTTTTCACATATGCTTAGTACTGGTTCTAACCAGGACGACTTCGAGCGTGATTTGTAAACGTCGTAATGAATTGTTTACAATCGATGTAAAATAAGTTTATAGTAACTTTGCTATGTCTTTGTGTGTCTTAAAATATCATCAACAACAAGTAATTGACGTTATAAAACGTGATGTAATGACAGCAACGATTCGAGATGAACAGAACACATATTGTTTATATAACTATGACGCTAGACATGTGTGTGTATTAACATATACGTCCTTTATATTTCAATGCAGTATGATAATGCAATCTCTTTATTCTGCTTTTATAATTACCTGACGGTAATTATTGTTATAAGAATATTTCTCTTCAGGTTTGCATAATTGAACAAAGCACATTATATGGCACATTTCAATACCTTTCATTTATAAGGTGTAATTAATGTACGTGTATCATTAATAGACATTTCAATGATACTTAAGTTTGCAATGAATTCTCTCCCGGTTCAATGTGGGTTTGAATAACTTCTTCCCCCAGTACACTTAGTGGTTTAAAAACGTCTCCCCCAATTCTCTGTGAGTTTGAATAACTTCATCACAAGAGTCACTTAGGTCTGAAATGACTTCTCCCAAGTTCAATGTGTGTTTGAATAACTTCTTCACACGATTCGCTTAGGTCTGAAATGATTTCTCCCCCGGATCACCTTGGCTTTGAATAACTTCTTCACAAGAGTCACTTAGATTTGGAATAATTTCTCCCCCGGTTCACCTTGGGTTTGAATAACTTCTTCCCAAGAGTCACTTAGGTTTGGAATGACTTCTCCCCCGGTTCACCTTGGGTTTGAATAACTTCTTCACAAGAGTCACTTAGGTTTGGAATGACTTCTCCCCCGGTTCCCCTTGGGTTTGAATAACGTCTTCACAAGAGTCACTTAGGTTTGAAATGACTTCTCCCCCGGTTCTCCTTTGGTTTGAATAACTTCTTCATAAGATTCACTTAGGTTTGGAATGACTTCTCCCCCGGTTCACTAGGTTAAAATAAACTCTCACCGCATGTCCACTGAGGAAATAGAATAAATTCTTACCCCTATTCTATAGAGCTGGAAGACCTTCTCCACATGTTCAATGAGGGTTGGAAAATTTCCCAACATCCCCATTATCCATGTTCACTGGGTTGGAATAACGTCTCCCACATGTTCAATGAGGATTGGACCCCCAATCCCACCTCCACCCTCTCCCCCTTCCCTTCATGTACATTAGGCTAGAATAACGTTTCCTCCATGTTCAATGAGGGTTGGAATAAATTATCTTTCGGTCCCAAATCTTAACTGTCAGTAATGGATAGCTGGTTGATGGATTAGGTTGGTTAATCATTCTAATATTGATCCATTCTCTCCCAAACAGGAACTTTCTCTATGGTTTTTATTCGTGTAAAAACAACAAACACTATTAAACGCCAATATTCTATCTTTTGGCAGATTCAATTTGCAGTTGATGTGCTCTCAAATTAAATACAAATACTGAGACAGTGATAGACAAAGTGCGTTAGGTAAAACACAAACACGTGGGACGTTTTTATAGCCGCTAAGTATACTTTCATCGACAATAAACATAACGAAGTACAATGAAGACAATAATTGACAAAAATAATGACTTCGCCATATGGAAAGAGTTTCCGTGGGATACTTTCGATATCTCTGATAATGTCACTAGATACCACGTGGCAGGTTTGCCGCGTCAAGTACATAGCAGAATGTGTTTCATTTGCGATGAATAGATTCTGAACATACAGACACTAATCGGCATAGTCTTACCAATTCGTATACTAAATGTCTTTTATATTAGCCCGACTTCTGTTATCAGTCACGTGACCGAAGATCGCAATCGTGCAAACCGTCGGCAAATGCTGTCATCATATCGAGTGTATGCACAGCGCGCGTGCGCGCGCACACACACACACATAGAAAACCCGAAAGAGCTTCCGCGAGGTATTAAATAATGGCGGTCATAAATAGACTTAATTTTTTATCTCTTTTTATTTAAAAAAATGCATTTTCCTTGATATTTACGATCATTTGATGACTTGAATGTCATTATTGATCTATTAGGAACCTTTTGAAAAATATGTAATATTTCAATTATGAATTAAGGTAAATTAAATTCAGGACAGGAAATGGAAATGGGTGTATGAATACATTATTCTTTACAGGAAGTCTACTTTCACTTTGCCAACAACGTACACACAGAATAGGGGAAAAACATATTTTGACCCTTATTTTTAGCATGCTATTTAGGAACAGCAAATGCAATGACATGTATCTATGACAAAGACAGGAATGGAAATCAGTAATGGTTTAATACCTTTTTAAATCTGTCTGTAGCGAGGTAGTCCGATTGCAAAGATAGCAGATAGCAACATCAACAGTAGTGTCACGTGCATATTCTAATAACCGTGCTTATAAATATGTGTCAATAGTTTGTTTTTTACAATGTAAATATTGTCCCAATATTTGTGTTAATATTTTATGAGCAATAATTATATTAAATTAAACTGAAACACGGACCGGTGACTTGATTAAAAACCCGTATTGACATTCATAGTGCACTGTAGACAATATTTGTATCCAAGCTGAATGTAGGTCAAATACCACTTTATGTTTGTTTTAAATGGTATTTTGTTTAGTCATTTTAGCTTAATTAAGAAGAAGGCTCAACATTTATATGAACCGTTCTTAAATGCGCTTCGTGCGTAGATTCAGTACTGAGTGTTGTTTTTAGAGGCATTTGGGACGATCTGGGAATCGAACCCACAAGCTCTGGAGTTTTGCTTTAAATCTGCTGCTGCTGCTGCTGCTGATAAGGATGATGATGATGATGATGATGTTAATGACAGTGGTAGTGTTGTTGGGTGTTTGATGATGGTTAGTGTAAATACTGCTGATATGCTGATGGTAATGCTGGTAATAGTAACGCTGTTGATGCCAATGATGTTGCTGGTGATGGTAATGCTGCTGTAGATGATGATGGTGGAGATGATGATGATGCTGACAATAGTAGTTGCTGCTAATGATGTTGCTGGTAATGCTGTTGAAGATGATGATGGTGGTTATGCTACTGCTGAAGATCATAATTGAAGTGACGACGATGTTAATAATGATGGTGATAATACTGCTGCTTAACATAATCATAGTAATGATTTTGAAAATAATAATTTTATAAATTTGATGTTAATAATAGCAAATTCACGTACATACATGCTTCTTCTGATGCTACTACTGCTACTACTGCTTATTCTTTTTATGGCACTGCTGCTTGATAATGATGATACAGGTAAAAACGGCAAATGGTGGCTTAAATTGAAATCAAACACGCGGTAAGATTCATAAAAATGATCGAGATGTTGCGGAAAACATTATTAACTATATCGTTTATAGAAAGACACAATTATTATGAACGTGAGTCCCCTACTGGGATGTTTATGTTCTTTCTGCATACTTCTTTTGAACATTTTCTCCACATTCGAAATTAATCTTTAAAAGCAGCTTGAGTTCAGAAGACGCTCAATATAAATTATACAAAGATAATTCCGGCACTGGTTTCTCCCATCAACAACAATATATCACGTGCATTCATTAAAAAGAACACTGTCGATCGTTTATAACAGCAAAAGTTGTAGCCATTTTTTTCAAAGTATCCAAATTGCTTAATGTTATATTTAAAACCGTTATACGGGGGACTTTGTATGTGATTTATTTATTATAAAATAATAATCGGTATTGATTTAAGACCTAGATTGATTTAGTTCCTTAACAAACTTATACATATCGAAAATAAATGGATGGAAAGACGAAAATTAGAGGCTTTGTGCCAAAAAAAGACGGCTAATGGCACGGCCTTTACAGTTTCTTTACATTAATTTTGTTCATTTACAGTTATTGTTAGTATTAGGAATAATTATGTTTATATATAAGCCATTGTCAATTACTGTTTATGGTATAATGAGGGAAGAACCGACGGTAAGTTGCGAGAACTTGTAGTCCAACCCATTTGCTATATACACGTATAGTCAACAATGTGTAAGCAGTCATATCTTTTAGTTAGACTGAAATGCTGCTATAGGAACGGGAATCAGATTTCTACATCGTTTTGACTTCTAGTCTTGATCAACTGCGACGCTTACTTTTCTAGAAGACAAGACGTGTCAATCTTCTTTTAAATAGAACTATTATAAAATATAATTTCATTGTTTTCAATTAAAATTCACTCGTTAACACTGAAATTTGCATGCTCGTGACCTTTACATCGCTTCAGTGCTCAATCGATACATCTATATAATATCACGGTAACAGTGTTTTATTGCAAAAAAAGGATCTAAATAGGATCAATAAATGAATTACGTCACAATGTAAAAATTCTCACTATGACTTCTTTCACTCAAACTACCCATCTTCTAACGCAAATCTATAGATTAATTAACTAACAGACAAACTGAAAAAAGTATGGGGGGTTAATGCCATTTTCAACAAATTTCAGGTTATATATGGCATATCCATTTTTTTTTGTGGAGGAAGACCTCAGACTGGAACTGAGTAGAACCACCGTCCTTTCGCAAGTAACTAGCAAACTTTTTCACATAAAATCTTTGGAGCCGCTGAGCGCGACTCAAACCTACGACCTTAGCGGTTAGAGGTAAGTGATCTTAGGACAGCGTCTTAGACCAGAAGATCCCCCAAAACTACCCCACCTACAGAAGACACACATATGGAGAGATAGACCCAGTTATTTCGTATTACAGATATATTCAATGTCGGCATTACAGAAGGTTTAAAGTATTTAAAATCCCTTCTTGTAATCCAATTACAAACGCAGAGATTTATCTATTATGAATACATTAGACGTGTGAATTTAATTACAAATTAAGTCAATGTATTAATAAAATAATTCGAGGACTTTATTTATTGAATAAATTGAGAATATAGCACGTTTACCACCACACAAAAACATAATTTGTATCATTTCACATAAAATTAAGCAATTTAACACGTGTGGTAGTAATGTGTTGGTTATCTAGTTATAAAGCGCGAAGTATGGCAAAAATAGTTAAATAGATTGATATAATAATTATACACATACTTGGTTATCTCCCTTTGAAATACATCGCCATTTACAATTTACAAAAGGGACTTTATGTACTTTCATAATTTAATTAAACAATACAATTGTTGGTTTTATAAATTATGGTCACAAAAATGTGCGTATTCGCAGTTTTTTCAGGGTTTTGTGTCGTAAAGAAAACTTGAAGAAACACTTTCTGTGAACAACACCTATTTCTGATAGAAAACAAAATTATCAGAAATCAATTAAAACAAACATGTTCCTGTTTCGAGCTCCATACATTTTGAAGGTGTAACCCCACCATTGATTTTTGTTCTTTATTCTATAGTAAATAACAAAAGTTTGAAGGCTTGTCATTCATAGAGGGTCCCAAATGAAAGAAGTGAAACCTACATTTTACTGTTTGTCAACCTCTGCACTATCAAAATATGATGAGAAAAGTAAGGGTCATGTGTCATATAAGAGATTTTTTTTCTGCACAGTGTGTACACTGGTGACAAAGTGAAAGTAGACTTCCGAAATCATGAATTCATACCCCAATTTCCAAGCATCATTTTTTTTCTCTAAATTCACAATTCAGACATGACAATGCTATCAAAATGTTCAAAATACATCAGTAATGCCATTCAAATAAAAAAATGAGCATTAAAAATAGGAAAATGCATTTTTAAAGAAGAAGAATTGAGGATTATTTACAACCGCCATTATGCGATTACCCCACGGAAGCACTTCCTTTTTGCAATGGTGGCACTATGCCTATAAGGAAACTCTTTTTTTTTTAATTTCATAATTACCTCATTTTTGCTAAGTTCTACCAATTTGAAGTAATACTGCCAAGTTGCAGGCATTAAATACTGAAACATTTGACAAAATACCACTTTTTACATGATCATTATATGCAGGCGCGAGATGTTGACCGACATGCAATTTTGATGTATTTGACTAATTTTACCAAAAAAATTTTTTTTTTTACCTAATTCCATTAAAATTTTTACACCAAAACAGTCTCATGATACACTGAAGACATTATCTTACCAAAATACATTATTCAATACAATGTACATGCTAAAAATTGCACATTTAAATTATCCAAAATAAAAAATCTTCAAAATTTTGTGATTTTTCATGAAATTTCAATGTAAATATGCACATATATGCTTTATTTGAGGCATACACTTGCCAAAATGTGGTTTTTTATGAAGCAAATGTCTCCAATTTGTCATTTAATACTATGAGAGTGTAAAAAAGAGGTTATTTTACCTACAATTAACATTTTGGAAAATCACCCCCATTTCACTCAAGTTTCTCTTATAGGTGTAACCCCACCATTGACTTTTGTTCTTTATTCTATAGTAAATAACAAAAGTTTGAAGGCTTGTCATTCATAGAGGGTCCCAAATGAAAGAAGTGAAACCTACATTTTACTGTTTGTCAACCTCTGCACTATCAAAATATGATGAGAAAAGCCTGAACAACTAACTAATGCACAGTAGTAATATGGTTTTCGTGAAAATTGCCAAAAATAGTAAAAGGAGTATAAATACATTGTGTCAAATGTAAAACCAAGCATGTTTTTAGGCCAGGCAGTTGGTGTAGTTTAATAAGTTATATTACCATTGATTGCAAATATTACCTCATAATGTTTCTTTAGATTGAAATCCGGTAAGAGTTCAGGCCCTTCTGGAATCGGAGCAGACTTTTTTAAAAATACGGAAACTGAAGTTGTCCCATATCTAAATACAATATTTAACAAAATCTTAGATAGCGGTACCTATCCAGATGCTTGGTCAGAAAGTATTCTATGCCCAATACACAAATCCGGATTAAAAGACGACGCAAATAATTACAGAGGAATTTCGCTAATAAGCATTATGTACAAAATATTTTCTAATATTGCTACGCAAAGAATTTACAGTTGGGCTGAGCGTGAACATAAGATTGATGAGGCGCAAGCAGGCTTCAGATCTGGTTATTCTGCAATAGATAACATCTTCTCCTTACAAGCACTTGTACAGAAATATATTTCAAAGAAAGGAGGGCGTTTTTACTGTCTTTTCGTAGACTTTAGCAAAGCGTTTGACACTTTAATTCATAATAAATTATTTAATAGTATTGCGCGTAAAGGCATTCATGGTAAAATTTTATCTGTATTTAAATCTATGTATAGTAAAACTAAATGTTCCATACGTACGCCAAATGGTATTACTGATCCATTCCCATGTAATATTGGAACGAGACAGGGGGACATAAGTAGTCCTATTTTATTTTCACTTTATATCAATGACCTTTGTACATTATTTAGAGAACGCTGTGGTACTGGAATATTTGTCTCTAACGATATACCTGATATCATGTATTTATTATTTGCTGATGATGTAACAAGCGTAGCTGAGACTGCGTCAAAGCTACAGATTCAACTAAATGTATTAAATGATTTTTGCATTTCTACAGGCATGAACATTAATCTTAAGAAAACTGAAATTATTGTATTTAGAAATGGTGGCAGACTTCGTTTATATGAAAATTGGTCGTACAGAGGAAATCTCATAAAAACAACGTCGTTGTATAAATTCATGGGCATTCTGTTGACACCCAAACTGTCGTGGACTTCCGCCAAAAGCAAACTTGCGACACAGGCCAAAAAAGCTATATATTCTATTCGAAATTATCAAAGGCCATTTGGACGATTTTTACATAATGAACTTTTTAAATTGTTTGATTCAATGGTAAAACCTATATTATGTTATGCATCAGAGATATGGGGTTACGAATATTCAAGTGCAATTGAGTCAGTTCAGGCTGATTTTTGTAAATACTTCTTAGGTGTTAATAGTTCTGTAAATAATAGCGTAGCGCTCGGCGAGTGCGGAAGGCTTCCTTTGTGCGTTACTTATCATACAAATTGCATTAAGTACTGGTGTAAAATAATACATATGCCAAATCACCGATATCCAAAACATTGTTATAGAATGCTTAAAGATTTAGATGATGTTGGAAGAAAAACTTGGGCTTCAAGTGTTAAGAAATTATTGTTTCGATATGGATTCGGGTATGTTTGGATTTCACATGAAGTGGGGGATATTAATATGTTTATTTTAGCATTTAAACAACGACTATCAGATTGCATGACCCAGTACTGGCATGGTAGTATTGCAGAATCCACACGTTGTGACACTTATAAGTACTTCAAAACTTTACTAAATCCAGAAAAGTATCTTTGTATTGAAATTCCCTTTTTACATAAAAAATCTCTTGCCCGTTTTCGATGTTCTAGTCACAAGCTCAAAATAGAAACTGGTCGTCACGAAAATATTGAAAGGCAAGACCGAAAGTGTACATATTGTTATATTCATGCGAATATAAACGTTATAGAAGACGAATATCATGTATTTTTTCTGTGTCCGAGATATGCGGATCTGAGACTACAATGTTTACAGTCTTGGTATTCCGGGGAAAATAACTTAGAAGATTTTTATCAGCTACTACAACTAAATGACACCTTCAAACTTAGGAAACTAGCTGCATATATCCATTTTATTTTGGTACGAAATGAATCACAATTATAATAGAAAAGAAATATTTCCACATAAATTGTATGCCATATTTCATTTCATATTTTGACACTACTAAATGTTTGTAAATAATGATATGTATTTTGGGCCGGAGGCCTCTATTTACGAAATAAAGGATTTGTATTGTATTGTATTGTATTTACATTTTTTTCAGATTGAAGTCAAAATGAAAACTCGTGAGATTTAAACTCTATAAATAGAAGGTACCATGCTTAGTTACCACTTTGGTTCTAGCCAAAACGGTTTGTTCAAAGAGCGAGGGTAAATAAAACTTAACATTGCATAGTTAAATACTTTTTACAAACGAGAAGATGTACGATTTAGCTTCTTCAAGCATAAATTGTTTCTGATGAACTTCAATAATTCTCGGTAAAATGACGTAAGAACTGCCGGAGAGTATCATAATTAGAAATTATATTTTAATTTAAACTTATTTAGTGTACTTCGATTATTGCAACTTTGATAAATCACGCTAGATGTCTTGCCGGTACCTGTACTAAGCATGTGCGGAAAAGGTGTCTTGCTCAAGGGCACTACCACACATAGCCGTGGCGGAGTGTCGAACCCACGACCCTACGATCATGAGTTCCGGATGCTCTACCACTTGACCACGCGCTCCACGATAATAACTGTTTGTACGCAAATGTTTATGGTAAGACATGTGGCTAAGAGTCACTTGCACAAAAAATAGTATGCATACATTTTTTTAAAAAAAAAATACATTTTTTTTCTAGAGACTTTAAAGTTAACCTAAAAAAAAAAAAAAAGGTAAAGTTAAAAACTGTTAATAATCATACTACTAAAACTGAATACCTTTAAGACTGCTTCCTCGCGTAATAGTGTGTTTTTTCTTAATTGTACATGTCAAACACTAACTTGCACTTAGCGTTATCTGAAACACTGTTCATTTTTGTAAACACGACAAGACCTATATAAATAAACATCGGAACGTTGGACTGACGATACAAACAGATGTATGACCTAGAACTGTGGACAAAGTTTATAGTTTGTCGCACATGCGGAATTATGACTTATCTTTTCCATAGTCATTATCTTCAACTTACCAGGGACTAAACCATTCGAACTACTTCGCCAATTATCCTAATTAAGTATAATATCGAAAAGTTACGGAATTGGCCGAGTATGTACGATTGGGACTTAACCTATACATAGTTGCGTCCCCTTTTGGTCACGGTAACAAGAGTCTTGCACTAAATAAATTGTTCATTTGGGCTGTGACTTTTTGCTGCAGATAAGTAGAGAAAAAGCATGCATAGTATATTCTGCAACAAAACGTCACTGGTGTTAAAAATATGACTTTACATAATTTTAATAGATGGATGTATTTATAAGCATTTGGTGTCTTCTTTTTTTAAAATAAATACAAAATAGGGTTGTCACTGCACTGTCTTTAAAAACAGAAGGCCAAATTACTAGTTATTGTGCATTTTTATGTGCGAATACATTCCTTTTATGAAAAGAATATACTTTAAAATAATTCAATGTGGCTTCTTTTTAACCCTTGAAATCCTAGTTCTTATCTGATATAGAATAAAGAACAAAATCAAACAAAGCTGTCTTAAGCAGCCGGTCAAAGGAAGGAGCAAAAGTGACATTTTTAATACAGGTTGTTGTTTAATACAGGTTGATTTGCCTTTTCAGCATAGAAATGAGAAATAGAAAACCTGGCTGCTTCAGACAAATGGCTGCTTAACAGAGGTGACCGCTTAAACAGGTTTGATTGTATAAGTATCTTATAAAAATCATTTTCAGCCTTTTTAGGTGTGGAATAGATTGTGTATACACCCATGAACATGTAACGATATGGACATATTTGCAGCAATCGTCGAATAACCACACGTGATTCATTCCGGTACTCTCCATTTATCAACCGTATGAAATAACGCTATATCAATACAAAGCACGGTATGCTTATACTTTTCCGGGCTACATCCGAGTGACATAAACTCTATTGATCATTATTTGCTTGATTTCAGTACTGAAGGTTTTTGTTTTTTTGTTTTTTTTTTATATAAAAAATACTGTAAAACCTTCGTAAGCTTAGTAAATAATAACAGTTTTGCTCGAATTCGAACTTTGAATTAATCAAGTAACAATGAACTATTTTGTTGACGGAGCTCTGCGAATGTCTTCGTGTTTTACACGAAATTTTAAGATTTACAAAGATTAATGTGACATCTACAGATAAGTAGCTAGCTACATACTACAATACCTGTACAATACTACGGCGCGACGAAAATCAATTCATACTTTATACCTAAGCGCGTGTGGCGGGTTCCATGGTGTAATGGTTAGCACTCAGGACTCTGAATCCTGCGATCCGAGTTCAAATCTCGGTGGAACCTTACAATTTTTATTCCTTTACAGTATACTGTTATCATTAAACAAGCTCACGAAGGTTTTATTATAATTATTGTTATAATATTATTATCATTTATTATTATTATTATTATTATTATTATTATTATTATTATTATTATTATTTTCATTATCATCAGTATCACCATCAGTATCAGTATCGTCACAAGCACCACCACCGTTATCATCAGCATTATCATCAGCATCGTGAACCCAATGTTTGTAGTGATGATACATATGCTGCTGCTGCTGCTGATGATGATGATGATGATAAATATATGTACATACCCAACGCACTTTGGTTTGCGTTGAGCTGCCATTTTGCGATGTAACAGCGCTTCATTGTTTCGTAATATTGTTCGGAGACATTGCGATTTGTTGTTACAGACGATAAAAACAGAGTCTGGAATTTCACATACACAGACGAGACATCATTAGTTCCAAAAGAGGTGAAATTTATTGGATTTTAGCAGGCAGATGAATCATGGTGCAATCATAGATTTTTTTTCAAGTGTTGTTTAAACATTTAGGTGAACTACCGAAACATCTATTTTTACTTTTGGGAAACTTTATTGCTGTTAAAATAAATTAATTGTATTGAGACAAAACAAGTCAGAAGGTTTTTTTTAGTTTTATGGTGTTAAGCTTCGCTTTCAACAATTTTTCAGTCATATCGCGACGGTGTCTACTTAAGACAGTATTCTAAGCACTGTCACACTGGTGTATCATGCCGCAGACACATGGTATGATACCCCACCCAGTCACATTATACTGACACCGGGCCGACCAGACCTAGAGCTCTCCTCTAAAGGCTGAGCGTCAAGCGAAGAAGCTTCTATTACCATTTTTAAAATCTTTGGTATGACCCGGCTGGGGATTAAACCCACGACCTTCTGCATGCGAGACGGACGCTCAACCACTAGACCACAACGCGGTCTAAAGTCAGAAAGGAAAAGGCCAATTCACTCATCATTCTGCATTGTTGTCAGTTAAGCGAAACTTTTTTTTCGTCATCAGTCAAACGTAAAATGCGGGCGTAGTTTATTTAGGTCTAACTATACAGTTGATTTTTGTTATTTGTTCTATATAGAATAAGGCCTAGGACGTCTACGGTAAAGAAAATGTTTCTTTTCTTCCATAGGGTAATGTGTCCGAACATAAAAATGCAATAAAATTGAAGTGACACCCTAAGACGTCTTCAAAAACTCACTCACTCACTCACTCACTCACTCACTCACTCACTCACTCACTCACTCACTCACTCACTCACTCACTCACTCACTCACTCACTCACTCACTCACTCACTCACTCACTCACTCACTCACTCACTCACTCACTCACTCACTCACTCAATCAATCAATCACTCACTCACTCATTGTTCCCGTCTCTCATTCACTCACTCATTCACTTAATCACTCATTCACTCACTTGTTGGTCCATTCACTCACTTATTTACTCACTCACACATCGGTCCATTCACTCGATCGGCGCTCGCCGATATCCACCACATTATTTAACTATTTTATTTCCCTCTGATGCTTCATTCACTCATTAATAATTCACTCATTCACTCATTCACTCATTCACTCACTGACCCCCTCCCACATTCAAATAATTAATATCTCTTCTCATGCTTCAGTTTTTCTTTACAAAATGATTAATTTGTCCATAATTACATAAAAAAAAGCCCGTAGACAGTCAACGTTATTGGTCCCACGGAACGTTTGAAAATGTGTTCTTTTTCTGTATTTAATTAACATTAATACAAATCTTAATTCGACCATGTTTTTCTTTTCCTTATTTCTTTTCTTTTTATGATTGAGTATATCAATATATTGAATACACAATGATGCGAAAACCCAATCTTGATTGTTTGAGTTGCACAATTAATACTTTTTAAGTGTATAAAATTTCCAACTAATGAAGCTAACAAAAAGGTATGATCTGAACGGTTAGTAAATTGAATTAATCCATTACCCAGTGTAATATTATATCAGGTAATTGTAAAGATGACGTCATGCGAACGAAAGCCTGAATGATTTTTAATATTTAAAAATTAAGTATAATTAAAGCGTTATAATCCACAAGAAAAGAAAGATTCGTATGGGGTAATCAAATCGGATTAATGTCCCAGGTCATGTGTGATTTTGATATTTGAAGAAAATGCACTCAGTAGTATAAGTTGAGAATGATAAAATATATGAAAGACTTGTTTACAGATTAATTTACTTGAGTGTATCCGGTACGACAATGAAGTAGATCTCTCCATAAGATATATGCAAACCAGGATATTATAACGGACTTTCTCGCAAACCCTCGATCAGTCATTCTTCAAAAAAAAATGACGAAAGTAAAGCTCGATGTTGTATCGTACTTTCTCTAGAACAAAAACGGCGTTAGCGTTTCTTTTTCCGATGACGTTGCCTTTGTCGTTGACGTCGCCATTACCTTTGTTGTTGGCGTTGCCGTTACCTTTGTCGTTGGCGTCGCCATTACCTTTGTTGTTGGCGTCGCCTTTACCTTTGTCGTTGGCGTTATCGTTACCTTTGTCGTTGTCGTTACCTTTGTAGTTGACGTCGCCATTACCTTTGTTGTTGGCGTTGTCTTACTTTTGTCTTTGGCGTTGGCGTTACCCTTGTCGTTGACGTTGCCTTTGGCATTGGCGTAGCAGTTACCTTTGTCGTTGACGTTGCTGTTACCTTTGTCGTTGACGTTGCCATTACCATTGTCGTTGCCGTTGCCATTGCCTTTGTCATTGATGTCGCTGTTACCCTTGTCGTTGACGTTGCCTTTGGCATTGGCGTAGCAGTTACCTTTGTCGCTGACGTTGCAGTTACCTTTGTCGTTGACGTTGCCGTTACCTTTGTTGTTTGGTTTTCATTACCTTTGTCGTTGCCATTACCTTTGTCGCTGGCGTTGACGTTGTCGTTGTCGTTGCCGTTGACATTGTTGATGACGTCGCCTTAAACGTTGACATTATCGTTACAACTGTCATTGCCGTTTACCGTTTTGGTTATCATTGTCATTGTCGTTTTCGTTGCTGTTATCATTCACGCTACCGTTGTAATCTTTGCATTCGAAGTAGTTATCTTTGGTTGCCGTTGCCGACGTCATTGTCAATAACGTTGTCGTTACTGTTGCTATCGTCGTTACTGTTACCTTGTCATTACCGTTGACTTGTCGTTGCCTTTGTCGTCTCACACCACTATTACATTTCCCATAGGGCTCCTTTGTAACATTTATGTCCAAAAAAGAGTGAAAAATTAAATTCCGCAGCATGTGTCTAGGTTCAAATTCTTCATTGGTTCAAGATATGCAATTATAAAGGGAAAAACGTATACCTTGACCAGGTTTATTTTTTTTAAAATTCAATGCTTTTATGAGACCTATCAATTTCCAGAGTAATAACATGTCAATTCGTAAAATGTATGCATTCGTATGATTGTATAATGCCGCCCGATAAATAAAACTACATGTGTTCTCCACACTGAGTTTATGAAATCATTCCTTCTCCAGCTAGTAGAAGTGTTTACATGGTGTCAGCGATATAGAACCTCGCCCTACCCGAAGTACTAGACCACAAATAATCCAAAAATTGACTGATTATTTCTGTTTGAGTGAATTTACCGCGTACGAAACTCGCGTTCGTCCCAAGACCATTTCGAACTGAACTCGTCAAAAAATTTAACCATGCATGAAAAAATAATCGATATGGCTGAGTCGTTATTTAAACCTCCGCGACAATTAGACAATATTGATGGCAATGTGGCCGAGAATTTTAGAAAATCGACGCGTGAAATGGAAGTTTAACATGTCTGCCAGTGGAGCATTAACAAAGCTAACAAGAGTTGTCAGAAGACAACAAAGCTCACCTCTGGGTGTCTAAGTTCAAAAAGAGCCATAACTGTGCCAAAATGCAATCCAGAGTTATGGTTCCTGTCTGTGTGGGTTCCATTGATGATGGTGAACACAATGCGAAGTTTCATTTACATCCAATGAGTGGTTGCATAGAGATCTTAAACGCAAAAGTTTAACCTGGGTGTCTACAGACGTCGACGCCGGGGTCATGGCAATAGCTCTCCTTGGACTTCATCCCGGTGAGTTAAAAAGGTACAAACCAGCATATTACTTCATTGTGCTGGGCCCAAAGTCATTGAAATATACGACCAGTTTGTTTAGAAATCGGCAGATGACAAAGATGACCCAGAAAAAGTGTATACAAATATTGAAAAGTACTGCAATCCACGAAAAAATGAAGTGGTCGAATCGCAAAGATTCTGGAACACTAAATTGGAAGACTACCCATCGTTCGAACGTTTCCCAGTTTACAGAGCTTCGAAAACGCGTAGAATCGTGCATTTTTTTCTGAAAAGGATCGAATGATTTGTGACAAAATAGTGTTCAGCACAAGCAGTAAACTACAGGAACTCCTGTTAAGAAAAGACAAATTAGAGCTCGATAAATGCATCCAAATTGCAATGGCATATGAGCAATCTAACAAGCATGTACGAGAACTGAGAGACTTTGGGAGTACAATTGCTTCACCCTTTAAGACTATTCCGTCTTGATCACTCAGTGTCTCTCGCATGTCATAGTGTGCCATAACACAGAGTGGTATTCCATCTTTAGATTCCAGCCATCCTTCAGTAATGAATTTGAAGAGAATAAGTTTGTATTAGTTCGCTACCTGACAAAATAAATTTAAATTTATTTGGTCAGTCCTTTATTATGTCAGTACGTCTACGTTACAGGAACAATGTTGAAAAATCTGTTAAACTGTTACACAGCTGTAACTTTGTAAACTGTCCGATGTTTGCAGATTCGCCAGTGAGCTACTCCAGTCAGAATCTCTAACTGCAATGTCTTGGGTTTTCCCAACTCAGCCATGACGATTTTATTGAGTAATAAATGTTAAGCCGCAGATATCGAGTTTTAAATGCAAAGTTTACTATTTACTTTGGCACAAGAGCAAAACTTGCATTACGTGCGTTTAAAAAGTGTTCTTTTTTATTGAAATTATCCGGAAAATGATTTTTTATCTAAAGGTATCAGGTGTGTGCATTCAATATATAAATGACCCACTAAGTAATGTTGTGATGCACCGAGTGTGTACTAGTGAGTTTGAGGTTGTAAATTAAAGAACATTAATGAATATATAGAGAATATTTGGTTAGTGCCTTTTCCTGAAAAGTTTATTAGGTTAGACAAAGAAAATGCGCTGCCGAATAATTGCTATGTTTTGGTGCGAAGAAAATGCACTATTCTAGTATTCATTTTGTCCTTTTGGCTTGAAATATAAGCGTGTAGGTTTCATTTGCAATATCTTGGGCACATGTTTGAATGAAAAAAATCAAAGTAGTCCGATTTTTTAAATTGTGTGCTTCCTACCAAAATCAGCTGAAGTTTATTCAGTTGCACTTTTATTATGCAAAATAATCTTAATCGTAGGATATATTACTCTCCGCATGACGTCATTGTACTGTTATTTTCTCCACATCAATTAAACAAGAGATGTGAATACAATCGAATGGTATTCGTTGAAACAGGACACAGGACGTGCTTCGGCATAATGGCGGTGATAAATAAACCATGTTTTTTTAAATGCATGTTTCTTAATTCAATGTTCCTTTTGTTATTCGAATGGCACAATTGAAGCATTTGAGGCATTTGGAACATTTTAAAGGCATTGTCAAGTTTAGTTTATACTAATCTATTTTAGCTCGATTGCAAAGAAAGCTCAGAACTATACAAACCGCTCTCGAGTTCTCTTCCTGGGTAGAACTAGTACTGAGTGTTGAGCAGTTGTGTAGAAGCAGTACTGAGTGTTGTCCACTTGTGTAGAACCAGTACTGAGTGTTGTCCACTTGTGTAGAACCAGTACTGAGTGTTGTCCACTTGTATAGAACCAGTACTGAGTGTTGTCCACTTGTGTAGAACCAGTACTGAGTGTTGTCCACTTGTGTAGAACCAGTACTGAGTGTCGTCACTTCCTGAGTAGAACCAGTACTGAGTGTTGTCCAATTGTGTAGAACCAGTACTGAGTGTTGTCCACTTGTATAGAACCAGTACTGAGTGTTGTCCACTTGTGTAGAACCAGTACTGAGTGTTGTCCACTTGTGTAGAACCAGTACTGAGTGTCGCCACTTCCTGAGTAGAACCAGTACTGAGTGTTGTCCACTTCCTGGGTAGAACCAGTATTGAGTGTTTTTTCAAGGGTAGAACCAGTACTTAGAACCAATACTGAGTGTTGTCCACCTCCTGTGTAGAACCAGTACTGGGTGTTGTTTCCTGGGTAGAACTAGTAATGAATGTTGTCCACTTCCTGGGTAGAACCAGTATTGAGTGTTGTCCACTTCCTGGGTAGAACCAGTATTGAGTGTTGTCCACTTCCTGTGTAGAACCAGTACTGAATGTTGTCCACTTCCTGGGTAGAACCAGTATGAATGTTGTCCACTTCCTGGGTAGAACCAGTATTGAGTGTTTTTTCAAGGGTAGAACCAGTACTTAGAACCAATACTGAGTGTTGTCCACCTCCTGTGTAGAACCAGTACTGGGTGTGGTTTCCTGGGTAGAACTAGTAATGAATGTTGTCCACTTCCTGGGTAGAACCAGTATTGAGTGTTGTCCACTTCCTGGGTAGAACCAGTACTGAGTGTTGTCCACTTCCTGTGTAGAACCAGTACTGAATGTTGTCCACTTCCTGGGTAGAACTAGTACTGAGTGTTGTCCACCTCCTGAGTAGAACCAGTACTGAGTGTTGTCCACTTCCTGGTCAGAACCAGTACTGAGTGTTGTCCACTTCCTGTGTAGAACCAGTACTGAGTGTTGTCCACTTCCTGGGTAGAACCAGTACTGAGTGTCGGCACTTCCTGGTCAGAACCAGTACTGAAAGTTGTCCACTTCCTGGGTAGAACCAGTACTGAGTGTCGCCACTTCCTGAGTAGAACCAGTACTGAGTGTTGTCCACTTCCTGTGTAGAACCAGTACTGAGTGTTGTCCACTTCCTGGTCAGAACCAGTACTGAGTGTCGCCACTTCCTGAGTAGAACCAGTACTGAGTGTTGTCCACTTCCTGGTCAGAACCAGTACTGAGTGTTGTCCACTTCCTGCGTAGAACCAGTACTGAGTGTTGTCCACTTGAAAGCTCAGAACTATACGAACCGCTCTCGAGTTCTCTTCCTAGGTAGAACCAGTACTGAGTGTTGTCCACTTCCTGGTCAGAACCAGTACTGAGTGTTGTCCACTTCCTGAGTAGAACCAGTACTGAGTGTTGTCCACTTCCTGGTCAGAACCAGTACTGAGTGTTGTCCACTTCCTGGGTAGAACCAGTACTGAATGTTATCCACTTCCTGGGTAGAACCAGTACTGAATGTTGTCCACTTCCTGGGTAGAACCAGTATTGAGTGTTGTTTCCAGGGTAGAACCAGTACTTAGAAACAATACTGAGTGTTGTCCACTTTCTGGGTAGAACCAGTACTGAGTGTGGATTCCTGTGTAGAACCAGTACTGAGTGTTGTCCACTTCCTGGATAGAACCAGTACTGAGTGTTGTTTGTAGAGGCATCGGGTCGAGTTGGGAATTGAACCCGCACCTTCTGCTGGAATAAGCGACCAACACTCTATTTATTAAACTCTCCCAGAGTGCACTGCGCTACGCCCAATTACCCTCTGTCAACTTCTCAACGTTTGCAAGATACTTGCAATATCAAATCTTCTCTCACATTTGACAAAATCATGACATTGCAGTTTTTAATACTTCCACATTTACTTAAATGTATTTTTTGAATTAGGTTTATGTTTTTGCGCGGAGGTAACTGGAAGTTAACAATCATCTATACAACAGCAATTTTAATTTTAAGTAAACATACAGGTTTTATTTTAATGGAATATGGTTAAATCACCATTTCTTAATATTGTCCGATTTATGACCATGTTTAGATTTAATATTTTAAAAAATGCTTTGCAAACTTTGAGATTTGACAGAGATCAATGATGCGCAACGCGATAAACCCTGTATAGAATGTCTATCCATTCCACTTACGCCCCGTTTGAATAGTCAATTTAGTAAAAAAAAATCCTTTGACACTGGGATACGAATACATTACTTCCAAAGTATTCTTTCACTTTGCCAACCGTCAGACAAAGTATAGACTATGAAACAAGAATAAAACATCCTGAATTAAAACAAAAAAAATAAAACAGATTTTTACAAGTAAACATGGAATTACTTTTTCGGTATTTTACGAGGAGGATTATTACGCTAGAGTAAACAAATAAGGACAATATATCAACCAAATCGTTTGTTATGATGTAAATATTGTATTAAGGGATAAACAGTGTAGATCACTATTATATTAGACCCACCAACAGAGAGATTTGTTGTCAATTTTGTCCGTGGATACGGGGAGAGTAATACTTTCATCTCGTACTTTCAAAACTTCTAGAAGTGAAAAAAAAAAACGTTGTACTGGTCGACCGTTTCTCCGCCAAACATTATTAAACGGTATAGTTGTAGTTGTGTAATGTTTAGCGTCGCTTTCAACAATTTTTCAGTCATATCGCGACGGTGTCTACTTGAGACAGTATTCTAAGCACTGTCACACTGGAGTATCATGCGGCAGACACATGGTATGATACCCACCCAGTCACATTATACTGGCACCGGGCCGACAAGACCTAGAGCTCTCCTCTAAATGCTGAGCGTCAAGCGAGGAAGCTTCTAGTACCATTTTTAAAGTCTTTGGTATGACCCGGCCGGGGATTGAACCCACGACCTTCTGCATGCGAGGCGGACGCTCTACCACTAGACCACGCCGCGGTCTAAACGGTATAAAAACATTTGAATTGCGGTGAATATTTCACTGAAATGATACTTGAAGTCGAAAGTAAACCGACCCGAGACAATGACAGAGGCAGATATAACGAGTCAACTGCGTTTGGAGAGAATTGTGACGATAGTTTTTGTATTGGCTATTGGCACGGTGGACGTGTTCTAAATTTCAACCTCCGCAAAAAAATATTTTACAGATGAAATATCTATCGAAATTTTAAGTGTATCTTAAGGTATTCAAATAATCGATGAGCATTAATTTATACATTCTTCAAATGCTACAGTTCTTAAATAGTATTCTACCATAAAATGAGGCAAATCTAAGAACAGTTTCAAACGGTTCCAAGATATTACAATTTTTTGCTCTCGATAATAAAAACTGAGTCTGGAAAATCACACACGGAGACGAGACGTCATTAGTTCAAAATGATGTGAGTTTTATTGTATTTTATCAAGCAGATAAATCTTGGTGCCATTATGGACTTCTTTGTAAATTGACCTCAATGGTTTATATTTTATGTACTTAGTTTACATATTAAAATTCTTAAATACTAGTTTTACTGCAAATTTTGGCAATGTTTCTACTTACAGATAACACATCAATAAAATGCGATTCTTACCCAAGGATAAAAGATATGTTGTTCATATACACGTTTACCAGACTAAGTTGTTTCTCTACCATTAAAACATTTGCATACTACTGTACCATTTGTATAACATCTGCACATACGGCGATAAGCGCATGTTAAAATAAGTAAATATCGACGTGACGATGCACATTTCACTTGTTATCAGTTAAACTTACATGGGCAGATCAAAATCAAAAGTGTTAAAATAATCGCTAAAATCTTGATAACAATGTATTGTAATATGTCGTTATCAGGTGTAAGTTTTAAAACCAGACACGGTCATAGTTGTTGTATCATGCCGCAGACACAGTCATGGTTGTTGTATCGTGCCATAGGCACAGTCAATGTTGTTGTATCGTGCCGCAGTTACAGTCGTAGTTGTTGTATCATGCCACAGACATAGTCATGGATTTTGTATCGTATCGTGCTGCAGACACCGTCTTGATTGTTGTATCGTGCCGCAGACAAAGTCATGTTTGTTGTATCATGCCGCAGACACAGTCATGTTTTTTTGTATCATGCCGCAGACACAGTTATGTTTGTTGTATCGTGCCACAGACACTGTCATGTTTGTTGTATCATGCAGCAGACACAGTCATGTTTGTTGTATCATGCCGCAGACACCGTCTTGATTGTTGTATCGTGCAGCTGACACCGTCATTGTTGTTGTATCGTTCCGCAGACACCGTCATTGTTGTTATATCTTGTATCAGACACAGCCATGGTTGTTGTATCGTGCAGCAGACACAGTCATGTTTGTTGTATCGTGTCACAGACACCGTTTTGATCGTTGTATCGTGCAGCAGACACCGTCATTGTTGTTGTATCGTGCCACAGACACTGTCATGTTTGTTGTATCGTGCCACAGACACTGTCATGTTTGTTGTATCATGCAGCAGACACCGTCTTGATTGTTGATTGTTGTATCGTGCAGCTGACACCGTCATTGTTGTTGTATCGTGCTGCAGACACCGTCATTGTTGTTGTATCTTGCAGCAGACACAGTCATGGTTGTTGTATCGTTCAGCAGACACAGTCAAGTTTGTTGTATCGTGTCACAGACACCGTCTTGATTGTTGTATCGTGCAGCAGACACCGTCATTATTGTTGTATCGTGCAGCAGACACTGTCATTTTTCTTGTATCGTCAGCAGACACAGTCATGGTTGTTGTATCGTGCCGCAGACACAGTCATGGTTGTTGTATCGTGCCGCAGACATAGTCATGATTGTTGTATCGTGCCGCAGTAACAGTCATGGTTGTTGTATCGTGCCGCAGACATAGTCTTGATTGATGTATCGAGCCGCAGTTACAGTCATGGTTGTTGTATCGTGCCTCAGACACAGTCATGGTTGTTGTATAGTGCCACAGTTACAGTCATGGTTGTTGTATCGTGCCGAAGACACAGTCATAGTTGTTGTATCGTGCCGCAGACACTGTCATGGTTGTTGTATCGTGCCACAGACACAGTCATAGTTGTTCGTTTTGTGCCACAGACACAGTCATGGTTGCTGTATCGTGCCGCAGACACAGTCATGGTTGTTGTATCGTGCCACAGACACAGTCATGCCGCAGACACAGTCATTGTTGTTGTATCGTGCCACAGACACAGACATAGTTGCTGTATCGTGCCACAGACACAGTCATGGTTGTTGTATCGTGCCGTAGACACAGTCATGGTTGTTGTATCGTGCCACAGACACAGTCATAGTTGTTCGTTTTGTGCCACAGACACAGTCATGGTTGTTGTATCGTGCCGCAAACACAGTCATGGTTAATGTATCGTGCCACAGACACAGTCATGGTTGTTGTATCGTGCAGCAGACACAGTCATGGTTGTTGTAACGTGCCGTAGACACAGTCATGGTTGTTGTATCGTGCCGTAGACGCAGTCATGATTGTTGTATTCTGCCGCAGTTACAATCATGGTTGTTGTATCGTGCCACAGACACAGTCATGGTTGCTGTATCGTGCCACAGACACGATCTTGGCTGTTGTATCGTGCCACAGACACAGACATGTTTGCTTAATCGTTCCACAGACACAGTCATGCCACAGACACGGTCATAGTTGCTGTATCGTGCCACAGACACAGTCTTGGTTGCTATATCGTGCCACGAACACAGTCATGCCTCAGACACAGTCGTTGTTGTTTTATCGTGCCACAGACACAGTCATGGTTGCTGTATCATACCGCAGATACAGTCATGGTTGTTGTATCTTGCCGCAGATACAGTCATGGTTTTTGTATCGTGCCAAGGACACAGTCATGGTTGTTGTATCGTGTCGCAGATACAGTCATGGTTGTTTTATCGTGCCACAGACACAGTCTTGGTTGCTGTATCGTGCCACAGACACAGTCATGCCACAGACACCGTCATGGTTGCTGTATTGTGCCACAGACACAGTCATTATTGTTGTATCGTGCCGAAGACACAGTCATGGTTGTTATATCGTGCAGCAGACACAGTCATGGTTGTTGTATCGTGCCGTAGACACAGTCATGGTTGTTGTATCGTGCCGCAGTTACAGTCATGGTTGTTGTATCGTGCAGCAGCCACATTCATGGTTGTTGTATCGTGCCGTAGACACAGTCATGGTTGCTGTATCGTGCCTCAGACACAGTCATGGTTGTTGTATTGTGTCGCAGACAAAGTCATAGTTCGTTTTGTGCCACATACATGGTCATGGTTGTTGTATCGTGCCGTAGCTGAGGTACAGTCATGATTGTTGTATCGTGACGCAAATACAGACATGGTTGTTATATCGTGCCGCAGACACAGTCATGGTTGTTGTATCGTGCCGTAGACACAGTCATGGTTGCTGTATCGTGATGCATACACAGTCATGGTTGCTGTATCGTGCCGCAGACACAGTCATGGTTGTTGTATTGTGTCGCAGACACAGTCATAGTTCGTTTTGTGCCACATATACGGTCATGGTTGTTGTATCGTGCCGTATCTGAGATACAGTCATGATTGTTGTATCGTGACGCAAACACAAATATGGTTGTTATATAATGCCGCAGACACAGCTACGGCGGCAGTATCGTGCCACAGTCGTTGTATAATACCCTTCTCGATTGTTATGTGCGGACATCTATAACTAGGGTCTTCATATTGAGAGCCAACAGAGGGCGCTACATGCACTATTCTAAAAGTATATCGGGAACTTTGAAGTTATTTATTTTGTATCAACTTTGAACACGCTCAAAATCTTCCTACGCAGAACCTGTTATAAGCATTTGGGAATGTGTCATGTTCTGGTGCACTACAAATTACCGTGACGGAGAATCGAACACACGACCCTCCGATCCCAGAGTCTGATGTTCCGAACACTACCGACAACGTGCTCTACTAAATGTATACAGAATAGCTGCTTTAAGAACTCCCAAACGTTAATCTCATGTTCATTTTCGTCCCAACAGCTAATAACTCTGCGTGTTATTTCTATATAACACACCACACAAACTTGCTGACATGCGACCCTGCTCTTAAACTCTACCCTTGGAAATTTATTCAACAAAAATGCAGCGTTTTGTCGGCATTTGTTCCCTTTATATGTGACGTTTAACTAAATTCAAAGAGACGACAAAATGCTATATCGTATTACCAGATATAAAAGAAGTTTTAAATAATCCACATAATCGTTATTAATTGCCTGATCAGTTTTAAAAGTCTGGCACTTAAATCACTTTCAAACATGAAAATTATACCAATCTATATACAATTGATGAATGTTAATGTTAATTTCACATTTTGACAGAATACTGGTTCCTGGCTGTCACGCCTCTTCTATCATTTATAAAAGTATTGAAAAGTACTGAAAGCCGGGCTTCATTTAATATCCATACGCCGTCCTAAATTGATTGATATTATTGTAGCATTTGGTTTATAGTATGCAACATTTCTTTGAAAATGACAATTTAATATCAACAATATATATCAATTATTTTGTTTAATCTCGTCATCATAAGGAAGTTTCGACATAATGTTATAAAGTATCTACATAATATAATAAACTTTTGACAAGATATAATAAAGTTTCGACATAATGTAATAAAGTATCTACATAATATAATAAACTTTCGACAAGATATAATAAAGTTTCGACATAATGTAATAAAGTATCTACATAATATAATAAACTTTTGACAAGATATTATTAAGTTTTGACATAATGTAATGAAGTTTCTACAGAATATAATAAAGTTTCTACATAATATAATAAACTTTCGACAAGATATAATAAAGTTTCGACATAATGTAATGAAGTATCTACACAATATAATGACATATCTACATAATGTAATAAACAGTCTACATAATATAATAAAGTATCTACAAAATGTAATGAAGTATCGACATAATGTAAAAACGTATCTACATAATGTAATAAACAAAGCACCTAATATAATGATGAATGCACATTATATAATAAGGAATGCACATAAAACATACAAAATGGACCACATAAGACAGCGATGGCGTTCCATAGTTTAATTTGTTTCTGTTTGCTTAAATTAAATTGATGAAAAAATGAAATTTGAGGAATAAAAAGTAGTCCCTATCGCGTAGGATCATTTAGGCGGTGATCAAGTCTGCACAGATTGATCACGACGTCACAAGCAGGTGAATGTCTTTGACATAAAACTCGGCTAAAAATTAAATAAATTTAATTCAATGCATTTCCGGTTTTCATTGAGCGACTCCGTTGCTTATTAAACAGCAATTGTGTTGACCCATTTGTAATATAAATACAAGTTTAGGTTAGTGTTAACTAACATTATACTTTTTTTAGTTTTTTGTGATTTCTTTACCGTTCATGGAAAAATTGAATCCAAAGAGAAACAGCAGCAATCACATTAATGTCAAAGTTGAATCATTGAAAAAATGTATGTTTATAAAACAACCTTCTTACAAGTTCGAGCATGGGATATTGTCTAAGTGAGTAATGGATTGGTTGATTGATTGAGTGATTGAGTGATTGGTTGATTGGATATTTAGCGTCATTTTATGCCATCGATGGCTAACAGACGATCAATTAACCTAACCACTGTTTCCTGGGATCTTTGAAGGTTAACGAGTACTCGAGCATACCCTATTTCCGCAAGTAACTGATAACGTTTCCACTTGCATCAGCGGTGAGAGACGAGTGATAACGAGACTCAATGTCGTATTCAACCATCACGGAGATTGTGGCCGGGCGAGATTCAAACACACGAACCCTGGGTAGATAGTCAGACGCACTACCGACAGAGCTAATCGGGCCTGGAGTGAGTAATGGAGTAACACCTGGAATATACGTTGTTTCCCTGAGCAAGGCATGGTGCCAATACTGACAGCGTCGACTCTGTTTTTAAAAGACAAACTCACAATCGTCATTTCTCATAGTAAATATTCCTATAAAGTATAATAAACATTGTTTACTAGCAGAAACAAAACATCAGGCAGTTTATAAATACTAATAACATTATTAAGCCTGTGTTTATATTTACAGTGTTTCTATTTGCACTATAATACTTTATACTGATCCATTTAATTGTTTCCCTAAGAATTCTGCATTCTCCCACACACGTGCCTAATGAATATGCCATTTTAGTAAACAATACAAGTGTTCATGCATTCGTGTACTTTTAGTCTTTAAGAAGAAATTTATTAACAGAATTTTTAAAGAATATATAATAGAAAATAAAAAATATTTTTTGTACTTTATTTCAATTTTGCAAAGATAAACCTCTTACCTCTGCAAACTTTATATGTTTCCATGGCATTTCCATATCTAACTGTATATGTTTCCATGGTAATATATACGTTTTAATTAACATCCCTTAATTGTTGAATTCCCATCATATAAGGAAATGCATGCCTGTCAGGAGACGTAGCAATCAAACGGAACAGCCAGCTCAGACGTATAAATATTATCAGCATATATTATTACATTGCATTACGGTGTCCCACTGGGGGCCATTGCGGTATATCTATCAAATTATGAAATGAAGAAACAACGAAACAACAAAACTGCGACGGTGAAAAGAAGAAACAACGAAACAACGATGGCGAAAATTCGAAACAACGATGGTTATTTATCAAATTAAGAAAAGAAGTCGCAATAACGAAACCATGATGGTGAAAAGTTGAAACAACGAAATCATGATGGTGAAAAGTTGAAACAACGAAATCATGATGGTGAGAAGTCGAAACAACGATGGTGAAAAGCCGTGGCATATTTATCAAATTAAGCGTGGTTTCGTTGTTTCGACTTTTCACCATCGTTGTTTCAACTTTTCACCATCGTTGTTTTGTTATTTCGACTTTTCACCATCGTTGTTTCGTTATAACGATTTTTCACCATCGTGGTTCCGACTTTTCACCATCGTTTTTTTTAACGTTTCACCATCGTTTTTTTCTACTTTTCAAAAGCGTGGATTCGTTGTTTTGTTGTTTCGACTTCTTTTCTTAATTTGATAAATATGCCACGATGGTCCTTATAGGACACCGTACTTCATATATACATACAGAGATGACAATGATTTCAGTAGGTACATATCGTATATCACGTTAATAACATAAATATTTTGCGGTCAACTAATGTCTTTCATCACAATATTTCTTGTCATATCTGTATTTATACTTACAACTGATTTTTCGCAATCGATAAATAGAAAACCACCATAAGATGTCGATTGTTTGGGGTTGTTTTTGCTTGGAGTCCCGTACTAATAAAAAGTACATAAAATGGGAAATCTGGAATTCTAGCTAGCTCACAAAAAATGCTTATCTGAGAGCATGGCGTAATAGATGGTTTGCATAAAAAACAAAAGAATTCCAAATGGACATTCTCAATGTCTCTGATTGTGGTGACCAGCAATAGAAATGGTCGTGTGTTAATATTTGGATTCCATTCTAACCCTACGACAATGTCTAGGGGATTGGGGAACTCTTCCAAATATCAGGATACTTGTGTATTAATACTTCCAGTTTAAATCTTAGACAATGTAGGTCCAATTAAGTCAACGTAAGCAATCCGCCGCGGCATATGTAATGAATGAATGGTGTTTTACGGCACGTCGACAAATAAATAAGTCATTTTGTGCGCGCAATCGGCAAATGTAACTTATAAAGTTGAAGACTCATTTTGCTCGTATTTCAGCGCAGCGGTGGTCCATGGGTAGAGCGTCTGCTTCGTATGACGAATGTGGTGGGTCCGATCCCTGCCCGTGTCATACCAAATACTTGAAAATGGTACTAGAAGCTTCCTCGCTTGGCGCTCAGTATGCAGAGGGTCGCTCTAGGTCTCGTCGGCCCGGTAACAAATATAATGTCACTGGGTGGGGTATCATACCATGGTGTCTGCAGCTTAGAATACTGTCTCAAATAGACACCGTCTAGATATGACTGAAAATTTGTTAAAAACAACAACAGCATCGTCCTTCACCCAATAACTCGCGAAATTAGCCTTTCTAGTTTGAAAGCATACTGCATACTGCGTTACAATTTGTTTTAAACATAAGATACGAGATGCGTTTATAATTAACCAATTAACTTTTAAACAATATACTAGTAAACAAATGAATAAGTTCCCAGTTACAATCTATCCGAGATATGAAAATGACTGCCTAGTTGCCTTATCAGCTTGCGGTAAGTGTTAGTAACATATTCCAATTATTCCAGGCAGGGGTATATCGGAAAATTTCAAATTAAAAAAACTTTATGATCATTATGATAAAGATGATTTTAGATAAAAACGCAGTAATTTATATATTAAACAATAACTAATGTTAAGCTTGAACCCTGTCGCTACTCTGGTACTCTGTATATAAATTATATCATTTTGGTTTGGTATTTGGTAAAACTACGGGGAACCAGAGTATAAGTTCCCCTGCTTATTTTGCCAAGTGTTGAGAGCAGGGGTGAAGTTATTACAGATAGTGTCAATTTCGGTATTATCTGTTTTTTGAAAAATGCATAGACTATATCGGAACATCTTGCACCATCAATTTTAATTTTAAAACATAAGAATTATAAAACTAGTGAATTAAAATAGATAACAGCAAATAAAAACAGATATAAATAAAAGTAAACATACCCCCACACCACCTCCGCCCCCCTTACACCTTTTACACCACTCTCAATATCCCCACATGCGCTGGAAAAGTTGACGCATGCGCAAGAGGACGTTGGTAGCGGGATGCAGGAGCTGAATTAAAGGTGTAACCCCACCATTGATTTTTGTTCTTTATTCTATAGTAAATAATAAAAGTTTGAAGGCGTGTCATTCATAGAGAGACCCAAAATGAAAGAAGTGAAACCTACATTTTACTGTTTGTCAACCTCTGCACTATCAAAATATGATGAGAAAAGTAGGGGTCATGTGTCATATAAGAGATTTTTTTTCTGCCCAGTGTGTACACTGGTGACAAAGTGAAAGTAGACTTCCGAAATCATGTATTCATACCCCAATTTCCAAGCATCAATTTTTTTTTTTTCTAAATTCACAAATCAAACATGACAATGCTATCAAAATATTCAAAATACATCAATAATGCCATTCAAATAAAAAAAATGAGCATTAAAATAAGGAAAATGCATTTTTAAAGAAGAAGAAATGAAGATTATTGATAACGGCCATAATGCGACTACCCCATGGAAGCACTTCCTTTTTTGCAATGGTGGTACTATGCCTAAAGGTCCGCCATTCTTTGTTTACACATCATACTAGTTTACATGTATTTAAAGATATATTTCTGATGTCATGGCGATTGCATCAATGAGTATTGTATTACGATGTACCAGCACAAGGAAGCCTCTTATGTAGAAGGTCATGGGTTGAGACCCCTGTCAGGTCATACCAAATACTTGAAAAATGGTAGTAGAAGCTTCTATAGAGGATAGTTCAAGGTCTGGTCTGCCAGGTGTCAGTATAATGTGACAGGGTGGGATAGAATGCCATGTGTTTGGTCAGCCAGGTGTCAGTATAATGTGACAGGGTGGGATAAAATGCCATATGTTTGCCGCATGAAACTCCAGTGTGGCAGCTCTCAGAATACTGTCTCAAGTGGACACCGTCTTGGTATGACTGAATTTGTTTTAGAAACGACGTTTAGCACCATGCAACAACAACCAGCACCTCGAGGTTAATTCTCATAACAGGATGACACATTACAGGCACACTCTCTGCGGACATGAACGATATAACTTGGCCTAGTGGTTAAGGCGTCCGCATCAGAAGCAAGAGGTCGAAAGTTTGAATCTCGGTGGAAGCACTTCAATTTTTTTCTGATGCGTCCAGTTGCTCATCCAGCAGCTAGTTAAATTGAGTGAAGCCGAATGACTAACGGCTTGACGCCGCGCATTGATAGCTTTTGGGAAGTGACAAAGGTCAGCTCATAAGCACAGTGTGGCTGGCCTTTACAATATGGGTGACACTATAATAAAGAAACACTTGCCTCACCTCGCCTCACCTCACCCTATTTCAATATGACATGTATAAGCCATAGAGGTAGTATTCTTGAAATTAATCATTGTATTCAGACCCCATCTCCCAACCCCACCCCGGTGTTTGTTTAAGTTTTTGTTTACCCTCGTGCTTTGAACAGGTCATTTTGACAGAGAGAGCGACAGTCTCCAACGTATACTTACATTGGTACGAAGTACAAGTAAGAAAGAGAGAGAGAGGGGAGGGAGGACGAGGGAGAGAGAGAGAGAGAGAGAGAGAGAGAGAGAGGGGGAGAGAGAGAGAGAGAGAGAGAGAGAGAGAGAGAGAGAGGGGGGAGGAGGGAGGGAGGACGAGAGAGAGAGAGAGAGAGAGAAAGAGAGAGAAAGGGGAGAGAAAGGGGAGAGAGATGGAGGAGGAGGGAGGGAGAAAGGAAACAGGAAACGAACTAGCGAACGAAGAAACAAATGAACGAAATAAGAAACGAAGTAACAAAGGAAAGGAAAGAAAGAAAATACTAAGTGAGGTAGGAACTGAAGATGGACCGAATGAGAGGGAGAGAGGGAGAAAGAAAACAGTGAACAAAGAACGAACGAAAAAACAAACGAACGAAGAAACGGAGTAAGAAAGGAACGGAAAGAAAGAAAGAAGTACGGAAGGAACAAATGGCGTCGGCGAGAGAGAGAGAGAAAGAGAGAGAGAGAGAGAGAGAGAGAGAGAGAGAGGGAGAAAGAAAGAGAGAGGGGGGAGGGAATAAGGAATGAACAATTGTCATAATTTGAAGTAATTTGCACTTCATTTTAAGCAGCAAACCTTGCTATTTCATTAATGGTAAATCGATACGTAAATCTTACAGTTGTTACCATTTAATTACCTATAACGCCCCTGTTGAAGACAATTTAAAAACAAAAAAAGAAAGTTGAAAGAATGTTATTAGTTTGAGCCATAAAAAAATGATGAACATTTATTCATTTCACATTTTGTTAAGAGGAATCCGGTACATCCACTTTGTAGTTGAAGATAGTTTGCACATTATATGTACAGTTTGCGGCGATTCTTCACAAAGTTCATTACCCGAATGGAAACAAACCTCGTTACGTTTGGTTTCGGAGGTTGACTTTCACACGGTTAATATTTTTTTCCCGCCAGAAGTTATTAATGGTTTTGTTGTTAAATCAGATGTCAGTTACTTGCGGAAGGACGGCTGTTCTACTCAGATTCATTCTGAGGTCTTCCACCATCAATAAAACTGGATATGCCATATATCGGGGTGCGGTAGTGTAATGGATAGAGTGTTGACCGCTCATGTCAGAAACTGAGGTTTCGGTCCCCAGCTACACCCGATGCCTCTCACAAAACAACACTCAGCACTGGTTCTATCCAATAAGTGGAATCGAGAGCGGTTCATACAAGCTTTGAGCTTTCATCGCAATCGAGCTAAAATAAATTAGTATAACCTGAAATGTGTTTGAAACGGCGCTAAATACAACAACAAAAACAACGACGTCACCGACAGAACTGGGCAATCTGGTCGGTATTTTCGCCGGCGATTGTGCTCTTCACTGTAACATTACATCTGAAAAATCAGAAAAATGTTGTTATCATCCTACGTATTTTCGTATTTAAATATCGAAATAAAACGAATTTATATAAAAAACAAAAAACAACAGCACTCTGTAACAAAAGCCAAGGAATTAGAGAGTCTTCCATAGGTCCTTGTAAAAGCTGAACACCGACGTTATCTGTAAATTATGACGGTTTGCCACCTTCCAGCACCCCGGTGCGCGAAGATTCACAAATGTTATGTGGGGTTCTGTCTTGTTCGTTTATTAAGTATACTGTAAAACTCTTTATTGAACGTCCCTGGAATACCACAATGAGTTACTTTAGTGATTACACGTGACACTCGGCTGCCAGCAACACCATGTCTGTCACGTGCTATAACTGTCAGACGAACGTTACACGCGTGTTAAACAATTGTTTTCGGTTTTCATTCCCCGCAAAACAAAAGATGAGAACAGCAAAATAAACGATCGCGTGTTTTGCTACCTTATCAGATGGGATTACATGCAAACGTTTTATAAACAGGCCATGGAGTAGATCAAGAATTAGGCAAAGAAACATTCAGGCTTAATTGGAGTAGAGTTTTGCTACGAAGTACTACGGTGTATGAATACAAAACAATATTATCAGATCTCGCGAGAATCCCGCGTGCGCTCTTCTTTGGATTATGAAGACGTTCCCTTAATCGCCTGTCAGATTAAATTTCGATATAACAGACCAAGAATAAGTAACCAGTTATCAATGGACCGATCTTTTCCTTTGTTTTAGATCAGACAAGGGAAGACAACTTCCAAATCACACACATGTGACTGCGAACTACTTATCGACGCCGCAGTTTGTCAGTTTTTTTTTCTATTGATATCTGCCACACATAAAGTACATACGCTGAAACTAATCATCATAGCGTCCAAAAATAATACCGCAGTTACGAAACTACAAATAATGACATAAGCGAGCAAAATGTGTTTTCTAAGCATAAATAACTGTATTATTTCACCATTTCGAAAAATCTTGACGTCATGGAAACATTACAGGAATCTATGACATTTTTCTCTGTTATGTTTGTGTGTTTTTTTTCTAGGTGCTGATGTTGTTTCGTAATAAACTATTTTTTTTCTGGCAATGTCAGGGACGTTATCAAGGTAACATCTTGACATTGAGATAAATTTGAAAAAGCTCGTGTGTATAGAACCTGTAATTCTTTTGGATATGTGTTACACTGTCGTATCAGAGCCCTGTGGGACGTGAATTTTTTTTTTTTTTTTTTTTTTTGAATGGGGTTTAACGCCATTTTCAACACATTTCAGGTTATATATCGCATATCCAGTTTTACTGGTGGAGGAAGACCTCAGACTGAGTCAGACTGAGTAGAACCACCGTCCTTCCGCAAGTAACTGGAAACTTTCTCACATAAAGTTTTTGTGGGACGTGAATCGAGGGTGGTGATATTGGAGGTTGGGTGGCGCAACAACGAAATTTCAATACTTTGGAAGAAGAGAGCCAATTCCTGATATGGATGCCACATATACACATATTTTTAGGGGCTGGGGTGATAATTCTTTGGTCGTTTTAGGGTTAACGCGTTCGCCGGATCTGGCCCAGTATTGGTTAACATTGTGAAATACATTACAAGAAAATGAACAAATTCAATCGATTGCATATATAATAATAAGAAAAAATACACTTGAAACATTGATTGTTTCGCAAGATAAATGTACATTGATATGTTGTTATATGTGTAATGTTCATTACAATATGTATTGTCTTTGTCTTATTTCTTTATACTGAAAACTTTGTAAATGGCCAAAGGCAAATTTTGCCGATTACTAAATAAACTTGATTTGTTTTATTAAAACTTGTCACTTTACTCGCCTATTAAACAACTCCGAAGAGTGACGTTGAGACATAAATACAAACACGCACTTTAAACCGCCTAAGTAAAGTGGTTGGAACTCAAACAATGACAGAACAAGATGTTCATTTCCATATGAGTGATTTAAAAGCAAACAAATCTGAAAGATTATCTAAATTTCAAATTTCCATATTAAATAAATAAAAACAATGAATATTAAAAACGGTTCGATAACCTGCAAATATTGCTTCTTTTGGGTTTGTAAACTACACTATACGAGAAAAACAGTTTTATTCAGAATATTATTTAAGAAAGTCATTATTTGACCGAGATAAACGGATCGTCTGATTCATTAGACGTTTTAAAGACTCAGCGTTGTGCGATACAGACTATCTGTTTTGCAATAATTATTTTACATCTGTCAGTGGCGTACGCCACAAACACCCGTGCTTGCACATTTTTTTTTAATTTTCTCGCGAATGCATCATTATATCTCTCAGAAATACCATCAGAAGACAGAAAATGCATATTAAAAATCAAACACTTACGATGACCACCCCACCCCTAGAACCTGATGGGCTAGCTAATTATTTTCGGGTCAGCTGCGCCATTGTCCGTCACAACATGAAACTACTTAAATCTTCATATATGGAAGTATATCAACACATAAAGTAAGATACTATTCACCAAGCGGAACAAAATATACATATAAAGATTCAAGATTCAAATTTCAAAATTCTTAATTCAGTAATTTAAACATATAATGTTTCTCATTAGATACAAATTCAAATGATAAATGTAACACATGACACGCAGGTAATAGATCAATATTATGTTAGGCTCTATTAAATTAGAAATATTACCTTATTTAAATACATACGTTTTTGACTAAATGTTTATGTTGAACAAATATAAATTAAACATTTAAACACTGAATAGATCAACACAAAAAATAGATGTATACAATGTGTATTTTAATTATACAAGGAATTGCGAACACTAAAAGTTTGATGAATAAATTTACAAACATTTAATAAGACTGAATATTTCTTACTTTGCATTAATTCAATGAATTTTAACATACTTAGCCGTTGATAATAATATGATTTAATAAGCTTTTACTGATATCCCTATGTACTGGAACATAATTATTAACACAAAATAGTAAAATAAACATTTTTATACTTATTTATTGGCTCGAGGGCGGAGTAATCCCAAAGCTCTTGCCGAGCCTGGGTTCGAACTAGCGACCTAATGCGTGAACCACGAAACTCTATTCACTGTACTACCGCTTTATTTAAAGGAACAGTGACCGAACAACAGGACATCAAACGCCGAGATGAACGAAATGTTAGACACCCATACACCCGGAAATTGACGTACAATGTATCTCCGAGTCCTCGGACATTTAAATCGTTTGAGAGTTGGCTCTCCGTGGCCGAGTGGTCTAAGGCTCCGTCTCAAGATCTCTAACCTCTCGCCGCTAAAGTTCGAGTCCCGCTCGTTCAAAAAATGAATATGTGAGAAAGTTATCCAGTGGAAGGACGGTGGTTCTACTCAGATTCATTCGGAGCCCTTCCTTCACCAATCAAATTGGATATATCATATTAATGTAACCTGAAATGTATTTGAAATGGCGTTACGCTCCATTTTAAAATCGTTTGAGCATCTTTTCAAATATAATTTGGTATTTTAAGCAGGACGATGTTGTACGTAGGGAAGTATTGAAGCAGTGAACTATTCTATAGAATTTATTAAAGCAGTTGTGCTGCTTGGTTTCTTTCTCTTTTTTTTTTACTATTTTCTCAAATTGATCTTCCGTTATTTTCTCTGTTATATATTGCTGTTTATTGGGGCTGGTGCCGATTTGAAGCTTGATACGTCACTGTTTGTGTGTTTTAAATGCTCAGAGTTGATTATTTTGTAGATATAAGAGTGAATCTGGGAAATATTGTCTAGGATTGTAGACAGGAGATGGTTGCCTAGTACAGTCAAAAGGTACAGAGACGAAATTGTGTAAAAAAAACACACACAACATAATTCTTTGTATTCCTTACGTTTTCGAACTAAGCCTTAATGCTTGTAAGCGAGTATCATATTTCCCAAAACTGTAAAACAGTTCTGTAAAATGTCAGAAACTGTGCGCAACATCCACGAAAACTGTTTTTAATTGTTTCTGAAGCACGCGCAGCTTTCACCAGTTCATCAAGATCATGTGCAGTACAGAAACTGGAAAATGTGAGAATTGCTATTTCAGGTGGGAGAAAGGTTATTTTGAAGGACAAAGACAAGAAATAATAATAAATAGAGTACGCATCAATGATACTGATGTCGGTGCTGGTGTTGATTCTGATGCCGGTACCGGTACCAAAGGTGATGCCGGTACCGGTGCCAGAGTTGATACTAGTACCGATGCCATAGCTGATGTCGGTACCGTTGTCAGAGCTGATGCCGGTAATGGTGCCAGAACTGATGCAGAGGTGATGCCGGGACCGGTGCCAGAGTTGATACCGGTACCGATGCCAGAGCTGATGTCGGTACCGATGCCAGAGCTGATGCCGGTAATGGTGCCAGAACTGATGCAGGTACAGTTACAAGAGCTGATGTCGTAGCCAACGCCGATACCAAACGACCGCTTTGCAATGATCAAAATACTGATTAAAGGTAATTACCCCGTTATATTCAATGCATTTCCAGCCATTTCAAAGCGGGTTTGATCTTTCAACGATATGTAGATCACTTACGGTGTGTGCCAATATCAACGATAAGCCGTTGCAATACATGTAATTAAATTATTGAACGGTTCCCTCGGGTTTCCTTCATATTGGGCATTCAGTTATTTATAATTCGATAACAACAAAAAGTGGCATTCAGTTCTTTATAAATCGATAACGACGAAAGGGACATTCAATTCTTTATAAGTCGATAACGACAAAGGTGGCATTCAGTTCTTTATAAGTCGATAACGACGAAAGGTTCTTTATAAGTCGATAACGACGAACGTGGCATTCAGTTCTTTATAAGTCGATAACGACGAAAATGGCATTCAGTTCCTTATAAGTCGATAACGACGAAAAGGACATTCAGTTCTTAATAATTCGATAACGACGAAAATGGCATTCAGTTCTTTATAAGTCGATAACGACGAAAGGTTCTTAATAAGTCGATGACGACGAAAGGGGCATTCAGTTCTTTATAATTCGATAACGAAAAAAGTGGCATTCAGTTCTTTATAAGTCGATAACGACGAAAGGTTCTTAATAAGTCGATGACGACGAAAGGGGCATTCAGTTCTTTATAATTCGATAACGAAAAAAGTGGCATTCAGTTCTTTATAAGTCGATAACGACGAAAGGGACATTCAGTACCTTATAAATCGATAACGACGAAAGGTTCTTTATAAGTCGATAACGACGAAAGGTTCTTTATAAGTCGATAACGACGAAAGAAGGTTCTTTATAAGTCGATAACGACGAAAGGTTCTTTATAAGTCGATAATGACGAAAGGGGCATTCAGTTTTCTGAAAGCAAATACAGCAGTTGTATTGTTATTATTGTTATAATTATAAATATTATTATTATTATTATTATTATTATTATTATTATTATTATTATTATTATTATTAATTGAACGACATTTACCATAGCGGCAACAACAACAAAAACTAAAAGACAAGCAGTTTTTTTTGACGTATTGAAGCAATTACCAGTGGCTTTAGGACATCGCCGCGTGTTATTGTAGATTATTTTAAGCTTTTATTTTACCACCTTGTTTAAATGTGAAGCTTAACTCTGATGTAGGTTGGAACAAATATAACAATAAATAAATGTAATTTCACCAGTGAACGATCTGAAGAAAGGCATGAAATTTCTTTGAGACTTACATTAATATTCTGCATCGGGGCACCGCGAAAATTGTTCTAGCAAGTGTATACGATCAGAACATCATTCCTGAATATAAACATGCTGATTCTATATTTAATCACCATAATCATCATCATCATCATCATCATCATCATCATCATCATCATCATCATCATCATCATCATCATCATCATTATCATTATCATTATCATCATCAGCATTATCATAGCAGTGCACTAATGTACGTGAATTAGACGACACACTTTGACAGAAATGATGTCGATTATAATCATTACTACTTTAATAATTACCTTTATCATTGCCATCACCATCAGTATCATTATAAGCAACAGCAGAAGCGCCATCACTATAACTATAACTGTAATTGTACCTGTAACTGTAACAGTAGCTGTAGCTGTAACTATTGCTGTAGCTGTAGCTGTAACTGTAACTGTAGCTGTAACTGTAGCTGTAGCTGTAGCTGTAACTGTAGCTCTAGCTGTAGCTGTAACTGTAGCTGTAGCTGTAGCTGTAGCTGTAACTGTTGCTGTAGCTGTAACTGTAACTGTAACTGTTATTGTAAATGTAGCTGTAGCTGTAGCTTTAACTGTAACTGTTACTGTATCTGTTACTGTAACTGTAACTGTAACTGTAACTGTAACTGTAGCTGTAGCTGTAACTGTAACTGTAACTGTTACTGTAGCTGTAGCTGTAACAGTAGCTGTAACTGTAACTGTAACTGTAGCTGTAGCTGTAACTATAACTGTAACTGTAACTGTAACTGTAGCTGTAACAGTAGCTGTAGCTGTAACTGTTACTGTATCTGTAACTGTTACTGTAACTGTATCTGTATGTGAAGCTGTAGCTGTAGCTATAACTGTAACTGTAACTGTAACTGTAACTGTAACTGTAACTGTAACTGTAACTGTAGCTGTAGCTGTAACTATAACTGTAACTGTAACTGTAGCTGTAGCTGTAACAGTAGCTGTAGCTGTAACTGTTACTGTATCTGTAACTGTAACTGTAACTGTATCTGTAGGTGAAGCTGTAGCTGTAGCTATAACTGTATATGTAGCTGTAACTGTAGCTGTAGCTGTAGCTGTAACTGTATCAGTAGCTGAAGCTGTAGCTGTAGCTGTAGCTATAACTGTATAGGTAGCTGTAACTGTAGCTGTAGCTGTAACTGTAGCTGTAGCTGTAGCTGTAACTGGTACTGGTACTGTAGCTGTAGCTGTAACTGTAACTGTAACTATAACTGTAACTGTAGCTGTAGCTGTAACTGTAACTGTAACTGTAACTGTTGCTGTAGCTGTAGCTGTAGCTGTAGCTGTAGCTGTAGCTGTAACTGTAACTGTAACTGTACCTGTAACTGTAACAGTAGCTGTAGCTGTAACTGTAACTGTAACTGTAACGGTAACTGTTACTGTTATTGTTACTGTAGCTGTAGCTGTAGCTGTAACTGCAATTGTAACTGTAACTGTTACAGTAGCTGTAGCTGTAACTGTATCAGTAGCTGTAACTGTAGCTGTAGCTGTAACTGTAACTGTTACTGTAGCTGTAGCTGTAGCTGTAACTGTAGCTGAAGCTGTAACTATAACTTTAACTATAACTGTAGCTGTAAATGTAGTTGTAGCTGGAACTATAACTATAAATGTAACTGTAACTGTAACTGTAGATGTAGCTGTAGCTGTAGCTAAAGCTATAACTGTTGCTGTAGCTGTTACTCTAGCTGTAGCTGTATCTGTTACTGTAACTGTAACTGTAACTGAAGCTGTAACTGTAGTTGTAGCTGTAACTGTAACTATAAATGTAACTGTAACTGTAACTGTAGATGTAGCTGTAGCTAAAGCTATAACTGTAACTGTAACTGTTACTGAAGCTGTAGCTGTAGCTGTAACTGTAACTGTAACTTTAACTGTAGATGTAACTTTAACTGTAGCTGTAGCTGTAACTTTAGTTGTAGCTGTAACTGTAACTATAAATGTAACTGTAACTGTAGATGTAGATGTAGCTAAAGCTATAACTGTAGCTGTATCTGTTACTGAAGCTGTAGCTGTAGCTGTAACTGTAACTGTAACTGTAACTGTAGATGTAACTTTAACTGTAGTTGTAGCTGTAACTGTAACTATAAATGTAACTGTAACTTTGACTGTAGATGTAGCTGTAGCTAAAGCTATAACTGTAGCTGTAACTGTTACTGTAGCTGTAGCTGTAGCTGTAGCTGTAGCTGTTACTGTAGCTGTAGCTGTAGTGTTTCTGTAGTTGTAGCTGTAGCTGTTACTGTTAATGTACTGTTACTGTTACTATAGCTGTAGCTGTATATATTACTGTAACTGTAGCTGTAGCTGTTATTGTAGCTGTAGCTGTAGATGTTACTGTAACTGTAGCTGTAGCTGTAGCTGTAGATTTAGCTGTAGCTGTTACTGTAGCTGTAGTTGTAACTGTAACTGTAACTGTAACTGTAACTATACATATAACTATAGCTTTAGCTATAGCTGTAACTGTAACTGTAACTGTTACAGTTACTGTTACTGTTACTGTTACTATCACTTTTTCTATTACACTATGACTATTACATTACCACTACCACTATCACTGTTATTAAGCTAGACGATCATGTAGTGAATAGATCGTTGGCCTCTCTCGCCAGAGCTTTCAGAATCCCCAGTTCGACCTGATGCCTTTTAAAAAAAAAGCAGTACTCAGAACTGTTTCTACCCAGGAAGCGGAATCGAAACCGGTTGTTATAAGCTATAAGCTTTCTTCGCGATCGCGCTAAAAACAACTAGTACAATATATTGCATATTATTTCTTCGAAGAAAAGTACATAAAAATTATTATAAAATAATAGTAAGCATTTTCTTCTTCAATTTAGAACACCATTATGCTGCTGCAGCACATGAAAGAAACCATAAATCAAATAAGCATGTTAATTGCAGCACATTTATTCTAACAGCAAATATGACACGGGTGATTAAGTATCTGTTGAAACAAACACTTGAATACAAATTTTAAACTATAGATTTATGGATTTATGTTTCCATTATCAGTCATGCTGGAGGTGGTCTTTTCATCTGAAACTAATTGAAAGTGACGTCCCTCTGCATGAAACTACCGCCATATTTCAAAATGCAGATTTCCAAGAATTCAGTTGCATGAGTATGAAACTGCCATTGTTATTTAAAGTTATAAAAATGACATGCGCAGTCAATGGTCTTTCTATCACCGGGTTTGCCGAATATTTAGCTATATTTGTTGTGTGATTTCTGGGATTGGTGATAAGTGCGACAATTTTTTAAATTGCTCATTTCTAAATGAAATGGTTGGCCCTGAAAAGGTCCTTTTGGGGACAATTTAAGAAGCTCATTTCTAAATGAAATGGTTGGCCCTGAAAAGGTCCTTTTGGGGACAGTTTAAGAAGCTCATTTCTAAATGAAATGGTTGGCCCTGAAAAGGTCCTTTTGGGGACAATTTAAGAAGCTCATTTCTAAATGAAATGCATGGCCCTGAAAGGTCCTTTTGGGGACAATTTAAGAAAAGTGCTCATTTCTAAATGAAATGGTTGGCCCTGAAAAGGTCCTTTTGGGGACAATTTAAGAAGCTCATTTCTAAATGAAATGGTTGGCCCTGAAAAGGTCCTTTTGGGGACAATTTAAGAAGCTCATTTCTAAATGAAATGGTTGGCCCTGAAAAGGTCCTTTTGGGGACAATTTAAGAAATGTACTCATTTCTAAATGAAATGGTTGGCCCTGAAAAGGTCCTTTTGGGGACAATTTAAGAAGCTCATTTCTAAATGAAATGGTTGGCCCTGAAAAGGTCCTTTTGGGGACAGTTTAAGAAGCTCATTTCTAAATGAAATGGTTGGCCCTGAAAAGGTCCTTTTGGGGACAATTTAAGAAGCTCATTTCTAAATGAAATGGAAGGCCCTGAAAGGTCCTTTTGGGGACAATTTAAGAAAAGTGCTCATTTCTAAATGAAATGGTTGGCCCTGAAAAGGTCCTTTTGGGGACAATTTAAGAAAATTGTTCATTTCTAATGAAATGGTTGGCTCTGAAAAGGGCCTTTTGCGACACAATGTCGAAGCGTCACCACGTGACTTGTTGCTATCAGCAGAATCCTAGACCTTCGTCTGCGTCAAGGAAATCAGAATCATCGGAGCCGTACGTGTAGCCGAATGCGAGTTCGGATAATTCCGAGTCGCTGTCGTCTTCGTCGTCGGTGAAGTTCTCAGCGTCCAAGATGCGATGCTGGATCTCTACGATTTCGGCTGCTTTCTTGGCGGCGAACTCATAAAACATGTTTCGGACGCCCTCTAGGATGGACAGTCTAACCCGGATGTTGTAGCGAAGGACCTTGTTTCCGGCGTTGTCAGCTTCCGTGAATCGCAGTGATGACAGCTCCACCTGGTGATTGAGGACGAAAACTTGCTCACAAGCTTTGCGAAAAAAGAGTTCCGCACTGCGAAGATCTCGACGAAGAACTGCATTCATGTTGATAGACATAGTGACAAAGTTAACTTTTTGTTGCTGTATTACGTCGAGGGCAGTAGATGTTTATTAGCAAGCGTAATTATGATAGGCAAAAGAGTTTCCGCAGACGACAACTGAATTATTGATGCAGGCGGCTAATATTGTGCAGCAGTTAAGATGCAGGTACGATAGTATTGGTATAGCAATGAAATTGCATATAACCATCTCCACCAAATCCAGGGTTTATGTACAGCCAAGGAGTAAAACTCATCGCAGACGACAATATTAATTAGTCTGCAGGGGTGGGTAATGTTTTCATAACAATAAGTATTCCTTTTCAGAAAAGTGATACTGACTTGAGTATATGTCTTTTCAGGTGAACCCAAACCGTGAAAATTCATTCACCGGAAAATATTACTAATTGTTTTAACACCCACCTCCCTTAAGTCTTCCCTACTGACCCAGTTTTAATGGGTTTCGCGTGTTTTCACGGGAAGTGTTAATTGGCACGTGCCCACGGAGCAACGTTTCCATTGTTCATCTAATTGATTGTCACACTTCAGTGACGTGGTGGGGTTACTAAGGACGTGAACTCTTTTGGGGTTAAATATTTTTGGTGGTAAATTATGAAAAATAAATAATTAGTAGCTGTGTTATATATTGTTTTGTACGAACACATGTCATATTCGTACGTTTTACAATGTAATGATAATTCTATGAAATATACATAAATACATATAAAAAATCCACAAAAGCAGTATTGTTTATTAAAATAAGAAAATAAACATACTTTGATAGATAATAATAACATTTATTCTCTCATTACGTTACATGTAAAAATGAGGGGGAAAACAAATGTTTTAACAGGTGGTGTTAATTCTTTATACTCAATGTTGTGAAATCCTTGAATGCAAACTTCGTTAAATGACTAGTATACGTTTATGTTGGTTACTTTGTAATACTGAAATTATATGTATTTAATAAATGAAGTTTGAAAAAAAAGTTTGATTGTATATTGTATATTTTAAGGGCCTGTCACACCTAGCCGATTTGGGTCGCCGGAGCTATACTGGAGCACAAATTTGGCGATTTTCGGGGATCGTTACTAGTACGGCAGCGTAACGGTGTCGAGTCGCTAAGAACGGTAGAACATCGTCAGGACACCGTCAGAACATCGGCGAAAAATTTAGAAACGGCAGGCGACGGTAGAAATTTTTTAACATGCTCAAACATTTCCGCCGTTGCGCTGCTGGAGCGAGCAACGGGGCTACAACGGCAGTACAACGGCAGTACTTCGGTATGGCTTCGTTAATGTCGGTAGAGCACCGGTACGACCCGTAATGGATCGGCGGCTTACTCGCTGGAGCTCCGCCGATTTTCTCGCCGTTATTATTTTTTTGCTCCGGTTTAGTCCCGGCGAGGTACGTCGGTAGTGTGTGACAGGCCCTTTACGATGATGTACTTTGTAGAAATCTTAATAAAATATATGTTATGGTATCTGTTTCACAAACATTTTACTTAAATACTTAACCAAGTTTTGACTGGTTATTTGTCTACTTTACAATCAATAACAATGAAAAAATATGCAGATTTACTGGAACCAGTCTAAAATCATGATCATCCGGCTGCTTTTCTACGATTTAATGTTTTAAGTAGAATGTTTGTGAAACGGGAGTCTGTTCCGATAAAAAATATAAATAAAAAAGTAACGATAGTTAAAATGCTACTCTTTACATGGATGTAAATAAGAAATGTTCTTATGCTACGACACGATAGGTAAGTCAATATAGGCCTAATGAGGATAAACTCCATTTATTTCCTAATACGTATGTGGTAAATATTCAAAATAAAGAAGACATTTTTACCCAAAAAATATATTATGAAAAGAAAATGAGAAACTGAAATTAAGGTAGATTTTTAAAATAATTTTACCAAATATATAATAAAAACATCGCAAGAAAGGACATCACAGTTACATGTTATGAATTAATAATTAATCAACTGTCATGATGATTCATTCTCGTTTACACGTCAAAATGCATTTTGATTTTTTACTTTTTTGTTTAGCCATGCGTTCATTATGTATTGTTAGGTTATTATTTGCCATGGAAATATGTATTATACTTTAATCCAAAATTTTGTATTTCGTTATTTTATGGATTTGGATTTTGGATTTTGGATTTTTGTGATATTAATAAAACTACATGAAACGCAGAAAAAAAACAACACCATCAACCGAACCCATTGAATATACTGTCTGTTTTTGTGAAGAGACACAACGAACGTTAACGTATCATCGATCTGTAGGTTATAAAAACGAACGTAGTTTGAATTAAAATACATGCGAGATGGAACAATAAAATGTAACTAAGGCTGGTAATAAATAGATAATGTCATTTTATTGTGTTATCCAATATGTAACTTAAACAGAAACAAAGCAATTCAATGGCAAGCGATTAAAATCTCCTTTATAATTAATGTTAACTTGCTTTTTGGTTGGTCATAATCGCTTGTTTGTCCTGTCCCCGGAGGATAATCCGACAATACGAGTATTCCTGTGGTATTGTATCCCAGTCGCAGTTAATAGATTCCGGTAATTCGTAAAGTGCTGGATCCAAGTTTGTTGAAATAAATATTGTCTTTTTAAATATGTATTTTGATTTCATGCATGCATTGTTTTTAATGTAACCATTTAAAAGCATTAATAGTCGTTTTAAATATGTATTTGGGAGTGGACAAAAGCCATTTGATGATTTTGAAATAATGGACAAAAGCCATTTGAAGATTTTGAAATAATGGACAAAATGCCCTTAATGATTGTGAAACAGTGTACAAAAGCCCCTTGATGATATTGAAACAGTAGACAAAAGCCCCTTGATGATTTTGAAACAGTGTACAAAAGCCCCTTAATGATTTTGAAACAGTGTACAAAAGCCCCTTGATGATTTTGAAACAGTGGACAAAAGCCCCTTAATGATTTTGAAACAGTGTACAAAAGCCATTTGATGATTTTGAAACAGTAGACTAAAGCCCCTTGATGATATTGAAACAGTGGACAAAAGTCCACTGATGATTTTGAAACAGTGGACAAAAGTCCACTGATGATTTTGAAACAGTGGACAAAAGTTCCCTGATGATTTTGAAACAGTGGACAAAAGCCCCTTGATGATTTTGAAACAGTGGACAAAAGCCCCTTGATGATTTTGAGACAGTAGACTAAAGACCCCTGATGATTTTGAAACAGTAGACAAAAGCCCCCTGATGATTTTGAAACAATGGACAAAATCCCCTTGATGATTTTGAAACAGTGGACAAAATCCCCTTGATGATTTTGAAACAGTGGACAAAATCCCCTTGATGATTTTGAAACAGTTGACAAAATTTTCCTTGATGATTTTGAAACAGTAGACAAAAGTCCCCTGAAGATTTTGAAACAGTGGACAAAAGTCCCCTGATGATTTTGAAACAGTGGACAAAAGCCCCCCGATGATTTTGAAACAATGGACAAAAGCCCCTTGATGATTTTGAAACAGTGGACAAAAGTCCCTTGTCAATCCAATTTCAAAATAAAATCAATTACGTGTTATTTGAAGTTAATCAGTAATTGATTGCAATTAATGAACATTTTAAGTTTGTTAACAATTTTATGAATTATATATATGAAATAAGTTTGGGGTGTTATAACATTATCCAAAAAAAATGCTGTTTTGTCAGAAAATTATTGTAATGTATAACAATGAAAACTTCAATAATTATAATACTATCAACTTATTCTACTGTTATTTACAATCTATTGTAAATTTACACTTATTCTACGCTGTTTTGCACTATTTTGCTGACTTTAATAATGTGTTGTTTAGATATTTATAAGACTGTCCGTATAAATTCTTGTATTATATCCTCTCCTGAACGGGGGAATAAAATAATTTATCTGTCTATATGATCACATATAACATAAACTTCCTGCATAAAAAATGCAAACATATATCGATTAAAATCTGGATTATAACTGAAATGATAATATTTATTTATTAAATACTTTGGTGGTGTGGATAAGAGGATATCAACGCAAAAAAAGTTTTCGCAAATAGCGCATATATTGACGTCGCCATTAATGAAAGTGGCAGAAAACATATACATATCTTTTATTTCTTTTTACTATATGGGACGTTTCATTAATAATGTATATATGAGACGGTTATATAACACAGTATGTTTTATATGTGCATTTTATGGTATGATTCTCATATTAACGTCATATGTAATTTGTTTTGGTTTTCATGCGTATATATGAGGTGCTCATATGATTATATTACGGTATAGCTCATATGGTTATCAAATACATATAAAAGTAGTTACACATGGATTAGATTAGGCGTTACATATAATTGGTACATGAGAGCGTCTGGTCACAGTATCACTAACAATCTCAATTATTTCAAATTTCATTTAAACTGACAATTTTATATATTATTCTTATCCAATGAGGTGTGTTTCAATTTTAATGGTGCGTGTTCGTTTAAAGTATATGATCAGTTCAAGTAACCTTTAGAGAAATTGAGATTTTTAATTTGAGGGAAATCTCAGCTTGAGATGCTAAGTGAGATTAATCCCAAGTTTTGATAATATTCATAATATCATGCTCTGTTGTCTGATTCTTATATGAACGATTTTAACCCTTTACTTCATATAGACGCCTGTGTACACCTCTAATATAGACTCCTTTGGACACCTCTAATACAGACGCCTTTGTACACCTCTAATATAGACGCCTTTGTACACCTCTAATATAGACACCTTTGGACGCCTCTAATATAGACGCCTTTGGACACCTCTAATATAGACGCCTTTGGACGCCTCTAATATAGACGCATTTGGACACCTCTAATATAGACGCCTTTGGACGCCTCTAATATTGATGCCGTTGGACACCTCTAATATAGACGCCTTTGTGCACCTCTAATATAGACGCCTTTGGACACTTCTAATACAGACGCCTTTGGACGCCTCTAATATTGACGCCTTTTGATACCTAATATAGAAGGCTTTTGAATTATTGGGTGAATTATGTTTATATTCATTGACAGAGCAATCTGAACTCTTCCTTTACTGTTTTCAAAGACCTTCTGTGATTGGTGCGGGAAAACGCGTTTCTATGGAGTAAAGGGTTAATACGATACTCATATAATACTATTTGCCACATATGTTTCTCATATAAGGATAATTTGTGAAACAACTTTCTACGTACATTCACTGGTCGCATAGTTCATATGTGAAAATTGTAAAACTCATATACTTGGAACCCGACACAATCCACTGGCATTTGAGGACCCCACTGACGGGCCCTGGGCGAAAATCCCGAAACCGCTTAAGCTCTGGGCTATACTCTGAAACAGAGCAATTATTTCGTCTTTTGTAACGATTATTAATGCTTTGAATGTATACCATATTCAAATGTTCGTAACCATACTAGACAGAGTTTATTCGTCTATTGCGATTTGTGCTAAATAATCAAAAGTTCTACAAACTCTTTTATCTACAAAAATCATGTCGTTGTTTTCACCCCCTGCCTTGAATATACCTTCAAATTCCTATATATCTGCATATTTTATTTTTATCCGGAGATTTGTGCAACTGCTCAGACTAAAACACGTTTGTGTGAATTTGGTAAACCTTTAATGAAGGCGATAGCAGTTTTAATGACATTACCAAAATGTTTAAAACTCTTGAGATACGTAAAGGCTTATCAAAAATGATTTTACACGCATGTTACAAAGACCCCAAACTGGTTTATTCGGTGTAGCAAAGCACAAGTTAACCCCTTTCCGAGTACGTCTCTTGCGCTTATTTTCAGGTAATATTAAGATGTATTTAGCATAGCTTTAATGTTGGGATTTTGTTGTTTTTGTTGTTGTTGTTTTTATTTAGTTGTTGTTGCTGCTGCTGCCGCCGTTGTCGTCATTGTCGGTGTCGTTGTTTTTGTTGTTATTATTGTTTTTATTGTTGTTTTTTAGTTTATAGGTTGTTGTTTTTGTTTTGTTGTTGCTGCTGCTGCTGCTGCTGCTGCTGCTGCTGCTGCTGTCGCAACCGTTGTCGTCGTCGTTGCCGCCGCCGCCGTCGTCGTCGTTGCCGTTGCCGTTGCCGTTGTTGCTTGATGTATGTGCAGTGAACTAAGGTTCATAAACTAAAGTTGTCTTGAAACTTAAAATAAGACAAAAAATTAATGACTTTATAGTGTTTTAAGATTGTAAAAATTATCCAACTTGTAGGGGATATTTTAAACAACATTTTACGATAAGTGCAAAGTTGATGTTTTAAATGGTTATCGATTTATTTACATTAAACTAAAGTCATCTATCTTTGTTTATAGCAAAAATATTTTTGGATTTTCACGCGATATTGATATAAAATGTTGGATATGGATTCAAAGATACCATTTTATTATTTTAACATTCTTTGCCTGTTTCTCTTCCTGTTAGCATGCTTATTTATGGGATTTTCATAGATGTAGTCAGGGTTCAAATCTCCGAACTCCCACCTTCGTCCGTGCCATCGAGAGTGACACATATACCCTGTAATCAGTTTCAGACGTTCCAGATAATATTTTACTTGAAACTGCCTGGTGTATATTACAGAATAAAAAATATACTTAACCTTTCACTTCATAGATACGCGTTTTCCTGCACCAATCACAGAAGGCGTTTGAAAACAGTGCAGGAAGAGTTCAGATTGCTCGTAACGAGCAATCTGAACACTTCCTGTACTGTTTTCCACTCTGTCAGTTAATAAAAACATAATTCACCCAATAATTCAAAAGCCTTCTATATAAGAGGTGTCCAAAGGCGTCTATATTAGGTGTCCAAAGGCGTCTTTATTAGGTATCCAAAGGCGTCTATATAAAGTAAAGGGTTAAGTACGAGTATAGTATACGCCGTGCTAAGTTGAGTGATTATTGAAGAGTTTGGTTTATATTTTGCAGCATTTTTTTTTAAAATTACATAATACAATGTCCACAATATATGTTTATTGTTTAATTTCTTTCTGCTTGCTTATATTAAATACATATACATAAAATATGAAATTCGAAGATTAAAAAGTAGTCCCTGTCGCGTACGATCATTTTGGCGGTGATTAACACTGCAAAGTTAGATCACGACGGCATGAGCAGGGCTGTGTGCTTCGGTGAGAAACGAAACTTCCAAAACATCGCGATGCAAAGCATTATTTAGACATACGATGCTTGGATACGATTGTCAGATAGTGTGCATCGCAATTCCATTCTTGATGAAACAAAAACAATCTAATAAAAACTAACAAAAAAAAAAGAACGAACAAGAAGAATTTCGGATATAAAACCGGCTAAACACTTGACGAATACGTATTACGAGCATATAAGTGTGCAGTTATGCAATGTAATAAGTACACTGGTGTCAGCAAAATTTGATTATAATTATAATATCTTTGTTTTATGCGTGTTTAAAACTTATTTGGCCATATGACAAACATACGGCTTAGAATCGAGATGATAGCGATATAGGTCAATGATATTCGTCGTGGGTTTTTTTCTATAGTAGATCCGTTTCCTGTTAACAAATCGTCTGCTTTGAAATATATGATAAGCCTAATACTCATTTGTTCTACAATAGCTTTTCTCCAAGAAGGAGAAATAATATGTGATTATACCCCTCGTCTAGTTATTGGTTGTTATATATCAAACAATCATGGTGGCTGCGTAAGAGACTGTTTAAAAGTCACATTGCATCGCGACTTAACTATTGCAATTTGCATCGCCTCTTATTTTCACAGGCAATACGTATCGTGATACGTATCGTTCTGATAATAAAGTATCGCGATACGCATTGCAGCTGAAAGAAAGCAGCATGCAAACATTGTTACTAATTGGTAATGACAAACAGAAATAAAGTAGTAAAGGTATTTTCTTGTGATTTTTTTTTCTGCCAATTGAGAATCATTGCAAAAAGCAACAAAATAAAAATATAAAAAAAATAAATAAAACTCTATAAAATGCATAAAATCTCAAATCTGACACCAATCTGAATTATCAATTAAAATCAATTAAACAGTGCAAACAGACTATTCACTTGTAGATACGATCGGTTACAATGGTTATGGTGAGTGGTACTCAAGTATAAACCCGTTTTAATTCACAGAGTAGGAAAATTTCCAAACTTTACATTTTTACATTGTTTTTCTTTTATTTAAGAGTTTCAATGTGTGAACTTATCGTAAAATAATGGGCATTGATCTATTTATTACATTGGCTAATAGGTAGTTCAACAAAAACGATCTTTAAATAGAGGTTGTTACACGAGTGCTCATTTATTATTAAATTTATTAAACGAGTTGGCAAAAACATTGTACGAGGCTCTGTCGAGCATTATATTATTTTTTCCCCATGCGTTTAATAAATTCAAACTAAATGTGCACGATTGCAAGATGTTTTCATCACATAACTCAGGAAAATATTAAATTCAGCACTTATTAAATAAAATAGACCATCTTTATAAGGAACGAAAATAAATTGGACATATCAGTTTTCGTCAGTCGTCGCATGGTGTTCCGTCTCAAATTATTTTTTTTATTAAGTGATGATGATAATTTTTGTTTATCGTCGTGAACGGTTTCCCATACGGACGACGCCTTCGGAAGAGTATTAGTTATTTTAGATTGTTTGAGGATATTGCAGAGATACAGAAAACCCTTTTGTAACGTCCCTGGTTTTTTTACATACCCGGTGTATAGCACCGATACTTCGGACCTCGATTTTTGTTAAAGTCTCATCCGAAAGTCTCATCCGAAAGATTAAATAGTATTTTAGTTGGAGGAGTGGGGACCTGCTATCACTCGGTTTGCAGTCCAAGGCCTGAACCACTGGACTGCTAATCCGCTCTTTCGTTAAGACAAATAAAACTCATTTATATATTCAAAAAGATATTTCGGTATTTTACGTATGAGAACGGAGTTGTACGGAAAACGCCGAGTGAGGATAAAAAATAAGTCATATTTATTGCGCTATCGAGCTTATTAATGAAAATTTCTTTGATTTAGATTGGTGGATTTAGAACGGTGGATTAAGATTTGGTGGATTTAGAATGGTGAATTTAGATTGGCGGATTTATATTGGTGGATTTAGAACGGTGGATTTAGATTGGTGGGTTTAGATTGGCGGATCTAGAACATTGAATTTAGATTGTTGGATTTAGATTGAGTATTTAAAACGGTGGATTTAGATTGGTGAATTTTGAACATTGGATTTAGATTGATGGATTTAGATTGGTGGATTTAGATTAGTGTATCTAGTTTGGTGGAGTAAGATTGGCGGACTAAGAACATTGGATTAGATTGGTGAATTTAGATTGGGTATATAGACCAATGGATTTAGATTGGTGGATTTAGATTGGCGAATTTAGAACATTGGATTTAGATTAGTGGATTTAGAACGGTAGATTTAGATTTGTGGATAAAGATTGGTAGATTTAGATTGAAGGCTGTAGAACGGTGGATTAAGATTGGATACTGTAGAACGGTGGATTTAAATTGATGGATTTAGATCTACATTTGTGTTCTAATTTCGTCGGTGTTACTACTCTACTACTGATTACTTCTGTATGTTACAATGAAAGCTCCAGTACAAATACTCGTATTTATTTTTTAAAAAAATCAACCTGGAATTTCGAATAACCCACGAGTCACACAAGGTGCTCTTATAGTCGACGGACCAACGATCGGTGGATGATCTTAATATCAGTACTATTTCCGTAAGAAAAATATACATGTATTTAAAGTCGGTTCACACATACGCAGCAATGCAAACGTATCGTAGCCGTTAATATTGAATACACTGGGCTGCGTTCAGCACGGTTAAACATGTTTATTAACGCAAACGGTGACCTTACAAACGTAAAGTATATTCTGCGTTGTCCCTCCACTTCCCATCAAGTCACGTGATTAAACACACGCAACCAGCTCGCGGAGGTGTTTAATCTGTTAGCAAACGTTTAAAGCGAACATGTCGTTCAGTTCACTTCTGTTATCAAATGTTTGCAAATAAATTAAACGTTTAAGCGAACTGATCGCGGCCTTGATGCATATACATTCAAACCTGTCTTAAGCAGCCATTCAAAGGAAGGAGCAAAAGTGGCCTTTTAAGACAGGCTGTTGATTAATGCTGGTTAATTTGCTCTGAAAGCATATAAATGGGAAATAACAAATGTGACTGCTTAAGACAAATGGCTGCTTAATACAGGTGGCCACTTATACAGGTGTGACTGTAGTGTCCTTTCACACATAGACCGCACCACAGCTGCACCATAACCGTAATTGTATACCTCGCATATTTTACGGACACGTTCGCAGCAGTTTTACGGTAACGGTACGGGTACGTTGCGGTGTATGTGTAAAACGACTCTAATCCGCACGTGCTTCGTACTGTTCTGCACGGGAAGACACGTGTACAATATAAGTTGTAATACATTATTCACAATCGATATAAAACAAATAAGTTTCAGCCAAACAATTAGATTGGCATTGAATGTTTAATGACTTCGTCTTACATATTCAACGCCCTTCATTCATAACAAAACCTCAGATATTTGATTACAACCAAACCAAATACTAAAGTATCAAATTATGCTGACCATTTTATAAATGTTATAGCAGACCTAGTAAATAAAACTGTTTAAAACAATGACATTAATCATTACTTCACTGCAATAAGGTGCCAAGTGCATATTGAAGTAAGAAAACACTTACCACCTTTTCCCGCTAATGGTGCGATACCATACATATTATATTATGTGATAAACACTTTATCGCCGGGATCACTATACGCCATAGACATCCGTGCTATTCTGGTCGTCCATATTATACCCATAAGTATAGTGCGGCTAACGTTAAAATTAATAATGTCGAACAGTCCGAGATGGGAATAGGTGATAATTGGCTATTGTAATTAGGAGATATGTAGATGTTAATTAAACTGTTTGTTTAATTGATCTAGATGATAATAGACTGTATATGCTCATCGTATACCTAAGTTGCCTGCTCACTGTGAAGATGGTATACAGGGATAGCTGGACAGTGATTGGGAGGCCCTGACACTGGGGATAATATTTCTCATACAACATTCGTGGTATTCTCTCGTTTAACGAATACAGTAAAACCTGTGCAAGCAGTCACCTCTATTAAGCAGTCACCTGTCTTAAACAACCGTATTTTATATTTCCCTTTTCTATGCTTTCAGAGTAAATTTACCTGTTTCAAGCAACAACCTGTCTTAAAATGTCACTTTGGCTCTTTCCATTGACTGGCTACTAAAGACAGGGTTGACTGTAATGTTAGTTTCATTGCATATATTATTCATTATATGGTTCCCGGTTCATTGTCTATGCAAGTAATTGAGGTTCGTTCTTTACTAAGTACAGTTAATTTACAGTTCATAGTGTTAGTTTATGGTGTATGGCGTTAGGTGTTAGTGTCCGTCATTGGTTTGTTTTCTGGTGTATGGTGTAAGGTATTGTTGTGCATTGTGTTATGTTGTTGAACGGCGTAGTGTGACATTGTCTTCAGTGTTATGATATGGTCTACGACGTAAACCTGTGGTTTAATGATACGATGGGCTTCTAGAAACAATGGGAATATAGTAGCTCCGTTACCTATGGTTTTATGAAACAGTGTACGGCGTAAGACATCATTGTTAATGGTGCTGGTATGGTGTACGATGTAAGACACTATTGTTAATGGTGCTGGTTTGATGTATGGCGTAAGACACTATTGTTAATGGTGCTGGCATGATGTACGGCGTAAGACACAATTGTTAATGGTGCTGGTTTGGTGTACTACGTAAGACACTATTGTTAATGGTGCTGGTGTGATGTACGGCGTAAAAAACTTTTGTTAATGGTGCTGGTGTGATGTACGGCGTAAGACACCATTGTTAATGGTGCTGGTTTGGTGTACTACGTAAGACACCATTGTTAATGGTGCTGGTTTGGTGTACTACGTAAGACACTATTGCTAATGGTGCTGGTATGATGTACGGCGTAAGACACCATTGTTCATGGTGCTGGTTTGGTGTACTACGTAAGACACTATTGTTAATGGTGCTGGTTTGGTGTACTACTTAATACACTATTGGTAATGGTGCTGGTATAATGTACGGCGTAAGACACCATTGTTCATGGTGCTGGTTTGGTGTACTACGTAAAGCACCATTGTTAATGGTGCTGGTTTGGTGTACTACGTAAGACACCATTGTTAATGGTGCTGGTTTGGTGTACTACGTAAAACACTATTGTTAATGGTGCTGGTATGATGTACGGCGTAAGACACCATTGTTAATGGTGCTGGTATGATGTACGGCGTAAGACACCATTGTTAATGGTGCTGGTTTGGTGTACTACGTAAGGCACTATTGTTCATGGTGCTGGTATGATGTACGGCGTAAGACACCATTGTTAATGGTGCTGGTAAGACACCATAGTTAATGGTGCTGGTGTGATGTACGGCGTAAGACATCGTTGTTCATGGTGCTGGTATGATGTACGGCGTAAGACACCATTGTTAATGGTGCTGGTTTGGTGTACTACGTAAGACACTATTGTTAATGGTGCTGGTATGATGTACGGCGTAAGACATCGTTGTTCATGGTGCTGGTATGATGTACGACGTAAGACATTATTGTTCGTGGTATTATGGTATGGTGATCGACGTAAGATGTCATTGTGTATCGTACTTTGCTATGGCGCTCGACGTAAGATGTCATTGAGTATCGTACTTTGGTATGGCGCTCGACGTAAGATGTCATTGTGTATCGTACTTTGGTATGGCGCTCGACGTAAGATGTCATTGTGTATCATACTTTGGTATGGTGCCCGGCGTAAGATGTCATTGTGTATCGTACTTTGGTATGGTGCCCGGCGTAAGATGTCATTGTGTATCGTACTTTGGTATGGCGCTCGACGTAAGATGTCATTGTGTATCGTGTTTTGGTTTGGCGCTCGACGTAAGATGTCATTGTGTATCATACTTTGGTATGGTGCCCGGCGTAAGATGTCATTGTGCATCGTACTTTGGTATGGCGCTCGACGTAAGATGTCATTGTGTATCATACTTTGGTATGGCGCTCGACGTTAGATGTCATTGTGTATCATACTTTGGTATGGTGCCCGGCGTAAGATGTCATTGTGTATCGTACTTTGGTATGGCGCTCGACGTAAGATGTCATTGTGTGTCGTACTTTGGTTTGGCGCTCAACGTAAGATGTCATTGTGTATCGTACTTTGGTTTGGCGCTCGACGTAAGATGTCATTGTGTATCGTACTTTGGTATGGTGCTCGTTGTAAGATGTCATTGTGTGTCGTACTTTGGTATGGCGCTCGACGTCAGATGTCATTGTGTATCGTTCTTTGGTATGGTGCCCGGCGTAAGATGTCATTGTGTATCGTAGTTTGGTATGGCGCTCAACGTAAGATGTCATTGTGTATCGTACTTTGGTATGGCGCTCGGCGTAAAATGTCATTGTGTATCGTACTTTGGTATGATGCCCGGCGTAAGATGTCATTGTGTATCGTACTTTGGTATGGCGCTCAACGTAAGATGTCATTGTGTATCGTACTTTGGTATGGCGCTCGGCGTAAAATGTCATTGTGTATCGTACTTTGGTATGGCGCACGACGTAAGATGACATTGTGTATCGCACTTTGGTATGGTGAACAGCGTAAGATGCCATTATTTATGGTACTTTGGTATGTCTGGTACCTATGACCGGAAGAACTCACAAGAGAACGCTACCCGGGGAATAACCTCTAATCGGATCGTTTAATAGATACCGAGATATTGCGTTTCTCATCGAATAGCTCGCACATAACTGGACCATAAAGATGCCGAATATAACGGCAACATTGTAACAATTTTATCTGACTGGCAGATCCAGCTGGGACAATTGTCACCGAGTCCAACATGGCATGATTTTGTCACATTAGATAGCTAAAAGATAACACAGGGGTAAATTACATTTATACATGGATGCTTCTTAACTTAATTAAATAGATTTTTTGAATGGGTTTAATTTTTTAGATTTTATCTTTTTAAACACAGTTAAGACCTCCGCGCCGTTCGTAGCACGTTATCTTGTTTCGTCTAAAATCACGTTGCACGCACAGGTGTATAGCGGGTATCTTGTTTCAGTTGGCTGTCTTTATAGTATTTGAATTGCTTATCACAACAGTTCTTGTGTTAAATATATACTAATAATCCGAGATAAAGAACATGTTGTATAATAGTGCTGTGTGCACAATTTTTGACTGGGGAATCCATTGAGACACACTGATTTATTCTGTATTGTTCTGTCATAAATAAAATGCAATATAAAGAAAACGAGCAAATGAAACAGAAAGAAAGAATGAAAAGAAAGAAAGATATAAGAATGAAAGAACGAGAGAAAAAAGAAGGAAGAATGAAATCCCTTACAAACACAGTGACAAATATGACTGAGAGACAGAGAGAGAGAGAGAGAGAGAGAGAGAGATAGAGAGAGAGAGAGAGAGAGAGAGAGAGAGAGAGAGAGATAGAGAGAGACACGGAGAGACACGGAGAGAGAGAGAGATGTGGTTAGAGAGAGAGAGAGAGAGAGAGAGAGAGAGAGAGAGAGATTAAACAAGTGGTGTCTTGATTGTCAAGTGTATGCTATTTGACGATTTGACGCCACTTATAAAAATATTTCGGTGATTTCACGAAGTTATCGAGCTGCCTCACTGACATATTATTGTCACAGATACTTTAAGAAGCATCTCACAATAAACTGACAATGGGCTGCCCGACCAGTCAGCCTTTAACTATTCCATTAAGCTAGGAAATATATCAAACTAGTTTAATATTAAATAATATTATAATTATGCTCAGGTAGAGCATGATGGGGACTCACATGCATCGAACCAGATTATTACATTTACTTCAAACAAATAACAGTGTATGACCATATTTAATATTCTCACATTTCAAGTACAAGACTATGAATAATAAATGTACTTTTAGACAACACAATAGAATAACTGTAAAGTTCAGTCTATGCATATGTTATCTTGCGATTAGTGCTTGCACTGGCAGAGCTGGAGTTGGGCCAGTGGGACCGGAGAAACTCCGAGTCTACATTGGTCCCAACTGACTCAAAACCCTGGGTCCGCTTATGGTCGGATTTGCTGTTTTCTCCAAGCGTGTGGGACAGCGATATATCTTCCAACTTTGGAAGGATTCCGAGAAGTAAATATTTTGATTTATTTATTTCACTGCACATATCGACATGCAAATTACGTAAGCCCGACAGTAGTGCACGTGACAATTTGCCATTATTGTTAACAAAACAAAAGTTTATGTTACAGTATGTTGGTTTTACGAATAAACATGAAGTAATACAGGGTCAATATACTGAGATTTTGCATGCGTATGCGTATACTAGTACACTGGAAGGGGAAAAACGAAATGTATATTATGTTCCTTGTATACTGTATATATTAGCTGAGTTTTTTTTATGTATCCGTCATTTGAAGAACGTGTAACCACTTCCGTCCGTGCGTGCGTGCGTGCGTGCGCGCGCTTTCGTGCGTCAATTGCGTACGTCCGTGTGTGCGCCACTTTCGTCCGTCAAATTGTTTCCGATGAATAATTTCTGGAATGGGTTTATGCATTTTATTAATGATATTTGGTAGCTGTACAATAATAAAATAAACCTTAATGACTAAAGCAAATCGGGAATCTTGAATTGATCAAATAAGGTAAAGTCAGGATATTTGTCAACCTCGGTCAGGAGTTATGATCCTTTATCAACTTCATATGCCTTCCCGATTAGCTCAGTCGGTAACACGTCTGACTATCAATGCAAGGATCGTTAGTTCGAATCCCCGACCGGCAACAGTCTCCATGATGATTGATGTACGGCATTGTGTTTCGTTATCATTCGTCTCTCACCACTGATTCACCTGGGAAAGTTATCAGTGACTTGCGGAGATGGGGTGTGCTCGAGTGCTGGTTAACCTTTCAGGATCCCAAGAAACAGTGGTTATGTTAACTGATCGTATGTAAGCCCTCGATGGCATAAAAATGACGAGAAATATTCAATCAATCAAATTAATAATATTTGGGTAAACTTTACTAACATAAAGCAGGGGCATCCGTTTTCTATGTGCACATTTCTAGTTTTCATCCAGTGATGCAACTTATGGGTTCTGTTCAATATGTTCAGTTAATAATTAAAAATGTATGTGTGTAACGAAAATCATTTGGGATATGGTGATTTTATCTTAAACACTTTGGAACATTGAAACATTTATACTGTTAAAAATTTTAAGGTTTTGGTGCAAACACAGTTCTAACCGCAAACACAATTCAACCCATGATCGGAGGGTCTTGGGTTCGATCTTCCGCCACGGCTGTGTATGGTGTCCTTGAGCAAGACACTTTTCCGCATATGCTTAGTTCTGGTTCTAACCAGGAAGACTTTGAGCGTGATTTGCCTAAGTATCAAGAACTTGTTTCACAGTCGAAGAGAAATAAATAAGTTTAAACTAAAAACACTCAAGAACAATGTCCCACCTTCTTTGAACGTTAATACTTCCAGACATATCAATGAACTTTATCTCCGACATTCCTCTCCGTTGTCCGTTCTCGGGCATCCCCACTGTCAAGGTATGATATAATTAATGTATGTAACGGTAAACTAACTTGGGTGGCTGGGTGGGACAGTTAATCAGAACTAATGGGTGAAATTGAATGGAAAACCATCAATTACTTAGATGATTTCGATAAAAAAAAAACTTTTTTGTAATTTAAACTCAACAACTGAACACACAGGTGTCATTTTCATCAAACAAATACAAGTATAGTTATACTGCCAAAAAAACAAACATGAAAAGAAAAATAAAGATTTAATGGAAATGTTCAGATATGAATGTAAAATAATTCCGTGTTGAGTTGTTTAGCGTCGTAATATTACTGCATGATTGTGCTAAAGAACGAGGTCTTATTTCTATATACCTATTAGTGAATGGTAATACTGAAGATCTATTATCACTATGTAATTCCTTGGTTATACGTACTGTGTAAACATATGTTAAATTAAATTCAAAATCGTATGTATACAGTGGGTGTTTTAAGATCTAAGCCCACTATTCATTTTTGTTCTTTATTTTATAGTAAAAGTGTAAGCCCACCATTCATATTTGTTCTTTATTCTATAATAAAAGTGTAAGCCCACCATTCATATTTGTTCTTTATTCTATAGTAAATGTGTAAACCCACCATTCATTTTTGTTCTTTATTCTATAGTGACTGTGTAAACCCACCATTCATTTTTGTTCTTTATTCTATAGTAAATAAAAAATAACATTTACATGCTTGTCATTGAGGGACCACACTGAAAGTAGTGAAACTTACATTTTATTGTTTTGTCAACCTCTGTACTACCAAAACATGATGAGAAAAGTAGGGACCTTGTGTCACCGAAGATATTTTTTTCTGTTCAGTGTGTACATTGTTGACAAAGTGAAAGAAGACTTGGTACATCATATATTCCAATGTACCTCAACTTCAAAGCACATTTTTCTTTCTAAATTTGTAATTCAAATACATCGATAATGCCATTGAAATAAAAAAATATGGGCATTAAAATAAAGAAAATACAAGAAGGATTTCTTTTTATAACCGCCACTACCCCATGGAAGTACTTCCTGTTTCCAATGGTGGTGCCATGCCTATAATATACATGTACAGAAACGAAACGGAAATACAATGTATTTTATACTCCTGTTGATTGTTACGACGTGGTTATACAAAACATCATTTTAGATCGAAAGATACGTTACGGTTGAGGAGGGGAGGGGGCAAATATATAATTAATATAAATAGAAAAATATGATCAGTAAAAAGTGGAGTTGTTTCTAAATAATAAGCCAGTTTCGGGATTCGAACCCACGGACATGTCCTAAAATATCCATCGAGCGATTACCTGCGGTAACACAAAGTGGCCCACACTCGTGTCCGCCAGTTAGAATGTATACACAAACACCACTTGGTCTCCATTTTTCGTGGCCAGGGCGACTAAATTGCTGCCCATGAGGGTATGGGTGACAGTATTTTAAAAGGTTTATATCTCTTTTTTCGTTTATTTACAGATTTTCAAATACCATTCTTTAACTAAGTATTATTCTTTAAAAATGGTACACGCGACCAGTTTAACAATGAATACATATTTACAGTACAATTAATGAGCTTAATACAATTTATACATATTAAAAGACAACGCATATTTTAACTGACAAAGTTCATACATAATGCAAGCTGTTTTACTTCGATTGGTTGTCAAATATAACATGCTATGGGGTTCCATATATAACATGCTATGGGGTTCCATATATAGCATGCTATGAGGTTCCATATATAAAATGCTATGGGGTTCAATATATAGCATGCTATGGGGTTCCATATATAACATGCTATGGGGTTCCATATATAGCATGCTATGGGGTTCCATATATAACATGCTATGGGGTTCCATATATAACATGCTATGGGGTTCCATATATAGCATGCTATGAGGTTCCATATATAAAATGCTATGGGGTTCAATATATAGCATGCTATGGGGTTCCATATATAGCATGCTATGGGGTTCAATATATAGCATGCTATGGGGTTCCATATATAGCATGCTTTGGGATTCCATATATAACATGCTATGAGGTTCCATATATAACATGCTATGGGGTTCCATATATAACATGCTATGGGGTTCAATATATAGCATGCTATGGGGTTCCATATATAACATGCTATGGGGTTCCATATATAACATGCTATGGGGTTCAATATATAGCATGCTTTGGGATTCCATATATAGCATGCTATGGGGTTCCATATATAACATGCTATGGGGTTCCATATATAGCATGCTATGGGGTTCCATATATAACATGCTATGCGGTTCCATATATAACATGCTATGGGGTTCCATATATAACATGCTATGGGGTTCAATATTTAGCATGCTATGGGGTTCCATATATAACATGCTATGGGGTTCCATATATAGCATGCTATGGGGTTCCATATATAGCATGCTATGGGGTTCCATATATAGCATGCTATGGGGTTCCATATATAGCATGCTATGGGGTTCCATATATAGCATGCTATGGGGTGCCATATATAACATGCTATGAGGTTCAATATATAGCATGCTATGGGGTTCCATATATAACATGCTATGGGGTTCCATATATAACATGCTATGCGGTTCCATATATAGCATGCTATGGGGTTCCATATATAGCATGCTATGGGGTTCCATATATAACATGCTATGGGGTTCCATATATAACATGCTATGGGGTTCCATATATAACATGCTATGAGGTTCCATATATAACATGCTATGGGGTTCCATATATAACATGCTATGGGGTTCCATATATAACATGCTATGAGGTTCCATATATAACATGCTATGGGGTTCCATATATAACATTATGATAAATTGTTATATACAACATACACTTATTTGCCACATATGATATGTAACACATATACTTATTTGCCACATATGATATTTAACACATATACTTATTTGCCACATATGGTGATATGAAACACATATACTTATTTGCCACATATGATATGTAACACATATACTTGTTTGCAACTTATGATATGCATATAATATACTTACTTGCCACATATAATATGCAACATATACTTATTCGCCACATTTAGTTTACAACATATACTTATTTGCCACATATAATATGCAACATATACTTATTTGCCACATATGATATGTATAACATATACATATTTGCCACATATAATATATAACATATACCTATTTGCCACATACGATATATATATAACATATAAGACGTTGTCATTAATATAACATATAATAAGTGAGCAAATACCACACATATAATATATAATACATTGTTGTATAATTATAACATGATAATCTGTCACACAACATACATATAATACGCTGTTATACATAACATGTCATATATTATATAATTATATCTAACAAGTTGACATTTATAACTTTTTACTAGTTAAAATATAAACATCAAAACATGCTCAAAAACAAAACATTCATGATCATTAAACCGACATCTAAAGTAATGAAGCTACATGCACGTAACTAAGCAATATCCACAAAATAGAATTACTGAAACTTGTTAATGTTCAAATATATAATCCATTATAAATAAACGTGACCTGAAAAATAGTCTTTACTCTTATTATTCAAACCTGAGTTTTCGCAGTTGCGAGAAAAATGATTTTATGTTTGAGCTTTAAGCTTTACTATTCAAGATAACGGTGCTTTAGCACACAAAGGTAACGGTGCTTTAGCACGCAAAGATATTTCTTATTGATTTTTAACTTTCGTATTACGTTATAAATGTTTTGTTGTTGTAGGTGATTTAGTTTTGAAAAAAGAAGACACCACTTAACACTAAATTAGGTAATTATGTTTAAATGATAGTTGTATTTATTATTACCATTTATCATTATTATTATGTCAAAATGACTATTTATCAGTGATTTAACGGGTTTACTCTCACATATCAGTAGTAAAGAGAGACGGAAGACAGAAGTGCGATGGTTTTACATACATACAGTAGTAACTACAGGCTTGTTCGAGAGTGTAAACGTCTCACACAACAATTAGTTTTGTACTGTTCTACATATAGAGACATGTATTTCTGGAACGATGGATACATTACCAATGGTTCTAAAAGTGCCTTATTCCCATAGATAAGCCTCTGTTGGTCTAATTATGCATAAAAACTGGTGTTGACCAGGTTGCTTTTCACAATTTCGATGATTTGATGGCACCCCTTCATTTTTGACAATTCTGTCCATTTGTTGCAGTGTATCACTACGCATATTTAAACTGTTATAGCTTCATGAAACCGTTCCCAATGACATCCACACTTGGCAGAAATCAAGAAAATGTTCCAATTTCCCCATATGCCCATAGAAATATGACATTTTATGAATTTTCAAAAACAAAATTGCCCACCCGCTTTACACATCTCTAATTTCTTGGGCGTAAGAATCTTGCTACCGTTATATAAGGGAGGTAATTCTTAAGTGAGACCTACAGGGATTTACAGTTCATAGACATCAGTTAGATACTTTCCCTCCATAACTTACTACCCAAACTTTTCAATTGCGTCTTTTTAACATACGTGTTAAAATTCTCAGTCATTTTCGAGCGAGCATTACACTATAGAATGACCAAGCAAGACACGATGGTAGATGTTGCACAAGAAAAACTTAGTAAAACTTGCACAAGCAAGAAACGATGGTAGATATTACACAAGCAAGACACGATGGTAGATAATACACAAACAAGACACGATGGTAAAATTGCACAAGCAAGAAACGATTGTAGATATTACACAAGCAAGACACGATGGTAGATAATACACAAACAAGACACGATGGTAAAAATTGCACAAGCAAGAAACGGTTGTAGATATTACACAAACAAGACACAATGGTAGATATTGCACAAGCAAGACATAGTCGTAGATTTTGCACAAGCAAGACAAGATGGTAGATATTACATAAGCAATAAACGATGATAGATATTTAATAATTAAAACATGAAGGTAGATATTGCACAAGCAAGACATAGTCGTAGATTTTGCACAAGCAAGACAAGATGGTAGATATTACATAAGCAATAAAAAATGGTAGATACATAATAATTAAAACATGATGGCAGATATTGCATAAGCAAGACACTTTTATTGATATTGCATAAGCAAGACTCGATTGTACGTATTGTACAGGCACGACACTATGGTTAATATCGCATAATCAAGATACGGTAATATATATTGAACAAGCAAGACATTATAGAAATTGCACAAGCAAGAAACGATGTAGATATTGCACAAGCAATACACGGTGGTTGATATTGCACAAGCAAGCCACGATGGTTGATATTGCATACGCAAAATATTAAAGTAGATATTGCACAAGCAAGGCACGATAGTATATATTGCACAAATAAATCAGGAAAGTAGATATTGTACAAGCAATACACGACTATAGATACTGCACACGCAAAGTACGATGGTAGATATTATACAAGCAAGACACGATGATAGATACTGCACAAGCAATACACAATGATATATATTGCACAAACAAGACATTATAGAAAATATTGCACAATCTAGACACGATGATAGATATTACACACGCAAGACATAATGATATATATTGCACAATCAACACACGATGGAAAATTTGCTCGAACTAACCAGGATTGTAGATATTGCACAGTCAATACACGATGGTAGATATTACACAAGCAAGACATGATGGTAGATATTGCACAATCAAGACACGATGGTAGATATTACACAAACAAGACATGATGGTAGATATTGCACAATCAAGACACGATGGTAGATATTACACAAGCAAAACTCGATAGTAGATATTTTATAACCAAGACATGATGGTAGATAATTGTATTAGCAATATACTGTGCTAGATATTGCAAAAGTAAGATACGATAGTTGATAGTGTACAAACAAGATACGATAGTTGATAGTGTACAAACAAGATACGATGATAGATATTGCACAAGCAGGACATTATGGCAGATAGTGCACAATCAAGACACGATGATAGATATTGCACAAGCAAGACACGAGTGTAAACAGTACACAAACAAAACACGATAGTAGTAATTGCACATATAAGACACGATGGTAGATATTGCACAAACAAGAGACAATGGTAGATATTGCCCAAGAAATACACTATGGTAGATATTGCACAAGCAGGGCACGATGGTATGCTAGATATTGCCAAATAAGACACGATGGTAGATATTGCCAAGTAAGACACGATGGTAGATATTGCACAAGTAAGACACTATGGTCGATATTGCATGAGCAGGACACGATGGTATATATTTCACAAGCAAGACACGAGTGAAGATAGTACACAAAAACAACATGATAGTAGAAATTGCACATATAAGACACGATGGTAAATATTGCACAAGCAAGAGACAATGGTCGATATTGCACAAGAAATACACTATGGTAGATATTGCACAAGCAGGGCACGATGGTATGGTAGATATTGCCAAGTAAGACACGATGGTAGATATTGCCAAGTAAGACACGATGGTAGATATTGCACAACTAAGGCAATATAGTCGATATTGCCGATCAAGATATGATGGTAGATATTGCACAAGCAAGACACTGTGGTATATATTGTCAAGTAGGATCCGATGGTAGATATTGTACAAGAAATACACAATCGTAGATATTGCACAAGAAAGACACTATGGTAAATATTGCCAAGTAAGACATGATGGTAGATTTTGCACAAGTAAGACATTATTGTCGATATTGCACAACGAAGATACGATGCTTGATATTGCACAAGTAAGACACTATGGTCGATATTGCATAAGTTAGACCTATGGTCGATATTGCACAAGTAAGACACAATGGTTGATATTGCACAATCAAGATACGATGCTAGACATTGCACAAGCAACATACTGTGGTATATATTGCTAAGTAAGACACAATGGTAGATATTGCACAAGAAAGACACAATGGTAGATATTGCTCAGAGAGAGACAATAGAAGATATTGCACAAGCAGGACACTATGGTATATATTGCCAAGTAAGACACGATGGTAGATATTGCATAAGAAAGACACAATGGTAGATATTGCTAAGAGAGAGACAATGGTAGATATTGCACAAGCAGGACACTATGGGATATATTGCCCAGTAAGACACGATGGTAGATATTGGTCGGTATAGCACAATCAAAACACGATTGTAGATATTGCACAAGTAAGACCTATGGTCGATAATGCACAAGTAAGACACTATGGTCGATATTGCACAATCAAGATACGATGCTAGACATTGCACAAGCAACATACTGTGGTATAAATTGCTAAGTAAGACACAATGGTAGATATTGCACAAGAAAGACACAATGGTAGATATTGCTCAGAGAGACAATGGTAGATATTGCACAAGCAGGAAACTATGGTATATATTGCCAAGTAAAACACGATGGTAGATATTGCACTAGAAAGACACAATGGTAGATATTGCTAAGAGAGAAACAATGGTAGATATTGCACAAGCAGGACACTATGGTATATATTGCCAAGTAAAACACGATGGTAGATATTGCACAAGCAGGACACTATGGTATATATTGCTAAGTAAGACACGATGGTAGATATTGCAAAAGTAAGACACAATGGTAGATATTGCACAAGAAAGACACAATGGTAGATATTGCTCAGAGAGAGACAATGGTAGATATTGCACAAGCAGGACACTATGGTATATATTGCCAAGTAAAACACGATGGTAGATATTGCACAAGCAGGACACTATGGTATATATTGCCAAGTAAAACACGATGGTAGACATTGCACAAGTAAGATACTATGGTTGATATTGCATAAGTATGACACTATGGTCGATATTGCATAATCAAGACACTATGGTCGATATTGCACACGTAAGACACGATGGTAGATATACCACAAGTAAGATATTGCACAATCAAGACACGATGGTAGATATTGTACAAATAAGACACGATGGTAGATATTGCACAAATAAGACACTATGGTCGATATTTCACAAGTAAGACACTATTGTCGATATTGCACAATCAAGACACGATTGTAGATATTGCAAAAGAAATACACTATGGTCGATATTGCACAATCAAGATAATATGCTAGATATTGCACAAGTAAGACACTATGGTCGATATTGCACAAGAAAGACACAATGGTCGATATTAATTTCTATATTGTGTTTTTGCAGCCTAGTAAATCAAAACATATCATTTATGTTTATATTTTAGTTATATATGCTTTGCACCTGTATACCGTTCCTTTTTATTTAATTAATTAATTAATTATTTTTCGTTTAATGTAATTCACTTGTTTTTTGGTTGAAGGTGTATCAGATAACAACAAATCTTGTAATAATTTCTGTTTTTATGTCGTAAATAAATTTAAAACATTAAGAATTCTGATTACACTCTGAATTTATTATGGGGAAAAAGTGTTGAGTTTTTAATGAGGGTATCAAAATGAGAAAAACGCGCATTAATTGTCCATAATTTCACAGTAGACGTTTTAGCATTTTGTTTTTTGTTACTTTAAGATAGTTTCAGATTGAAGAAATCTGTTTCGCATTCTATCTGTTAGACATAGATCAACTGTGATATGCTTCTGCTGGCATTTCGGGGACCACGTGTGCATATTTTTAATAATTTTAATGTGTTGACAACGTGATTTGGTAAGTACAAATGTGCACAGTAAAACACAGGCAACACTATCGAGGTTTGGACAACCAAATTTATATGACACCCAAAAGCAAAATAAATAGAGAAAAAATAAACTCTATCCACCCATTTTTTTCAATCAACTTTTTCTCTGATCAAATTTAGAGATTTATCCATCAACCTGGGCTGGTCTTTATATCTAATTAGCTAAGTCTGTTACGCGTCTGACTATCAATCCAGGGGTCGTGAGTTCGAATCCCCCGCCCGGCAACAGTCTCCGTGATGTTTGATATACGACATTGTGTTTCATTATCATTCGTCTCTCACCACTGATTCAAATGGGAAAGTTATCAGTTACTTGCAGAGACAGTGTGTGCTCGAGTACTGGTTAATCCCAGGAAAGAGTGGTTAGGTTAACTGATCGTCTGTTAGCCCTCGGTGGCATAAACATGACGCTAAATATTCCATCAATCAATCAATCAATCAATCAATCAATCAATCAATCAATCAATCTGTATATCTAAATCTATAATCCCATAAGCCCAATCATTTTGTTAAAAAAAAGTATGTATTCATATGTAATGATATAAAAAATGGGGGTTGGTTTGTTGTTGGCGGGTGATGGGTGGTAATTTATTATCATTTTTAATATTATTACTATTATTTTTTTATTATTATTTTTATTTTATTTTGGAAGTCAGATAAATGGGCTGTCCAAACACCGATACTGTCGCCTGTGTAACAAAAGTCGTATACTAGTATTGAATTACAACTGGTTCGTCCGTTCTGTCTATATCACTGTAAACGGCAAGCTTCACCTTTAATTTCCACCTAGGGTATCGTGTAACTACCAACGTTCTAGACGCATGCCGCATACTCAGATGGTAGTGTGTGTTTATATTTTATTTCATTCTGCATTTATATACATAATTGCTGTACTTCGGATGTGAGCCTGGAAGTACCATTTTTTAATGTAGTCCATATACACGGTACAACACCAATTTATCCCGATCATAATAAACATTATGTAGAACATATAAAATATTGATTGAATAATTCTTTGAATATTTAGAGGCATTTATACAATCCAGGACTAGAAGACGATCAGTTAACTTAACTGTTCTTTCCTGGGATCCTGGAAGGTTAAACAGTAATCCAGTATATCTAACTCGGCAAGTAACTAATAACTTTCCCACTTGAATCAGCGGTGATAGACGAATTCCAATGAAATGCAATGTTATGTAGCAATCATCACCAAGTTTTAACAGTGGCCTTGAAGAGATTCGAACTCACTATCCCCTTGGTTGATAGCCAGGCACGCTACCAACTGATCTAACCGGACTCGGCTGAGTATAAATAGATTATGTAAAAACTCGTAATATTAGTTGGGGGCTCTTAGACGACCTTAGTGTCAGATCTACACATAGTGTAAGTTAGTTAGGAAGCTTTTGTCAATCAAGGCGTATCACGCTGTTTGGTTGAGATTACTTTTGTTTTTCGATGTTCAGTTTGTAACAGCACCTCAATATTACCTACTATAGACACCGGAGCGCTATAACACAAGTCAGTGTAACTGAAACTGTGTGTTAATCCAAGGGAGATAATTGTTGTTTGCGCAGAGCCAGTTAATAATGGTCCGTCAAAGGTAGATAACTTGTACGATCATATTGAAAGTAGTTGTGGAATTATGCATTACGTCCCTTGTCTCGCGTATCTGGTGTCACTGAACTATTTTAATATAATAATGTAAAACATTTCGAAGCGCACAATTTACGCTGTCAGTCAGCCAGAGAGTGATATTATATTATCTAAAAGTGTGCATCGAGTAGATGCTGTTATGGAAAGCAGAACTTTATTTAATTCAGCTTGATTTCAAAGTAATCAAACAGCTTATACGAAATGTTACCAAATCCGTTTCCATGGTAAAGCTAGTACTGAGTGTTGTTTCAACGCCTTCGTGTTGAATCGGTCAGGGGTCCTCCGTGGTCGAGTGCTAGAATGCGCTGTCTCAATATCACCTACTTCTCACCGCGAAGGCCGTAGGTTCGAGTACCACTCGCTCGAAAAACTGTATATGAGAAAATTTGCTAGTTATTTGTGGAAGGACAGTGGTTCTACTCAGATTCATTCTGAGGTCTTCTTCCACCAATTAATGGCGTTAAATCCCATTGAAAATGAGCTTGAGATCAAGCTCCCCTCGGACCTCTGGCGTGAGCGGCAAACACTTTACCCATTACACTACCGTCCCGCTAAGAAAATACGCTTACTGGCAACACGGTTAATATTCGTGGAGTGTTCAATGTTCGAGCATCGGATCCAGAATCGGACGGTCGTGTGTTCAATCCTCCACAACGGCTATGTAATGTCCTTGAGTAAGACATCTTATCCGTAAATGCCTAGTTCTGGTTCTACCCAGGAAGAGCTGGAGTGTGATTTGCTTAAGTTGTAATAACTTGATTCACAATCGATGTAAAATTAATAAATCAACAAGGTATGGTCATTTTTAGAGTATTTAAAATAGCACAAGTTAGACACAATACATGACCCATCGACCAAACAATGATTACAGAAACCAAGGAAAGTATGGACGCAAAATTAAGATCGAAGTAGGAACCGATCGACCGAATGGCCGACCCACCGAATCCAACAAAACAAGAACATTATACTCACTTTTACATCAACATCTTCAATGAATATGCAGTATCAGTGGAGCCATTTCGTGAAAAAAATTGTGCCATTTTTTAGAAAAGCACCAGACTTGGCACACACATACAACAAGGTTAGCTGATTATTTTAACACCGAGACCCACTTTCAAAATGGAAGAACATTCAAGATGGTCGCCAATATGGCCGCCTAATTTGACAAAATCCATATTTGTCTTTATATTTACAGTAGTTAATGATATTTGATAGCTCTTTATGACTTATGTTATTAAAACATATTTATTACTGTTGATTTCAATGCTTTTATTGCGTAAGAATATTTTAAAATATAATTATATGTAAAATATAGACTTAAAATCTTAAAATACAGCAACAATTTCTATAATTTGAATATTCTATTATAATTTTACCCAATTTGTTCATAGATTTATTTACAAAACAACAGTTACACACTTTATAATCATATATAAATAAAGTTTCTAATGATATAGACCAAAACATTGTATTGTATATGCAAAAAACAGTAGGTTGGGTAAATCAATATTAAATGTATATAAATACTGATTTGACCTTATATTTACATTATTTAGCTTATAAATCTAACGAAATATATTAAAGGTTCATAATTAAATTTAAAAAAAGTTATGTTATTATATTTAAGTGAGTGATATGAAAAAATACGATAGCTATTATACATATTAGTTTAAAATGTAAAAAAAAATACTAGTAATAGCGGTTATGTTTTTATTGTTTTAATGCTTTGCTTTACTGATTCATATAATTTTTATGCTCTACAAGTATCAAAACTCAAAAGATAAATACAGCAGACACATATATATATATATACACATACATAAGTTAAGGGGGTTGGTGTTAATTGTGTTTGTTGTCTCAAAACTATCAGTTACAAGTTTTTGCGTATTCATTATTTTATAAATTCAGAATTCAAAAGCATCATTAGTTTCATGATTAACTTTTTTAACAGTATGCACAATAATCATAGTTGTTTTTGTAATACGGCAATATGTTGGAATGGTCAGCTACATATTCAATCATTGACAAATGCGCCTTTCTGCCTCAATCTGTTCAGTCTTTTCGTCAGTCAACATCACAGGGCGTCTGTAAACCTTTTCAATCCCTAACAAACTACCTGTATTGCTTGTCACCAGCCTCTAACAAATTAAAAAAAACTGACCAGGTACATTCGAAGATACTAATAGTATTATTTTGGAAAGCTTCACATTGGGGTGGCTTCTCTGAACAATCTTAGCAACTGGCTTAGAGGTAATTACTGCATTAGTGCTCTGATACAGGCAGATGATGTATGAGAGAGCCAAGTCATTCCTCAAAGTCATCCAAATAAAACTTTTCGGCTATCAGGTGAATGCTTGTGCATTTCACATACTTATGTAAAATGATTTAGGATTAAAAAACCAAAATACAGATGTTGGCAGCAGTAAACGTTTTTATATTTGCATCACCGCAGAATGTTTAACGGATCTTTTTACCTTGAAGTTTCGTCAGGACGCTGTAAGAAGGCAACTTCAGGTTAACAAATGATTCTTGTTAAACTTTAACTTTGGTTCTTTGTTGACATTTATGACATGATTTTGGTGGACAAGATAGCAAACCAGTTTACAGATGGCAAAATTGTAGTGAACAATAAACACATTATTATTTTCTTGAGTACCAACAGACCAAAAACATGAATAAAATAACAAGCTTGTAAATAAGATGGAGGGATGTTGACCCAACTTGTCATATGGATGACATTCGGGAGGTGGGGAAAGCAGTTAATGAATTTTATACGACACTGGAAAATAAATAAAAAATAACATAGAGAAAAGGAGCAAAATGTTCAACAACACAAACAGGTCAAATGTGTTAAATTAAGGCCTTAAGTAAATGGACCTCTTTGTTACTATGGAAGCAATGGATAATCCACTTGTAAAGCAATCTGAAGATATGTTGGTATACGACACAGGCAATGATGTAGGTTAAGTTTATAACAATTTATATAGCTAGACTGCGTAGTAAGATACGAATTTATAATTATCACTCTGGAGTCCCTTTTCAGAGTTATTTTTGAGAGACCAAAGGGTCGAATTTGGATTCGAAATCTGGCATGAGCGGCCATTGATAACGAAGGCACTACTGCCTCGCTTGTCAAGTCTTGTGCGAAAGGCAGAAAAAACACTAATTTCTCTCCATCAAGTGAATATGGGCATTGGATCAAATCTGACCTTCAAACTAAACCCATTGTACAATTAAGAAAACACAATAACTATGTTATTCTCGGTGACACAGATCTCCGATGTAAGAAGATTGGTAGGGATGAGTATGTGCATGGTAGTCATTCACACGGTCTACGATAGGAAATAGGATACATAGAAAGCCATGTAAAGCTCCAAACTTCCTGGACACATTTCTTGAGGTTGATGAACAACAAGAACGAACTTCTGGCCAGTCTGTACAATAATAGGTACATGCAGTATATGTGTTTCAAACAATCACAGATATGGTCTGCCACTCAATGCATATGAAAGGTCATGGTAGAAAGCAGTTGATAGATATGTCCTGGTATCATCCATTGATTTAAGTTGACAAACTGATTTGAGTGTGAATTGGGTTAGATTTTGGAACTTTAAGATACTTCATATATGCATTCCGTTTCATATCAGCTTGATAAAGAGAGGATGAGGTCCCTGCCAGCATTTTATTCATTGACGGTGTGTGTACAAACTTCTTCATTATTTAGTAGGAAAAGAAAACTATAGAGCAGGGGTAACCGGGAACAATAAGGCATTTGAAACTATATTCACTACTTTCTCTAAAGAATCCAGAAAGGTGCATTGTCATTTTTAGAGTGATTTGTATTTTAAGTTTAGTTTACATTTATCTATTTTACTTGGATTGCGAAACAAGTTCTTACAACTTATACAACTTACGTTCGAAGTCTTCCTGGGTTGAATTAGTACTAAGCATATGCGGAAATAGTGTCTTGCTCAAGGTTACTACACATGGCCGTGTACAGATAGTACTTATGAGATTTGCATGCTGAACTGTACTCACCATGTTTACAGTTTATGGATTTTCTTTTAACTTGATGCTACAATAAAATTTTGATTATTGTTTTTCATTTTCGATTTCAGTGTAGGTACTGTTAAAAGAACTAAGACTGCTAGGACGGATATGTATCATTATATTCCTAATACATTACGCCTATATTGTGTTTCGCCAAGAGATCTTTGTAACTGGGAAATATTAACGTGCTATATTAGAACTTTATAGATTATGGAAGCTGTGGTTCAGTGTAGAAAGAAACCAAAAATTGAAGTATAAATGGAAATAAACTAAGATAACAAGAACAACATAGGTATGGTAAAGAATTATAGATAACAAGAATGAAGTATTAACTGAAAGAAAAAAAAGATTGTAGTACAAGTCATCATGGGGAAAACAAATATAACAAGATTGGGGGTGAGTAGAGAGAGAGAGAGAGAGAGAGAGAGAGAGTTAGATTAAGTAAAGAAAAAAATAACAAGATTGAAGTATGAAGTCAGAATGAAAAACGAAATTGGAGTATGAAGTCGGATTGGGAAAAAAACCCAAAGATTACAAGATTAGAATGTGAAGTCAGAATGGGAAGAAAAAAGAGATAAGAAGATTGAAGTAAGTACAGTTAGAAAGAAAACACAATGTCGGAGTATGAAGTCAGAATGGAAAGGAATAAAGATAAGAATATTGGAGTTTGAAGTCAGGATGATAAGAAACAAAGATAAGAAGATTAGAGTGTGAAAACAGAATGGAAAGATGCAATTAACAAAATTAGAGCAAAGACGGAAAGAAGGAAGATTGGTTATCGAAAACAAGAAACACAGTTTGATTATTGTAAGAGATGATCGAAAGTTGAAAAAAGGAAAAGTTACAACAGCAGTGGATAAGAAATATACAAGAAATTAGGAAAGGCGCTTAATCCTCCACGATCGGTGATTAAGCATTTGCAAGAATACAACCAAGGTGGGTTGACCTCATGATGGAGGATTTCAAAATATTAGCTATTCACCTAACTGGTAAACCGCCGGCAATATAAAGTAATGATCGACTAATATTTTTTTAGGTTTTTTATATACCTAAGATAAAACGTTTATCATGTTACAAACATTTGCATAACATGAATATAAAATGATAAAAAAAAGTTTCTCATGCCAGTATATCAATTAATAGATGTTTTATCTTTCGTAATCATTTTCTGCATTTATAGTTTCACCATTATACACATTTTTTGTTTAAAGAAAAAGGGACATAATAATAATTATGTGTATGAGTTTTTTTTTTATTTAAATAGTTATTAATAGCATTTTTTAATCCATTGCCAAAGGCAACTTCACGAGTATTGTAATCGCAATCTGGTTATGGCCACGTGTTATTTACAAGCCATAAATATACGTACAAAGTTACATTTTTCAATATAATAAGTAAATAAATATTCTTCTTCTTCTTCTTCTTCTTCTTCTCCTTCTTCTTCTTCTTCCTCCTCTTCTTCTTCTTCTTTTTTTATAGAACAACTACGTATGTGGTATTAGATATGTGCTTTACAAGTTCCGATATTCCGAAGTTTTCTAGCAAATTATTAAATAATATTTATTATTATATCTCACGCAAAATACTTATGTATAAGAGAATACTATTTCATCAATATGCTTTGTTAATTGCTCAAAATATAGCAGTATTTAAACTGTCCCACGTTGATAAATAAATCTGGTTTTCCAGAAATAACGCATGATATGTACAATAAGGTCAGTGCATTGTCCTGCCATCAATTTTGTCAGTTAGTGCATTGTCCTGCCATCAGTTTTGTCAGTTATTGCCCTGTCCAGCCTTCTATTTTGACAGTTATTACCCTGTCTTGCCATCAGTTTTGTCAGTTATCGCCCTGTCCAACTTCTATTTTGTCTGTTATTGCCCTGTCCTGCCATCAATTTTGTCAGTTTTAGCATTGTCCTGTCATTAATTTTGTCAGTAATTGTATTGTCCTGTCATCACTTTTGTCAGTTTGTGACTTGTTCTGTCACCAATTGTCAGTGAGGGCCTTTCCTGCCACCAATTGTGTTAATATTTGCCTTGTCCTGCCACCAATTTTTGGCAGAAAGTGTCTAGTGCTGTCGCCAATTTTGTCATTTAGTTCTACTACAAAAATCGAAAAACCGTCGGCTTGATAATATTTTCAAATAAAATTCACACAGTTAATTAGGCTTATAATTTTGTATGTTTATTGTTGCCAATTTTGATTAAAATTTATAAATACAAAACCTGTTTATCTTTACGAAATCTGACTTTTGCGTTTTTAAACTCCCTCAGTGCATCCAATACGCATCCCTTTATCTACTCTGTGTCTTCGGCCGATCCAAGTTTCCAATTCACATCTGGCAGCAAATACATTTAAAGAACATTTCTGTTCCGTCACCGTGATGATTGATATACAACATTGTGTCTCATTATCATTCGTATTTCACCGCTGATTCAAGTGTGGAAGTTATCAGTTACTTGCGGAGATGGGGTATGCTCGAGTACTGGTTAATATTTTAGGATCCCAGGAAACAGTGTTAACTGATCGTCTGTTAGCCCTCAATGGCATAAAAATGACGATCAATATTCAATCAATCATTCAACCATGTTCAACTACGATGTTATTAAGTATTTGACAGTACGTGTTCATAGGTGTAAGTCTTCCATTGATATTTGCTCTTTATTATATAGCAAATAAAAAAAAAATTGCATGCTTGTCATTCATAGAGAGACTCAAATAAAAAAGTGAAACTTACGTTGTAATGGTTGTCAATCTCTCTGCACTACTTAAATATGATGAGAAAAGTACGGGGTTATATGCCATCCAAGAGATTTTTTTTCTGTTCAGTGTGTACACTGTTGACAAAGTGAAAGTAGACTTCCGAAATCATGTCTTCATACCCCAGTTTCTAAACTGTTACACTAAGGTTGTTTTTTTGTTACTATAAGGGTTTTTGTTACACTAAGGGTTTTTGTTACACTAAGGTTGTTTGTTTTGTTACACTAAGGGTTGCCACAATGCTTTATAAAATGAGCTTATTACGATGTGTGTTAATGTAAGACTACACAGTTCTCAAGAATTCAGAATTTATTTGCCCCGCTCCCCTTTGTTGAACAATCTTTGCATGTCCCACATGCCTTTGCCTGACTTTGCAATTGGTTCCGAAGTCTCCCTGTTCTTACAAAAATATTCAATACAAATATTACTACTAACCTATCCAAGTCTATTTAAAAGAGCCAAAGTGGTACTTATACACAAAAGGGTCCAAAATATGAGAAAGAAAATTACGGAGTTATCTCAACACTGCCAAATATTTCCCTTATATCTAAAAGGCATGTAAGCTCTCATCTGAAAACATATTCTGAAGTAAACATGCGGTTTTTTTTTATTTTATTCTGGACAGTCTGGACTTAGAACAAATCATTCTTGTCAGACAATTCTGACAAAAATGCTAGATGACTGGATATCAGCTTTTGATAACAATAATAGTGTTGTACAGTTTTCCTTGATTTTTCAAAGGTCCTTCATCTGGTAAGTCATTATATTTTGCTTCAAATGTTAAAACTATATAATTTGGACAAATCATCACTAGCCTGGTTGTTATCTTATCTCAGTGAAAGAACGCAATATGTTCAAGTATCCGGAGTTACATTTCATAATTTGTCTATTGCATCAGGAATTCCTCAGGGATCTGTCGTAGGACTTCTTTTTTCTTGGTCTATATCATTGAATTTTTCCTTTTGTCATGGTCTATACTAACACTGATATTTTTGCATATGACACAACTTTGTCTACATTTAATTGATCGGCCATTTGTATTGTTGATGACTTGTCAAATGACCTTATCAACGCTAATACTTGATGTAAACTAATTGACACGTCTATCCATAATAAAGATAAAAAGTTTATATATAGTGCATCCAAAAGCAAAAGTAGTTGTTTGTATGAAGAAGAATCGCCATTATCTATCCATTTCAATGGTGATGAAATTTTGTGTAGTAAAAATGAAAAATGACTTGATGTAAAAATTCATAAAACTCTTTCTAGGGATGAGCATGTTGATATGGTAATAAAAAATGTAATTCATTATTATATCTATTATCACGTATCAATATCTTTATTTCAGTTCCGACGTGAACATTGTTTTAAATGCCTACATTTTACACCATCTTGATTATTGCTACATGTCATTTGGGAAGATTGTCATTCATATTTAGAAACTGAACTTGCAAGGTTTAAAAAACGGACTGAAACACTCATCCTTGATAAAACATTTGACACACCTTCTGTTGAACTGTTTGCTAACCCTTTACTCCATAGATCTGCGTTTTCCCACACCAATCAGAGAAAGCCTTTGAAAACAGTGCAGGAAGAGTTCAGATTGCAATCTGAACACTTCCTGCACTGTTTTCCACTCTGTCAATTAATATAAACATAATTCACCCAATAATTCAAAAGCCTTCTATATTAGGTGTCCAAAGGCGTCTATATTAGAGGTGCCCAAAGGCATCTATATCAGAGGTGTCCAAAGGCGTCTACATGAAGTAAAGGGCTAAACTAATCTTGACAAGCTTACTGTCCCAGAAAAGGTAACATTTCAAAAAGCAGTTATTTCATGTATAAAACGTTATATAACATTGCCCTGCCGTAACTTAGGGATGCATTTATTCTCAATACTGGTATTCATTCAAGAAATTTACGATCCACGTCTAACCTAAATGTACGTACTCTCCTACCAAATCATGAATTACTCAGAAGATCTTAAAGTATTTAATAGGGATAAAAAAAATGGAATAGTCTTTCAATAATTTTAAAAAGTGCCAATTCAGTGAATCATTAAAAACTTTGTATTTGCGAGGAGTTTAAGCGTACGCTTCGGAGTCTAAGCTCATAGCAACTAGTCTATATCTTACACTAATATACCAGGACCGTAGTCACACTAAGGCAAATGGAGGCACTTGCCTCTAGTAGAATTTATGAATGTTCACATTTTTGTTACAAAATATAAAAATTCCCCAAAATATTAATTATGCTACACGTGCAACAAAATGTCCTATCCTTCACATATCATATTTTCAGTCCCAATATATCATAATAAAAAAAACAATATTCTTATAAGACATGTAAGTTCTAGATCTACTACGAGTTGATATGTACAATAAGGTTTAAATGGTTACCAATGTGTATTCAATATAATGGTGCAAATCCAGTGACTTAATAACTGTGGATCGGTCGCTGGTAAATCATGGGCAACTGTATACAATGTAGTTGATTTTATCGATTTAAAAGGCTTAAAATGTATCTCGGATATCAGCAAAACACAGGAAATGCATTCTAGGAGCTCAGAATTTTTCGGGGGAACATAGGACACCTCTAGCATGGTTTGGTCCGTGCCTCCTATAAAATCAAACTTTGGCTATGGCCCTGTACACCACTGTTTATATTACACGCATTGTGAAGATATATTTATAATTCATATTCTTGTACCTAAAATCGAGGAATAATTTCTCATGCTTGGAAAATACCACGGAATTGATTTTCAGTCTTCAAAAATCAAGTGTGTTGAGATATAAATGAATTAAAATTCTGATTACTTAAATATATTTTATAAAATTGGAAAATACACCGATTTGAAATAGCACAGAAATGCAGAGTTACAAACTACAGAAGAAAAATCTTAGTTGAAATGAAGATGTGACCGCGTCATCCACAGGGGCTAGTGATAATATACATTCTATATCCTTATAAATAGAATAGTATAATAAAAACTTTATTATATTATATATACTAGCCCCTCTGGTTTCATCGCTCTGAGTAGTGTATGCTGAAACCAAAGCAAATGAACAATATCCCATGCCCTATCAAAAATAAAGAACAATTATTTCTTTTATTATTTTGAGCAGTGTATGTTATAATATAATATATTTTGCCAATACCGAACCACAATTTAAATATTGACATGCTAAATATTACAATGAATGTGCCATGGCCAAATAGATAAAAGAGTTAACAGAGTATGACATGGCAGATGCGTCTCGATTAAAGGTGTATTAATGTAATCTGTATGTAATTGTGTGATATCGGTTAACCACTGTATCTATATACACATGTTCTAGTGTGTCGTATTTCGTAGCCCGGCTCAGCCTGTAGCGCGTCTAACTATCAATCCAGTGATCGTGAGTTCGAATACCCGCTCGGCCACTGCCTCCGTGATGACTGATATGCATTTACATGTACAACATTGTCATTCTCAATGTCATTCGACTCTCACCGTTGATTCAAGTGGGAAAGTTATCAGTTACTTGTTAAGATGTGTGTGCTCGAGTACTGGTTAACCTTTCAGGATCCCAAGAAACAATTGACCGTCTGTTAGTCCTCGATGGCATAAAAATGACGCTAAATATTAAATCAACCGATCTTATTTCGCACACAATGGCAAATGTTTTCAATATTATTTGGCGTTGTAACCTGCGGGTGACGTGAATACATAAACACTTGGAAATAAAACTTGCGTTAGCGTACATCTGTCTTTAGCGGGCTTATACTACATTATATGCACCATAATTTATGTACTTAGTGTTTATCGTAATACAAGCCGTATCTATATATACGATGCCGCCACTTGTATCAGTGTGCTACGTTATGTTCCTTACTGTACTGTCTGTATTGTCGTCTACCAAAGGGAGATGTAAAATGTCGAGAACAATTTAAATTTTGGTGAGTTTTCATATTCTACTTTATAACACTGGTTTCATCGCTTAGCCCTAGTATGAATTGTTTGCTACTTTTCAAACAAAACCACGCAACACCTCGCTTTCAATTGTATTACCTGCGACGGTGTGGATGTGTACATGCACTTGACAGATATAGGTAGGGACCCGGGGACCATGGTCATGTTGATTTGTGATTTGTATAATTATGTTAACTTGTTTCATATTACTAGCCGGAGTACTGGGCTGCGTTCAGCACCGTTAACAGCAAACACGTTTAATTCCTGGTTTCCTAAAATTAACACGTACTGCGTGCTAATGTGAGGTTGGGTCAGTGTCCAGGAAAATATGTTAGCTAACGTGACCGAACGGAACGCAGCCCTGACCGTCTTTTGCCAATATGACCTCCAGTGTATAACTGCACAGGCGGCTGGCTAATCGTCGAGATTTTAACTGTCAAATACTGTGCACAGGTGCTCGTAATTTTAACAAGATTGCAGTTGACAGCTTTCTCCATCTCCTTTATATCTTCAAACTGTAGTGTTAAATCAGCGATAAATTACCTCCCTAACGTGCATACGGGATAGTGCGGGTCCGATCCACGGCTGGGTCATACCAAAGGTTTAAAAATAAGAATTATCACTTAAATCTCAACATTTAGAAAATAAGAGTTTTTAGGCTGATCGATCCGTTAACTGAGTCTGGTGTCAAACTGACACAAACTACAAATACACGTTAACTAACATGCAACATCATACAATTCATTCACCTCGCATGCAGAAGATCGAGGGTTCGATCCCCGGTCAGGTCAAACACTTGCAAACAAATGGTACTAGAAGCTTCATATCTTGGCGCTCAGCATATAGAGGATAGTTACAGGTCTGGTCGGCCCGGTGTCAGTATAGTGTGACTGGAAGGGGTGTCATACCATGTTTCTGCGACATATAGAGAATAGTTATATGTCTGCTCGGCCCGGTGTCAGTATAGTGTGACTGGGTTGGGTATCATACCATGTCTCTGCGACATGATACTCCACACTCAGATACTGCGTAAAGTCGACACCGTCGCGGTATAGCTGAATAAAATGATTGAAAGCGACGCTAAACACCATACAAAAACAACATACACTTCATAGCGAGAGCGAAAACTCACGACAAAGATTTGCGACGGATTTGTTATAGTCTGCATGTTACATGAGGTTTAAGTGATAAATTTTACAATTTAAAGATAAAAAATAAATAATTTAATAAATAAATGATAAAGTATACAAGACATGTGTCCACACGATGGACAGACAATATGCGACCATACTCGGGTGGTACACGCCGATGGTACAGTAAACAATATAAGTAACTTGCGTCTTCGGACAATTTTGAAATAATTTTTCATAATATTTTCTATTTTACATATGTTCTGTTCAAGTAAACTATATACTGTCCTGCCCATGGGTTGTTTTGTCTTTATTCTTTAAAACACACACCCCATGTTATTGTCGGTTATAATTGTCCTACTTAATGTGGCCTTTCATGTTTTCTGTTTTCTCATTACATGTATTTCAAGTGGTAAAAATTGAATTAATTGAAACAACAAAATTCAGAAACAAATTTCAACTTATTTAACTTATAAAACTCTGATCCGTCAGACAATCTTTTTCACTGCCACATTGTTCATCAACATTTTTGCACTAGAACTTCGTACTAAAGTAGCCAGAGGTGTGGCTGTTGGGGCAACCACCATTTTGAGTCGAGGAAAATTAGACGTGATACCCATGTATCTCTTTTCCTCTTTGTACATAAGACTATCAATTGATTCCATTTCTTTAAGATTTGTTTTCACTTTATTTGCTTTTACAACTTCGTCGATGGCGCTAGTTTTTGTTACTCCGCTGTGATTATGTTTTACACTACTTCCGGGCCTACTTTTTGAAGCAGATTGTTTTCTACCATCATCTTTCTCACTAAGCGCCTTCTTTGATGACTTATTTTTTGACTTACTTTCTTTACTTGATGTTTTAATGCCAAGTCTCTGTTTTAACTCGTCTGCTACCAAAGGAATTCTCTTTTTACTGGCTGAGCTTATTGAACGAACATAGCTCGCGTTTCTTTCAGGACTACTTCTCTTTGAATCTCTTCCGAAGTCCGTTTGTTGTGCTTTACGGAGAGTGTTGCGTCTCGTCCTACTCCTACTTTTCCGAGTGCGAGGCCGTCTTTGACGGGTATCCGCTATACTTGGTCGACTGGAGCACCAGCTCCCGCTCGCGATAGATCGACTGCCTTTACTGTCGCTCCGTTCGCTTCTTTTTCTTGAAACACTTCTGTCACGTGACTTTTTACCTGACCTCGGGCGTCGTCGGTGTTCAGATGCACTAGGCGTAACTTCGTTCTTTGCTGCACTTTTAATTGTATGGTCTTTAGCATTTGATTTACTTTCAGCATTTGTTTTGGTATTAAGTGTCGTTTCATCATCGAACGACATCGCAACATCGAAAAAGCTGTCCCTGTTCTTTCGTGCATTACGATCACTTGCGCTTTTAGGTCTTTTCCGGTCACGTGACAACGATTGGGCGGAGCGCTGTTTCCCAGCACTTCTTATCCGCCCTCCTTTCTCTTTATATGCTGTATCCCCTTCTACCCAGTCTCTGTCGAGTCGCTCGAATTTATCGTAGTAGGAGTTCTCCACACCGGCTGACTTTGCCAATGTTTGAAGCACGTGTTTATTCATGCGTGCTGAATTCGGATGTGACGTCAACTTGGTTATTTGAGCAATGCCTACACTGCGAGGCTTCTCCTCGTTTTTGACAGTTCTCGGCATTGTACTCCCCATAACTAATAAATTGATATCGATCGGGACAGGTTGGCCTTGGTGTGTCATTTTCATAGGGGCCGGGGGAGGTTGATTAGGCGAGGCCGGAGGTCTCGGCTTCAAAATATTCCTACTCATCCTGGGTGGTTTATTTGTTACAATCCCTTAAAACCTGTGAATTTACCATTTTTACCATTTCTGCATTGCGAAATATTAAATCACACGTTTGTTTTATACACAAAGTCGGTGCCAAATATCAATATAGAGTGAACTTTCACATTGATTTAATAATGTATTCAATTAGCTATTTCACCTATCAATACACATCATGGCGTTTGTTTTTGGTATTTTGAATGACAATTGACCCTTGCACATTTTCTAATTGGCTTTTTTTTTTACAGAACGTATGTCCATTGGGAGAAAACATAATTTTCCACAACGCAATACAGTGGCAGCTATATGTAAAGTAACCATTCCAGTATTCTTCTATTTTATCTCATTATGTAACTTCTGTCGCAGGATAGACATTTTGTTATGTCTGTCACACGATAACCGGTATATTCATGTCACAAACATCCAACATATGTGGTATCCATGCCACAAGATAGAAATATTGGTTATTCTGTCACAAGATAGCGAATATATGTTTGTTAAGTCACAAAATAGCAATAGTGGTATTTAATGTCACGAAATAGACAATATGTTCATGTCAAAATATAGCCAATATGGTCCCTATATCTTATTCCTGGCACAATGTATCCAATATTTGTCACAATATAGCCGATACATGCCACAGTATAGCAAACATGTGTTTTAAATGTAACAAGATAGCCAGTATAGGGTGGTATTTACTGTCACGAAATAGACAATATGCTTACGTCAAAAGAAAGCCAATTGAACCCCTATATGTTATTCCTGGCACAATAGATCCAATACATGTCACAAGATCGCCAGTATATTTTATTCACGTCGAAAGATAGCGAACATGTGTTTTTCATGTCACAAGATAGCCGATATATGTTATGTCACATGCTAGATAAGTCGCACGATAGTAGATCGTATCATACTATTTCCAATCGGCTATTTCTACCAGATGATAATCAATTTTACGATTCCATCGCGCAACCACATCCTACCCGGCTGAGATGGAATTCGTCTATAAATGGTAATTGACCGGTGAACTCCATTATGTATTTGTTAAACGTTCAATCAATCGTCCCCTTAAACTTATGCGCTGTTTTCACGACCGCAATTCCTAAGTGCAGCCAGAATTGTATGCCAAAGAAATCCTCCCATTAATTAGACACATTTTCGCTTGTTAATTATCCTTATTTCTTATTGATTTACTCCGCTGTTGTTGTGTTTTTTTCAAGTAAACTTTTTTAATTTGTCGGCCATCTAAATGTTCTATTAATGACTTGGCGAGTATCAACAGAGGCCCTGATAAAGTGTCAAAGAAAAAAAATCCCACAGTTCGACATATCATTATGTGAATTGAATTTATCTATAGTTAAATAAAATTATCAGAACAGAGATTTGATACGCCAAGGCTATCGCCGGAATATTTGTATATTCAAGATAAACATGGACGGGCGGTGATAACGTCTACGCCATAATGAAAACGCCACATCGGTTAGAAATTATTTTTGAAAAAATGATGTCCTTATTTGTCAATTCGAAAAATATAATGTGGACAAGGAACTTTTTTTATGTTAATCAACATATTATATTATTACCAATATGTATTGGCGTTATAATTGCGACAGATGGTTTGTACAAGACCCCCACCCACCCCCCTCACCTGAACTCGCATTCGATATCAAAACCATTGTATTCGCGCTATCGAGAATGATTTATACAATTATCTCCAATGCCATTTATTTATTTGTCGATGTAAAGTAAATGACGTTTATAATTATATACATTGTACATAATAGAGGATCTTAAATGAGCGCTATTTATTATTGAATTTATCAAACGAGTTGGAAAACATATATTTTGTGAAGCTCTGCTGAGCATTATATAATTTTTTCCAACGAGTTTGATAAATCCAATAATAAATGAGCACAAATGTAAGATTCGTTTTATCACATTAAGTGGAAAAGCTTATTTAACAGATTTTATCCATAACGAATCGACGTCATTTATATATGCGGGCAAGTCCGAAACTACTTCGGCAATTTACGTATGAGAGTCGAGTTATACGGGAAACACCGAGCGATGAATCAGAAGTGATAATATCAAAATTATACAATGGGTTTATTACACTTCTGCAGCGTAAACTATGTGATAAATATTTATATTTACATATTTACAACAGCACGGATTCTGTATTAAGATTAACCGTACATAACACAATCAAGAATAAAAAAACATCCAGGGCCTCGGTATGCCTCCTTTACAACTGGAAGTATATCCGTATAAGCGGCGATAGAACAAAACTGTTAAGACCATACAACGGTGTGTATTAAACATAGTAATAGCGGCCATTGTGATACTATATCATTGTCTCATTGTTTCTCGAGATATCATCATCGAACCGGGTTGAAATAATTTTAAAACAAACAATACACTATTGTTTAGATATCTGAACTTAACAGATATACAGCGTTATTATTGAGTGAGGCTAGATGAATATCTAGCCAATATCTAGCATAAAGTCTCTTCCATTCAGGAGATGTCATTTAGGCCGAAATGTGTACTATGGCGCTTTTTGTCCGTTGGATATTTTTGTCTGTATGAGCGTTTATTGTCCGTTGCGCACTTCTTGCTATTTGGTTTACATCGGTTGAAATATTTTTTTACAAAGCAGGGATATAACTTAGTGGATAGAGCATTGGCCGTTTACATCAGAGACTGTCAGTTCGATCCCCAGCTCGACACAATCAGTACTTGTTCTACCCAGACAGCGGATTCAAGATCGGTTCATATTAGCTCGAAACTTTAATCGCAACCGAACTAGTATAAACAAATTCCTTACAACGTAGACAAAACACGATCGAAATATATCTATGTTAAACCGGTAACCGCAGCGTGGTCAAGTGGTAGAACGTCCGCCTCGCATGCGGAATGTCATGGGTTCGATCCCCGACGGGTCATACCAAATACTTTAAAATGGTACTAGAAGCTTCCTCGCTTGACGCTCAGCAATTAGAGGAAAGTTCCGGGTCTCAGTGTCGGTCCAGTGTCAGTATAATGTGACTGGGTGGGGTGTCATACCATGTGACTCTGGCATGATACTTCAGTGTGGCAGGCGCGGCTCAGAATACTGTCTCAAGTAGACACCGTCGCGATATGATTGAAATTTTGTTGAAAGCGACGATAAAAACTATACAACAACAACTATGTCAAACCACAACGTATATCAGGGTCGTATCTGAACGGGTTTAAATAGATTGATTGATTGATTGAATATTTAGCGTCGTTTTTATGCCATCGAGGGCTAACAGACGATCAGTTAACCTAACCACTGTTTCCTGGGATTAACCAGTATTCGAGCACACCCCATCTCCGCAAGTAACTGATCACTTTCCCACTTGAATCAGTGGTGAGAGACGAATGATCATGAGACACAAAGTCGTATATCAATCATCACGGAGAATGTTGCCGGGCGGGGGATTCGAACTCACGACCCCTGGATTGATAGTCAGGCGCGTAACCGAGGGTTTAAATAGATATGAGCAGGATGATACAAGTGGGGTTAGGTGTGGGGTGTTTTTTTTTGTGGTCTCCCCCAACCCCAGAAAGTTTTGGAAATTAGAAGATAAATGATGTGTTCTCATGTTAAATTTTAGCCTCAATCTTGTATTTTGTTTGTCACTTTTATAATGCACATCAGCAATGTTATATAGTACTTATCGTCAAAGGAGCCAATTGGTAACGATGTACCACTGTGGTATACTTCAAGCAAGAGAACGAATAGAGATGCATTGGTCATTCTTAGAAGTAATTACTGCGGGAGCAATAGGTTAACTACGATGTCAAACTGATATATTCGGAAGAAATTAGCACATACCTCACTCAGTCTGCAGTTTTTTATGCATATTTAAAGTTTTATTGTTTCCACTTTTTGGTGACGTGCGTCTGCCTCGATACGCGCCTGCGTATATAAATAAAGTGCCCTGCGCATGTACTACACAAATGGCCGTTGAGAGTGATCGAACTAGCCACCCATTTATCTTTAGACGGATCCGATGCTCTTTTACTCGACAACACGCGCTAACAAATGCCTGACCACACGTTTTTAATCATAAACGTAGTTTTGTGTGTTTTATTATTTCATTCCGTATATACTGACAACAAGCAATCGTATTTTCTCTGTTTTGCGTTTTTTCTGTTTTATCTATCAAATCTAACAAATGCCTGGTCCATGGACATATCTGTATAAAATGTTCATGACTACCATGGTACCAATCCATGAATGACAACGGCGTGCAATAAAGTTTGTACAGACGGGTAACAGGGAAAAAATTCAGTAAGGTCTATTTGGCGGCAAATATGTGCCTTTAAACGGATAGTAAATGTTCTGGCATAATAGTAATAGGCATTTTGTAGATGTGTTACGTTTAAAAGATCTAACTCTGGCCCGTTGTGTTATACAGAAATGTTGAGTGTACCGTGCGTATGTTTTCCCGTCTTTCCTGAAGTGTTGGTAATTTCAAACTTGAAGCGTGACATTCTGACCACTTCGCAAATTATCGTAAATGAATACCGAATGATGACGGAAATGGCCGAGTATGTACGATTAGAAGCATCAGTGTAACTCCTGGGTTAAAGCGTTTGTGATAAATGTATGTATAAGTATTTCTTTACCCTCGCACTTTGAACTAAGTCATTTTGGCGAGCCGGATAAGATGATTATTTAAAAAACAAGATGACTACTTAAAAAATAAGGTGATTATTTAAAAGATAAGATGATTATTTAAAACTAATGATGATGATGAAGATGACGGCGATAAACGATGATTACCCACTATGGAGTTTAAACACTTACTGTTTTATAAATATAGACACTCCTATATTTACTTAATCAGTTGTTTAATTGAATATTTTTATTTGCTTACATTGATGCAGACTTTATACGACCTTCTTCAACAACCAAATACTAACGTTTAATTATTAAGACTCCAGGCATTCTACTCTACCTTGTGCAGCCAAAATATGAGTTAAAATATTAGTACCAAGTGTACTCGCGTTATTATGGTTCTTTACTATGTGTAAAACCTATATGTTAGGCCAGACACTTTTGCTTATAGCGCAAATAAATTTGCTTGAGATATCATAAGCGTCCGACCCAACTTGAACCCTCAACAGGAATGATTCCCGCTGACTGTATATCTGTGCGCACTAATTGTGCTCAGTTGCTATGGTAATATTTTATTTGTATGACAGTACCGTTAGCAACCGTATATACTACATACAGACAGTAATTGTCAATATAAAAATATCAACAAACTAAAGTATGCCGTAAAACCAGCAACAATATTATTTTGTTGCTGGTATGGTACTTGACTTAAAAGAATATGGCTACACAGGTATTAATATTTAAGTAAATGATGTTTCATATATTAGTCTATTTTCAGTTGATCGTCTTGCATAGCTCTATATTGAATGCCTATGATACTAATAACATCGATTGACATTCCCTAAAACCATTATACAGTAGTATTTACTGTTAGTGGTGAACCATATAACCCTGTACACACGTACATTGTTATTTATTTACTTTAAATTGTATATTTGTATGGTACACTAGAGAGTTGTAATAACTTCTAAAAGTGTTCAACCATTTTTTTAATAATATAGCGGCAGGTACCGTTATATCATAACTTGAGCTAAACCTGGCGGCTTGTCCTTGTATACTTTCTAATATGTCAATTGCTTTATTTATGGCTCTATGCTTCATGACCGTCCTAAATAGGGTCAAATGTGGGATATATTTGCAGATCTGCCTGATGAATTTTAAAGAATAGTTTATTTTTAAGCACACCTGAGCGAAGCTATGTGTCCGTCGCGCTTTCGAAAATGTTTTGGGTGCACTCTGGAAGTCTAATTATGTTAATATAGCATTGTGTGTAGTCATTTAGGACCGTGATTGTATGTAGTCACTTAGAACCTGATCCTACGATACTGAAGTCAGCAATATACACACATTTCTGTTATGTGCTACTATCAGAACAGTGACGTTTGAGACGAGTCATACTGTTTTGGACCGTGGATTGCGCGGTCCAGCGGTAGAGCATCGAATGCATGGTCGGAGGGTCGTCAGTTCGATCCTCCAACACGGCTTTGTGTGGTGTTATTGAGCAAGACACTTTATCTACATATGTTTAATTATGTTTCAAGCCTCTTTAATGGCTTTAATGCAGTTTGACCATTTTCCTACTCAAAATTAGAGATATACATACAATTAAGGACTCGCAGTCTTAAACTTTATTTTCTCCATATAGAAAATAGAATATTTTTGCATATGCCATATGAAGTCATTTATATTTTGCATATGCCATATGTGTACTCCCACTAACAGACCCTCATTAAAGGTAGGTTAAAATAGGTAGACGCATGCTCAACCTTGCACATTGCCTGAACTATTAAACATGCTGTCAAGCATATACAGCAGCGATCACTTAAAATCATATCATTAAATACTGACAAATAATTAAATCTGCAGAAATATAATTTTTATTACTGTTAAGGGTCCTCCGTGGCCGAGTGGTCTAAGGCGCCGTCTCAAGATCACTTACCTCTCACCGCTATGGTCGTAGGTTCGAGTCCCGCTCGCTCCAAAAACTTTATGTGAGAAAGTTTCCAGTTACTTGCGGAAGGACGGTGGTTCTACTCAGTCTGACTCAGTCTGAGGTCTTCCTCCACCAGTAAATCTGGATATGCCATATATAACCTGAAATGTGTTGAAAATGGCGTTAAACCCCATTCAAAAAAAAAAACAAAAAAAAAACAAATTATTACTGTTAACGCAAAATTGTATTACGAAAAGGCTGAGTACGAAAATAAATATCTGATGCACTCTGGGTAAAGTAACAATTTCCGTTCCTGTCATCTCGAATGCGGAAGTGAGGCGTTTTACCGGTAATTTTCTTATTTTTACACTAAACCCTTATGCTTTATGAGTTTAATTTCCAACAGCATTTAAATACACTCTTTATAAAGACATTTACACAAATTAATGTGTAGTTTTAGCTGCCAACTTGCCAATATTTGTTTAAATCTCGACTGTTCCCGAATCTTTTCTCTTCCGGGTGACTCACATTCACTTTTAATTAGATGACATGTTGGCGCTTCTTACTGAAATTAAGACTACTACACATTTACACTTTATAAGAACATTAACGCGGTTCTTAAGAAACTCAAATTTTACCGACTTACTCTTACAGGGGCTACATTAAATGATCATAATTCGAATTGGCATGGGTTTTCGTGCTAATAATGCTAATTTATATGACATTGATGGCATTCCTAAGAGGTAAAGTGCATACTATTTCTGTTAAAGCTTAATGACATACATACCATTGCTTTTAATAGATGGATTGCCAGGTTCTCAAGTAAACACTGTCAATGTTTTTTTTGTAATTGTCGACACTTTTCATAAAATGTAAAAGTGGTTTAATACACTGACTTGGCAACATATCAACGATTAATATTTTTTGCTTAGCATGTCAGAGATGAGTGTTTTCTTAGCCAATTCATTCACAGGTAGAAATTATTCTTGCATAATAGATTCTTTTTTCAAGCTGCATTCACTTTTGAGTATTTATATAGGACATACTTATGATTACAAAATATTTGCACACCCATTGAAAAATTGTAGTCTTAGATATTAAAAATTATGTTTTAAAATGCATTTTCCTTATTTATATCGTTATTTTGTGGTTTAAATGACTTTATTGATCTGTTTGGAACATTTAAAATCTTTGACTTTGACTTATTTGGAATTGAGGTTATTATTCAACATTATTGTATAAGTTTATTTACATATACTGTTCACATAGAGTAGAAAAAGGATCTCATGTTTGGAATATGAAACTTACTTTTGTAAAGATATTTGGATCTTGCATGTGTAAACAAAAAGTAAAATGTATGAGGGTAGTTCTCAGTTATTCAGCAAATTTCCAGACACAATGATGGATTTATTGAATTATAACTTGGAGTAAATATTTTGGTGTTAAAATGTAGTTTAAACATTCCTCTGTATGATTTTAATAATAAAAAGATAGTTTGTGACAAGAAAATCATGTAAATCAAAATTTATGCATGGTAACCTCAAGGTTTTGGACTTTACATTTTATTAATTGACAATAGTTTATGCATTTAATGGGTGATTTCAATACAATAACTTATGATTATTAGATAAGACTGGAGAATACCTATGAAATAATAATCATAGAAAAAATCAAATATGACCAGAACAAAAGTAATTATATATATTTTGTAGTTGTGGATGTTACTCAAAATTTTTATGATAAAAGTTCAGCGTGTTGCTATCTATATCCGAACAAACTGAAATAGTACTCAAAACTTTCAATTAGAGAACATATCCTTGTGATTTTTCATTTTAACTTCAAACTGACATACATCTATCAGAACAGTTTGTCACAATTCATATGGACGTTACTCTTTGACAATTGACAAATATGCAAATAAGTAACGTCCACAACATAAAAATAACGTCCACAACATACACAAATTACAAGATTACTTCTGTATTGTTTTATAATTGTTGTTATATTGTTGTTAATAGTGTACATCTTATCACACTTGGCCATGTGTTATAGCATTTTATCCAAGTATACATATTTAAACTTGTACTTAAGTGGTTTGAACTCGTTTCACTGCGAACTACTGAACTAGTAACTACTAGTAATATTAAAGGGTTATATTAGTAATATTGAAATAAATAAATTATGTAGTCTTACTTCTAGTATTTATCTACATGTGCTAACTGTATTATAAGAAGGATTTCTCAACATCTGTGTACTAGGCTCCTAGTAGTATATACTATAGATAAAGTTTATGAGCCCCACCAACCAACTAGTATAGAAAATCACTTAAAGCCACTATGTGCTCACTGTATTGTTACAGAGCTTTCAAAAACTTTGTGAACTAGAATAGCAGCACTTAGTATATCTATTGTATATAAATGAGCCCCACCAGAAAAGGTATTGACAAAGTATACAAGTCTCTTCTGACAAATGACAGTTAAAATTTATTGGAAGAATAATAAACTATATCCATATATGTCAGTGAATAATATTTCAAAGTTTTTTCTTCTTTTGATCCCTAAACAATCTTTTGTTGCTATTAAAATGGCATCTTCACAACTTCCTGAGACATCTCAAAGGTCTGAAAATACACAAATGAAAGTTTTTATATTGTTATTAAGTATTTTATACAGTCAAAACGTTTATTTGTACACATATAACAAATATTTATTTAAATTGAATGATAAAGCAACATAATTATGGGCATGAGCTTTCTTAAAGTAATTATGAGAACAAAATTAGTATCGTTTGTAGTTATTGTTTTTAATATATATATATTTTATATCATTAATACTGGTACTAAGCATTATTATTTACAATTATTTTTTTAAAAATTAAACTGTTAACATGAGAATAACATTCTAAAGGATATTTTGTAAATTTAGATCAGTTAATTAGTAATTTATGTTTCAGACTTTAGCACATAATTGTTTGTTCCAAAATTCTTGTGTCAAATGTAAACATCCATAACAAAGAAAACATCCATGAATTGATAATATTTCTTATTTATCGGGAGTACTGGCAAACTCATACGTGGGTCAACTCAATTTCTACCAAAAAAGGATAATTAATTGTTAATCTTCTTGCCTCTCATATTATTTCAATTATAGATAATATAAAATCAGTTTGGATGTTACACATTAAAGTAGAAACATATGTCAAAGTCACATCCACAACATTACCTAATGTCCGCAACCATAACGTCCAACACACGACGAAGGAGATATTTGGTGACAGAATAGACAAACTAGAATTGTTGTGTTCATTTACAGAGAAAATGGTATGATATCATATACTGGGGTGTACGTCATAGTTATTAATTACATTAAAGAGTAGGACATTTGTAATAGACAAGTTGACCATGTCAAATAGTAACATCCAAAACACGACAAGATGTCAAGGTATAACGTCCGTATACTCATTTCATAACGCGGACCGCTAGCTCCGTCAATACGACAATTTCCGTCTTTTCGTTCGATTAACATTCGTTGTTTATTGTTTGTAATCATCACAATAGTACATGGATTCACTTTAGGTGTTATATCAATACAGTGATGGAATGTTTTGGACGTTACTCTGACTTTTTGATTGACCGACAAAACTTACCTCTATATTCTCCCTGCTGGTGGTTGAGTTGTGTACACACAAACTGATGACACGTTTTTGGACACGTTTATTTATCCATTGAGGGGTGTTAGGTATGGTACGATCACAAAATTGATAATTAACGACGATTCGTTTTGGACGTTACAAATTGACCGACATTTTTACATTGAGGAAAGTTCGGTGATATTTTTCTATTGTGAAATCCTGCATATATATCACTCTACTTTACAAGGTAACTTTAAATAAACAACCTAACACCCCCACATGCAAATGATGTTGTCCATGCTTGTAATGTCTAAAAATAGATGTCAGAGTTTCTTACAAAAATTGACCGGCACCGTAACGTCCATACGCAAAATTTAATTTCTATTAAAATCAACTTTTTATCGGCATTTTAGTCTTTTAAAGATGATTATATTTTAATTTTATTTATGTTTTTACATTTACCATAAATAATGACTTTATAATCCATCGGAAAGTAACCATAAAACTTTATTGTATATACTGATGGTAAAATGTCCCAAAATGGACCCTGTCAAAACTAGCATTTTTCAATTTAAAAATGTTGTAATTTTTTTCTTTCTGACCATGTCTCCATATAACTATCTTTACTATTCATTCAGAACATATGTAAAAGTATTAACACAACAAACATGTCAAATACGCTTTATTTTTATTACAAATTATAATCAAAGTTCCAAGTTAATTTCAAGCACATTTTAAGCTTCACAAATCGAAGCAGTTGAAGATGTGGAAAATTATAATAATAGTAGTTTTAAAAATAATGAATAGAATACAAATAATATTATCACAACAAATTAAACCAAAAAGTCAGTCAAAATGTATTGAAGTAGCCAATGCTCTTAAAAATACATGTACAACGTAATCACATCTTGTTGTAAAATCTCAAAAACGATGTCTTTTATCAGGATTGAGTGCTTGTCTTATTGACATTGCCTAAGTTAATATCCGATTCCCCGCATGTGGCAGATATATAATTGAGCACTGTCAGAGCGTCCGAAAGCTTTTCCAGAGTGGGGGATATTGACAACTTCTTCTTTTTCACCTTAAAGTTATTGTTCAACATTCTTTATTGTTGTTATAAGTTTAAAATTAGACTGGGACTAAACTTTCTGTAGTGCAGGGAGCAGTTCTATTAAGTTTTCTTGTAAGTCTTTTTTTTCATTTCCATTTGTACCCTGGATTTATGGCTATTTGAATAGTTATACAATGCTAAATATTATACTTGCATTGAAATGATTGTACCCTCAATACTTCTAACATATTTTAGGGGATGTAGACTAAACTTGCAGTGTTGGATTGGTATTTCTAATGCTCAATCAAATGTAGTCACGCTGAATAAATGTTGTACTCAAACAGTTTTATGGGGAGTTGAAGATTACACAATAAGGTATAAATTTATTGTTCTGAAAAGTCTTAAATGCTTATCAATTGAATTCTTCTGACAGTGAATTATCTGTCAATTTCAATGCATGCTGTCAGTATGAAGCGAACTTGAACATATCATCAGGATTTTTATTTTTTTGCAGAACCATTAAATAATTACAGTCCATTGTTTTGTTAGCACAATTGAGTGCCCTTAGAAGGCCCTTGACAGCACTAATGGGGTGACATGTAAGACTAGCCTTCTTGTCCACCCAAGTCCTCCAATATTCATTGGATTTGGACTCAACTTGTAACAACGCATCCTTATCAAGAAAATTTCAGGGAGCATAAAACCTAGGGATGTTATTTAACCTAGGTGAGCAGAAATACATGCTGTAAGATTATAATTGGAAAAGTTCAGATTATGATGTGTTTATAATGCTCATTGAATGACCTTTTTAGGCCTAGCTTGCTGTAATATTTAGGGAAAAGTGATGAGAAATTAGGGAATTAGATCAGAACTGACTGTCTTTATCGATATAATATGCATTTGCTTGCTTTGAATATTAAAAACATACATAATCTTAATTGTTCCCTTCCAACAACTGAATCAAGACAAACAAATTCAAAAATGTATTCCTATTACAATAAATATATTACCCAACTTACAACATATAGTTACAATTATTATAAATATGTGAAATATTCATAATATAATAAAACTAGCCAGTACTGTCAAAGTTCAACCTCGAATGAATCAGCATTTATCTGCATTCCTGTTGAAACCCGTACAGAAAATGTGGTTGACTTAGGATTGTTGCTTGTGGTTCTGAACGAATAGTTCTGGAAGCAATGTATTATGTGGCACCGATTTCATTATGTTATCATCATTGTTTCTATGCATGCACGCCTTGTATTTGATAGCGCGTACCGACGCTTGTAAAATGCTGGTGGCTATTTTGGTTTGACGCGTGTAAAAACCAGAAACCGGTGTGCAAATGTACGGAACAGACTGATTTTTAAAAAAAAATTCGGGAAGACTAAAAAAAGTTTATGTTTGGCAGATAAATTAAGGGTAGGTCGGAAAAATGGAAACAGACCAATTTTTTTTTGGCCTAACCTGTAAATCAAGCGATACTCTTGATTTGGCTAGAGGGAAATGACATCTTGACATCAATAATTGCTACTGCTGCGTTTATTTGATTGTTTATTGGGATAAGTGGGACAGTTAAACTGACAAGTCAATATTCACTTTTCGAAACTTTTAGAACAAAGTGTAAACATTTATAGCGAATTTTCACCCAAGTCGCCCTCCAGCATAGACCCAGTATATCAGGATAAACTTAGCTTTTCAATAAAAACTTTTCACTTGTTCAAGAAATATGCTAAAAATTTGACCACCCTATCTTTACATGTTGCAGTGGTGACAGTGACTTTGGTAGCTATTACAGTGGTGACTGTGACTTTGGTAGCTATTACAGTAGTGACTGTAACTTTGGTAGCTATTACAGTGGTGATTGTGACTTCGGTAGCTATTACAGTAGTGACTGTGACTTTGATAGCTATTACAGTAGTGACTGTGACTTTGGTAGCTATTAAAGTAGTGAAAGTGACTTTGGCAGCTGTCACAGTGGTGACTATGACTTTGGCAGCTATAACAATGGTGACAATGCCTTTGGCAGCTATAACAGTAGTGACTGTTACTTTGGTAGCTATTACAGTGGTGACTGTGACTTTGGTAGCTATTACAGTGATGACTGTGACTTTGGTAGCTATTACAGTAGTGACTGTAACTTTGGTAGCTGTTACAGTGGTAACAATGACTTTGGTAGCTGTTACAGTGGTGACAATGACTTTGGTAGCTATTACAGTTGTGACAATGATTTTTGTAGCTATTACAATGGTGACTTTGACTTTGGTAGCTGTTACAGTGGTGACAATGACTTTTGTAGCTGTTACAATGGTGACTTTGACTTTGGTAGCTGTTACAGTGGTGACAATGACTTTGGTAGCTATTACAGTGGTGACTTTGACTTTGGTAGCTGTTACAGTAGTGATGGTGACTTTGGTAGCTATTACAGTAGTGACTTTGACTTTGGTAGCTGTCACAGTAGTAACTGTGACTTTGGTAGCTGTTACAAGAGTGACAATGACTTTGGTAGCTATTACAGTAGTGACAATGACTTTGGTAGCTATAACAGTAGAGACAATGACTTTGGTAGCTATTACAGTAGAGACAATGACTTTGGTAGCTACTGGTATTACAGTAGTGACAATGAGTTCGGAAGCTATTACAGTAGTGACAATGACTTTGGTAGCTATTACAGTAGTAACTGTGACTTTGGTAGCTATTACAGTAGTGACAATGACTTTTGTAGCTGTTACAGTGGTGACAATGACTTTGGTAGCTATTACAGTAGTAACTGTGACTTTGGTAGCTATTACAGTGGTGACTTTGACTTTGGTATCTATTACAGTAGTAACTGTGACTTTGGTAGCTATTACAGTTGTGACAATGACTTTGGTAGCTATTACAGTAGTGACTGTGACTTTGGTATCTATTACAGTAGTAACTGTGACTTTGGTAGCTATTACAGTAGTGACAATAACTTTTGTAGCTGTAACAGTGGTGACAACGACTTTGGTAGCTATTACAGTAGTAACTGTGACTTTGGTAGCTATTACAGTAGTGACAATGACTTTAGTAGCTGTTACAGTAGTAACTGTGACTTTGGTAGCTATTACAGTGGTGACTTTGACTTTGGTATCTATTACAGTAGTATCTGTGACTTTGGTAGCTATTACAGTAGTGACAATGACTTTGGTATCTATAACAGTAGTGACTGTGACTTTGGTAGCTATTACAGTGGTGACTATGACTTTGGTAGCAATTACAGTGGTGACTTTGACTTTTGTAGCTATTACAGTAGTAACTGTGACTTAGGTAGCTATTACAGTAGTGACAATGACTTTGGTAGCTATTACAGTAGTAACTGTGACTTTGGTAGCTATTACAGTGGTGACAATGACTTTGGTAGCTATAACAGTAGAGACAATGACTTTGGTAGCTATTACAGTAGAGACAATGACTTTGGTAGCTACTGGTATTACAGTAGTGACAATGACTTGAGTAGTTATTACAGTAGTGACTGTGACTTTGGTAGCTATTACAGTAGTGACTCTGACTTTGGTAGCTACTGGTATTACAGTAGTGACACTGACTTTGGTAGCTATTACAGTAGTGACAATGACTTTGGTAGCTATTACAGTAGTGACAATGAATTTGGTAGCTACTGGTATTACAGTAGTGACAATGACTTTGGTAGCTACTGGGAATACAGTATTGACAATGACTTCTGTAGCTATTACAGTAGTGACAATGACTTTGGTAGCTACTGGTATTACAGTAGTGACAATGAGTTCGGAAGCTATTACAGTAGTGACAATGAGTTGGTAGCTATTACAGTAGTAACTGTGACTTTGGTAGCTATTACAGTGGTGACTTTGACTTTGGTAGCTGTTACAGTGGTGACAATGACTTTGGTAGCTATTACAGTGGTGACTTTGACTTTGGTAGCTGTTACAGTAGTGATGGTGACTTTGGTAGCTATTACAGTAGTGACTTTGACTTTGGTAGCTGTCACAGTAGTAACTGTGACTTTGGTAGCTGTTACAAGAGTGACAATGACTTTGGTAGCTACTGGTATTACAGTGGTGACAATGACTTTGGTAGCTATAACAGTAGAGACAATGACTTTGGTAGCTATTACAGTAGAGACAATGACTTTGGTAGCTACTGGTATTACAGTAGTGACAATGAGTTCGGAAGCTATTACAGTAGTGACAATGAGTTGGTAGCTATTACAGTAGTAACTGTGACTTTGGTAGCTATTACAGTAGTGACAATGACTTTTGTAGCTGTTACAGTGGTGACAATGACTTTGGTAGCTATTACAGTAGTAACTGTGACTTTGGTAGCTATTACAGTGGTGACTTTGACTTTGGTATCTATTACAGTAGTAACTGTGACTTTGGTAGCTATTACAGTTGTGACAATGACTTTGGTAGCTATTACAGTAGTGACTGTGACTTTGGTATCTATTACAGTAGTAACTGTGACTTTGGTAGCTATTACAGTAGTGACAATAACTTTTGTAGCTGTAACAGTGGTGACAACGACTTTGGTAGCTATTACAGTAGTAACTGTGACTTTGGTAGCTATTACAGTAGTGACAATGACTTTAGTAGCTATTACAGTAGTAACTGTGACTTTGGTAGCTATTACAGTGGTGACTTTGACTTTGGTATCTATTACAGTAGTATCTGTGACTTTGGTAGCTATTACAGTAGTGACAATGACTTTGGTATCTATAACAGTAGTGACTGTGACTTTGGTAGCTATTACAGTGGTGACTATGACTTTGGTAGCTATTACAGTGGTGACTTTGACTTTTGTAGCTATTACAGTAGTAACTGTGACTTAGGTAGCTATTACAGTAGTGACAATGACTTTGGTAGCTATTACAGTAGTAACTGTGACTTTGGTAGCTATTACAGTGGTGAAAATGACTTTGGTAGCTATAACAGTAGAGACAATGACTTTGGTAGCTATTACAGTAGAGACAATGACTTTGGTAGCTACTGGTATTACAGTAGTGACAATGACTTGAGTAGTTATTACAGTAGTGACTGTGACTTTGGTAGCTATTACAGTAGTGACTCTGACTTTGGTAGCTACTGGTATTACAGTAGTGACACTGACTTTGGTAGCTATTACAGTAGTGACAATGACTTTGGTAGCTTTTACAGTAGTGACAATGAATTTGGTAGCTACTGGTATTACAGTAGTGACAATGACTTTAGTAGCTACTGGGAATACTATATTGACAATGACTTTGGTAGCTAAAGCTGCTATTACAGTAGTGACAATGACTTTGGTAGCTACTGGTATTACAGTAGTGACAATGACTTTGGTAGCTATTACAGTAGTGACAATGACTTTGGTAGCTATTACAGTAGAGACAATGACTTTGGTAGCTACTGGTATTACAGTAGTGACAATGACTTTGGTAGCTACTGGTATTACAGTAGTGAAAATGACTTCGGAAGCTATTACAGTAGTGACAATGACTTTGGTAGCTACTGGTATTACAGTAGTAACAATGACTTTGGTAGCTATTACAGTAGTGACTGTGACTTTGGTGGCTGTAACAGTGGTGACTATGACTTTGGCAGCTGTAACAGTGGTGACTATGATTTTTGTAGCTGTCACATTGGTGGCTATGACTTTGGTAGCTGTAACAGTGGTGACTATGAATTTGACAGCTGTAACAGTGGTGACTATGATTTTTGTAGCTGTCACATTGGTGACTATGACTTTGGTAGCTGTAACAGTGGAAACTATGACTATGGCAACTGTAATAGTGGTGAATATGACTTTGGCAGCTGTTACAGTAGTGACTATAATTTTGGCTACCGATAAAGTGGTGACTTTTGACTTTGGCAGCTGTAACTGTGGTGGTTATGATTTTGATAGCTGTTACAGTGGTGAATATGACTTTGGCAATTGTTACAGTGGTGTCTTAGACTTTGGCAGCTGTAACAGTGGTGGCTATGACTTTAGCAGCTGTTACACAGGATTCTACATTAACTTTTTTTTCCACTAGACCACAGGACAAGTAACTCGGAAAAAATACTAGACCTGACCAAACTTTCACTAGCCCAGACCAATATCGTTAATATCAATAAGTGGTAAATTGCACTTCTTATGGCGTAAAATATAGAAGGGAAACAACTGATACCAAAAGAGTTACGCCACTTAATAAATTGCGTCATTAGAACAGGTTAGAGTTATGCCGCTTAGTTAGGGCCGCATAGTAATGCTATGTTATGAATTTTCGGGTCTGCAGTAATATTACAAATTATCAATAATCAATAACATTACATGTTCTTCATCAGGTCACTGGTGCATTATAATTGATCCAATGATGAACATTTTCAGTTCATGTTTTGGTGCTTTTTAACTGATTTCTTAATTTTGATTAAACATGACCAGTCAGACTACCTACGTTCAAGTAGAACACGACCGGATCTAGTATTTACTAGACTCGATGGAACGTGAGTTAATGTTGAACTGTGCGTGACGGTGGTTACTATGGCTTTGGCAGCTGTAACAGTGGTGGCCATGCTTTTAGTAGCTGATACAGTAATTACTATGACTTTGGCAACTGTAACAGTGGTGGCCATGCTTTAAGCAGCTGTTACAGTGGTGACTATGCTTTTGACAGCTGTTACAGTAGTAACTATGACTTTGGCAGCTGTTACTGTGGTGACTATGATTTTAGCAGCTGATACAGTAATTACTATGACTATGGCAACTGTAACAGTGGTGGCCATGCTTTTAGCAGCTGTTACAGTGGTGACCATGCTTTTGACAGCTGTTACAGTAGTGACTATGACTTAAGCAGCTGTTATGGTAGTGGCTATGATTTTAGCAGCTGTTACAGTTGTGACTATGCTTTTGCAGCTGTAACAGTAGTGACTACGATTGAGGTAACTGTAAGAGTGGTGGCCATGTTTTTAGCAGCTGTTTCAGTGGTGACTATGACTTAAACAGCTGTTACGGTAGTGGCTATACTTTTGACAGCTGTTACGGTAGTGACTATGACTTAAGCAGCTGTTACGGTAGTGACTTTGATTTTGGCAGCTGTTACAGTAGTGACTACGATTGTGGTAACTGTAAGAGTGGTGGCCATGCTTTTAGCAGCTGTTTCAGTGGTGACTATGACTTAAACAGCTGTTACGGTAGTGGCTATGCTTTTGACAGCTGTTACAGTAGTGACTATGACTTAAGCAGCTGTTACGGTAGTGACTACAATTGTGGTAACTGTAAGAGTGGTGATTATAGTTTTGGAAGCTATAACAGTTGTGACTATGGTTTTGACAGGTATTACAGTGATTACTTTGACTTTGCCAGCTGTAACAGTGGTGGTTATTTAAGATCCCCATCCGACCGCAGTCTCTATGATGGTTTATATACAGCAATTATGTTTCATTGTCAATTGTCTCTCACATTCAAGTGGGAAAATTATCTGTTCCTTGCAGAGATGGGTGTGCTTGACTCAAGTTAAATACTGGTTAATCATCCAGGATCTGAGAAAAGAGCGGTTGGGTTAGCACAGATCATATGTTAGCCCTCGATAGCATAAAAATGGTACTAAATATTCAAACAAACAAGCTTTCAGCAAAAATTAGATTATTGTGCTGTAACACGACACTACGTCTGTTCAGAAATTGCTGTGTGCTACTACATAAAAACAATGTTCAAAAAGTGCTCAAGCCATACGACTTTTTTAAATTAAAAAAAACAAAAAAACATTTTGATGAGATCTTTTAAAGACGAAAACTCAAGGAATTTTGCAAATATTTAGGAACCTGTCACTAACTTTATGTTCTCATTATAATGATGTTGTTTCTTCAACTTCAAGCCGGGCCCGATAAGCTCAATCGGTTACGCATCTGACTATCAATCCAGGGGTCATGAGTTCGAATCCACCGCCCAGCAACAGTCTCCGTGATGATTGATATACGACATTGTGTCTCATTATCATTCGTCTCTCACCACTGATTCAAGTGGGAAAGTTATCAGTTACTTGCTGAGACAGGGTGTGCTCGAGAACTGGTTAATCCCGGGAAACAGTGGTTAGGTTAACTGATTGTCTGTTAGCCCTCGATGGCATAAAAATGACGCTAAATATTCAATCAATCAATTCAACTTCAAGCAATAACTGTATACTTGCTTACAAATAGCAGAGTCAATAGTGATGTATAAAAATTTGAAGTATTATAAAAACTGGAATCAATATTTCAATGAAAACAGACCAGGTCATTTTCATGATGGTACCTTTTTACATTTAGATTGTTATTTTTTTCCATGTAAATTAGTTTGGTCCAATAAGCTCAATTGGTAGTGCATCTGTCTATCAATCCCAGTTTGTAAGTTTGAATCCCAATTCGTACAGTCTCCATAGTGATTGATATACCACTTTGCGTCTCATTATCATTCACTTCTCAATGCTGATTCACGTGGACTCAGTTGCTTTTGGAGATTGGTGTGCTCGAGTACTGGTTAACCTTCCAGGATCTCATGAAAAGAGTGGTCAGGAGGTTAACTGATCTTATGTTAGCCCTCATTAGCATAAAAAATTACATATTCAAACAAATTCCTCTTGAAATATTTGAAATGGCTACCACAAGTTTGCAGATATTAACATAAAAGTTTTTCAAAGTGAATAAGCTGAACCCAATAAGCTCAGTTGGTTGCGCATCTGACTATCAATCCAGGGATCGTTAGTTTGAATACCCGCTCGGCAACAGACTCCATGACGATTGATATAAGACATTAGTCTCATTATCATTCTTTTCTCACCGCTGATTCAAGTGAGAAAGTTATCAGTTACTTGGGGAGATGGGGTGTGCTCCAGTACTTAACCATGGGATCCCAGGAAAAAATGGTTAGGTGGTTAACTCATCGTCTGTTAACTCTGATAATGGCATAAAAAGGATGTTAAATAATCAAACAAAATCCATGCAAAATATCTAAAATGGCTACCACAAGTTTGCAAATGTCAACATTCAACCTTAAAAAAATTTCAAAGTGAATAAAAACCTTTACCAAAAATATGAAAAGTCATTGTGGTAAACTTAACTATTACAAATATTCAAACAAATTCCATGCAAAATATTTAAAATGGCTACCACAAGTTTGCGAATGTTAAAAATATTTCAAAGTGAATAAAAACCTCGATAAAAAATATGAAAAGTCAGTGTGCTAAAACGTAAACAGAGGATGAAAAATGCATAAATGTTTGTTTAAGTGCTGGTTACACAGTTTACATATTTCCCCACCTTTGCCTTATCTACCTGTACCTACGATGATGGAGAAGTAATCAGAGTGCGGCAAGTCTACTGAGAATTTACACTGAAGCATATGGGTTAAACGGTACTGGTGGGGGTGCTGTTTTTCCTCATGTTTACAAGTTAGAGGGGAAATATTTATAAGCAAAAAAGTATCATCAATTTTCGTTTGGAGCTTATACTAGTATTTCGAAGTGCATTCTTTTCGGAGAAGGATTATTATGAAGTGAATTGAGTTTTGGAATAGATTTCGGAAATATTTGTTGGTATTTCTGTGTTTTGTGAATTCTGGTTATTGAATGATGATAGAAGTTGGAGGATCTTCGCGGGTAATTCAGTGACCATGACCTTTTAACTGAAAGTGGAATTATCAGTAATGTAAAACCTGTAGTGGTTTAATTTTATTCTGTTTTATCAAATGTGATGTCGCGTGTTAACACAGTGAAGTAAGGTCTATTGATCTAAGTGATACCTCATGTAGTCAGATACAGGTGTTTTAACTTTCACAGGTAGATGGGTGTGGCATTATGTATGACGCACATCTCTATCTCAAATAGTTACACATCTGCATTGAAGTCATCATTTCGTACATAACATACACAGCCTAAGCCATTTACATAATTATAACGTTATCAGATCTCTCTAGTTTATAGCCCATGACTGTCAATATGGTAACAATTTTTTTTTCCCCAGCTCCATTCTAGATCAGCATTCATTTTGTAATCAAATGGGCTTACACAATATATTTTATATATAAATGATTGTGATATGCGGGTGTGCCAACCATAGAACCATAAAACAGTTGTAACAACATGTACCCCGCTGTTATTCTTATCTTGCCTAGCATGCTGTATTTACTTATAGCTACAGTTTCTGGCAAATAAATTGTAACAGTTATGAAATATGGCTACAGCTACTGGCAAATGTGTTTTGATAGTTACAGACACAGTGTATGTATACCTCTGCTGCTTGCACATGTATCTTCTTGATTGTTAAATCTACAGCCACTGTCATATATATATAAAGAGTTAAATGAATATAATATAAATATTGCTACTCTCAAAATGAGGGTTCTGTTTGGTTTTGAGTGTGAGTAAGAAAGTCGAGTAAGAAAGTCAAGTGTCGAGAAAGACAATCAAATTTCATGTAATTAGTCGAGTGTTGAGTAAGAAAGTCGAGTGTTGAGTAAGAAATCGAGTGCTGAGTAAGAAAGTGGAGTGTTTAGTAAGAAGTCGAGTGTTGAATAAGAAAGTTGAGTGTGGAGTAAGAAGTTAAGTGTTGAGTAAAAATTCCAGTGTTGAGTTAGAAAATCGAGTGTCAAGTAAGAAAGTCGAGTGTCGAATAAATAAGTCAAGTATTGAATAAATAATTCAAGTGTTGATTAAGAAAATCAAATGTCGAGTAATAAAGTTGAGATTTGTCTGTCACACAAAGAATTTAACCTCTACCAAAATGACACACACCCGGTATGATTTCATTTTCCGGTATAAAGTTATCTACACCACTGCTACTTTCAGTTGTATCTTGATTGTTAAAATGCATTGATAACAATTTTAAAACATTTCAAGAGACGTAATTTTAAATTTAAATTTATTTCATTTCCTGATCGCATATCAGATTAATCTACATATTATATTGTTTACTGAGATGACTCAAAACATTATCAAACACTTGAAACAGTGTAAGGGTCATTCAATATATATTATTGAAAAGGAAACAGAATTAAGTACATGGGAGACACAAGTGTTTTACAAATGTTTAAAAGTTAAACAATTGACAAATTTTATGATATTCTTAAATTACTTATATATAGGCGAATACAATATTTTCAAAAAGACGTATGCATTTGGTGGGAAGGTGTCCAGTGCAGTAGTGCAGACATTCGAAAACTGTAAGAGATCAAAGTTTTTAAATGTTTTACCTTTTTTGCTGAAAAATAGGTATCTATTTGAAAAATGCAGAAATTTCAGAAGGGTCAGGTGTCTGGGCGTTCACTTTAGATATGTCTGTTTTTAAAGAACATACATGTATGTAATAAAACAAAAGGTTTAAAAAAATTCTGTTTGTAAAGTGTGAGAAATGTTTTTTTAGCTCGACAATTAATTTTGGAGAATAAAGAGAGCTATTCTACTCACCCAGGCGTCAGCGTCACACCTTGGTTAAAGTTTTGAATGCAAGTCCCTAACTCTGTAACCATCGCATGTATTGCCTTGAAACTTTACACAAGCCTTCCTAGTCATCAACCCTACTACAATAACTAAGTTATTCTTGCATGAATATAATGCAAATTATTACCCTTGTTTGACTGAGTAAAGTTTTGTGTGCAAGTACCATCAAGTCCATATCTCACCAACCACTCAATGTATTTAATTGAAACTTTACACAAGCCTTCCCAGTTACCAACTCTACTACAATAACTAAGATAGATAATTCTTGCATGAATATAATGCAAATTATTGCCCTTCTTTGATTTAGAATTTAAAGGTCAAGTTTTGCACGCAAGTACTATCTAGTCCATATTACACCAACCGCACAATGTATTTGATTGAAACTTTACATATTGCTTTGTAGTCATAAAATCGACTTAATTTATCAAGTCCGATAACTCTTGCCAGATTGTTTTGTTTTGTTTTATTTAGAAATTTTATAACTCGGCAGTCACTGCATGTATTTGATTGAAACTTCATACAAGATATTGCAGTTTTAAGACCTACTCAATTTTGTCAGTTTTGTAAGTTTGATAACTCTTATTTTCTTGAATTTGTCATCAGTCTCAATCAGATTTGTACTTCTGTGACAAATATTCGAACAGTCGAGCTCGCTGTCCCTCCGACAGCTCTTGTTTATTTTTTATACAAAGTCATAAAAATAATAAGAGAAAACATGTAAATGATCTGAAACTTTTTTTTTAGTTACCTAAAGAGCTTAATGTCATGGTTATTTGTCCGTTGCCCATTCTTTTATCAACCTGTTAACTGTTCTTGTAAACACTGTAACACCTTTACTTTGCAATCAATCCTGATCAAACGTGATCCATGAAAGCTCAGATGAGTTATTGAACAGGCCAGATTGGACAAAAATGGACAGAGTTATGGTCCTTGATTGATTGAAAAATGCTGATATTTGTCCCTTGGTGACTTGGAAATGGCTGATTTTTGTCTGCAGTGTCTTTAGTTCTCATTGGATTGTAACTAAACCTGGTCAGAATGTTATTGTTCATGAAAGTTCTTAAATCTGGCATATTGGATCAGAATGCCAGTGAACAGAGTAATGGCCCTTTGAATTGAAAAATGCACCTTTAATTTTCATTGGATTGGGACCAAACTTGGTGAGAATGTTTCTTGGCACTGAAGCTCACATGAATTTTTCATATGACATATGGTTATAATGGGTTTGAGCCCAACTCTGGTCTGATCTTTGTCATTTACTTGCTTTAGTCCAGTGGTTGGTATTAACTCCAGATTCATTTTGACTCTGAGGTCTTTCCCCACCACCAAGATGTATACCGTAATGTATACTGTAATGTATACATACCGTTATGTATACCATAATGTATATATCAAGTATTGTGCTGAAAATATCTAGTGTTAAGTAGGGGCGGTAGTGTCGCAGTCACTTATTGCAGAGGATGCTGGTTCAATTCCCAGCTCAACCTGATGCCTCACAACACTCAGTCCTGGTTCTACCGAGATAGAGAACTCAAGAGCGGTTCATATAAGCTCTGAGCTTTCTTTGCGATCGAGCTTAAATAAATCAAAATTAGGTAAATATCTAGTGCTTAGGTTGATGTTTGTAACAAAATTGACATGTTCTTAATAGCTTTAAAAACATTTGAATACTGAGTAACATACAAGAACACCTGCTGGTTCATAAATCATAAAACTTATTCTGAGTAAGATATGGCAGCAGGTAAAAAGAATATTTTTCTTTCCTTCAACAGCAGTTATAGCATTCATAATATACATGCATATATAACAGATGGAACAGACAGAGTAATAGATATAAAACGCCTAAACAGAAAGTCTTGTAGAAGCTATTTATTGTGGAAGTGAAGGTGAAGGTCAAGAGCCAATGTATTGATCTGTGAGGGAAAGCCAGACAGGCTTATATGTATCAGCGGCTGTGAGAGCTATGTGTTACTACTACTACTGCTTTACTACATCTGATAAGATAACTTTAATCAGTTTTACATGTGTTCAAAGGTAGACTTGCTGCAGTTAGGTGGTTTTGCGGTGAGATATTGTTGGCTGTTGTATGTAGAAGTTGTGTGTGGGTAGTTGTATTTTAATGATGTGAATGTTGAAGGAGTGTGTTTGGGTGGATAAGTGGGAGTTTGGTGCAGTTTTTCAATGTGTGTGTGTGTGTGTGTGTGTGTGTGTGTGTAGAATAGTTGGCTGTTTTTGGTTATGGTGGGTCAGCCTTGGCACCATTGAATTTTGTCTTTCACAAATGGTGGAAAAGAAGAAGAAATTCCAATCTACCAACCCAATTTTTTCCCAGCAAGTCACAGGAAACAAAAATATTTTTTTCATTTGGCCTGAAATAAAACACTAGGTTTATAGTACCCCACCACACATCTACTTTATACTCATAATTTGCATCTGACTCTTATAAATGCAAGATTCTTGCAGAAATATTTAAAAAACAAAAAATAATATTTATATACTGCTTCCATTCAAACTCAATGATGCATCATTTTTTCACAATTGTAATTGGCAGCATCACATTTTCACACCTGTGATTGGCAGCATCACTATTTCACACCTGTTATTGGCAGCATCACTATTTCATACCTGTGATTCTGCCAATCACTTTTTCACACCTGTGATTGCTAACATCATTTTTTCACACCTATGATTGGTAGCATCACTATTTCACACCTGTGATTGGCAGCATCGCTATTTCGCACAAGTGATTGACAGCATCACTATTTCACACATGTGATTCGTTGCTGCTTGTATATTGTGCAATATCAAAAGTATCACTTGCAGTCTATATACAGTCAGTTATTTGCAAATATCACTTAATGCCCATAAATATTCATAAATTCACAAGAAGTCTTAATCCTTTGTAATACCGATAATTTGCATGTTTTTCTTTTAAATTATATAGGACATGACATTATGGTAATAAGTCACTGAACTGTGCAACACTATAAGTATATTCTGTGCATCTGACAGTGTCTCCAAGGACTTGCTTTACCTCAATATATTGTCAACCAGGCAACAGATTTTCGTAATTGATATTTCATACAATGGGTCTGTCATGATCTTTAAATAGAACTAACAAAGATTACCTCTATAGAGATCGATCTATATTTATGAAACACATTGTCGCTTAATCATTAAGATGTTGTGTTGCAAACCAAAACAAGATGAATATGACATTGAGGCAGAGGAGATTAAAGATACTTTGGACACGAAAGAGAAACCTAAAAAGAATGGAACTAATTCACAGGTAAATGATCCGACCTGTGATGCTAATGTTAATGCAGATGAGGTTATAGCTGCACCTGTAGAAGTTAAAGTGACTGAGGCTGAATTGAAAAAAACAGAATGTAATGTGACTGAACTAGAGAAGCAATCTAGTTCTGATCAGATTGAAGCTGAGAATAAGAAAGACGCAGATGAAATTGCAAAAAGAAAGTATGAGACACAGTCCAGTGTAGCTAGTCAGCTCAGTGTCAGAGATGGTATAAACCGCAGTCGTGAAAAGTTTTTTTCAAGTGGTTATTCTTTAAATGAATCTCCGTTATTGCAGGACGATAAATCAGTTTGCTCCATCACTGACTTGAGATTTGCTGAACATCAGCGAAAGATTAGAGGCCACTCAGTCATCAACGAAGACAACGTTATGTCTGCTGAACAGATGCAAGATGCCGTGAAACGGCTCGAGGCAGTGGCTGCCAAGTTGGAATTGATGGCAGTATGTGGGGTCAAACAGGGGTCATCAGGTTCAGGTAGTGCTGAAGCAAGTAAGTAAATAAATATTTGTATATAGGTCATATATATAAGTTTTAATATGACAATCAAATGAAAAAAGAGTATCACAGAAATCTAAAATATAAGCTATATAAAACTGTATATGTGATTCCTCCTAACTGTTCTATTTGGTGTTTTTTGTGATGTACTACCTGTAACACTTCATGGTGTAATATTTTACCGCAGAACAATGATTTACAGACAGTTCCAATTGTTGTAAATCTACAAATATTTAAAATGTTATCAAAATGTGATGCAAGCACTGACATCATATTGACAGAAGTATAATTAGATACCAAATTGGAACCATTTTAACAAGAGGAGATGACTATTTTTAAATATTAGGACAACCCACGAGTCACATGATCACTTGTAGCATATGACTATAATTAGTTTGAGTTATATTCTGCTGATTTTGCCTAAAAGAAAACAGTTTGGCTCTGATTAGTTTGATAATTACTGTATTATATTTATTGGGGAGAGGGGGATGGGGAGGAGAGGGGGGGGGAGATCTATCATATTGTTCATTATATGCATATTTTCTCTATTGAAATGTTCTATAATGGTACCGTATATTCCCTATACGCCCGTATACGCCCCCGGAGGCGTTACATTTTACGAGGTGGGAGCGTTTATAAAAGATAAAAAAAACAAATTTAACAACAGTTAAAAATACAATAAAACCAATAAAGCCATGGAAAAAAACCTTAAATCTGGTTTAAATCCCCTAAAAAGTGGTTCAAAATTATTTGAGAGTGAATAAAATAATCGACATAGGATGAAAAAAAGCTGAAAATCTGTATGAAATTACTAGTCTGCGTACTGGGATATCCGAATTTATGGTAAGTGTACTCTTCACTTTAAATCACTTGAACGCTTGCTCTTATCAACGTGGAACAATGAGCTTTTAGCGTACACAGACTAACCGCATTGTCAACATTTTGTATTGTTTTAATTGGCAGACGTTTTTTTTACTAGTATTAAACAGCAAATATGGGGAAGTATTTGTTCAACCAAAAGTGGTTAAGTGGTCACCCAAGATATAAACAATGGGTTAAAGAGTTCAAAGGTAATAAACACTCGTTAATTGTTGTCTATGTAACAAAATAATCGGTTAGGGAAAGATGGGCGAATACGCACTCAAATCGTATATACGTTTTATTTTTTGATTTTCCAGAAAAATAGGGGGGGGGGGGGGGTGTTTATTAGAGTGGGGGCGTTTATAAAGGAATATACGGTATAAATTTATAATGTTGTCTATTAATGGTCAAAGCTGACATAAGCAGCCAGTCAAAAAAAGGAGCAAAAGTGGCCTTTTAAGACAGGTTGTTGCTTAATACAAGTTAATTTGTTCTAAAAAGCATAGACATGGAAAATATCAAATATGGCTGCTTGAGACACTAATATATTAAACTATCATGTTGCACATAATCAGTAATCACCAAGGTTATTTCCTTACAGATGCTGTTTCCCCGTTTGTGTGTGCGTATGATGATATGCTGAATGGAGAGCTGGCTAAATTCCTCGACCTGAGTAGCAAGATTGGGGGAGAGGTTCAAACACAAGTATGTATTATACTTTATATGTTATTGGGAGGTCCTCTGTGGCCTATTGGTCTAAAGCTCGGGATTACTTACCGCTCACTGCTAAGGTCATAGGTTTGAGTCCCGATCGCTCCAAAACCTTTATGTGAGAAAGTTTGCCAGTTACTTAACCCTTTACTTCATATAGACGCCTTTAGAAACCTCTAATATAGACGCCTTTGGACACCTCTAATATAGACGTCTTCAGACACCACTAATATAGACACCTTTGGGCACCTCTAATATAGACACCTTTGGACACCTTATATAGAAGGCTTTTGAATTATTAGGTGAATTATGTTTATATTAACTGACAGAGTGGAAAACAGTGCAGGAAGTGTTCAGATTGCTTGTAACTCTTCCTGCACTGTTTTCAAAGGCCTTCTGTGATTGGTGTGGGAAAACACATATCTACGGATTAAAGGGTTAAGAAAGGACGGTGGAGTCAGATTCATTCTGAGGTCTTCCACCACCAGTAAAACTGGATATGCCATATATATAACCTGAAATTTATTGAAAGTGGCATTGCACCCCATTCAAAATATACTATTTATTGGTGGAAAACTTTTAAATAAACATTAGAAGATAAAAACTTCTCAGTTTTAAACACTTTGTATGGCCAATAACACGGTAACTTTTAACTATTACTAACACAGAATCAGCTGCTATCAGTTACATAGCAACTCTAAACATACAATATGTTTCTTGAAGCAGTCTTCTTACATGCGGAAGGTCGAGGTCCGATCCCTGGCTGGGTCATTCCACACTTTAAAATTGGTACGAGAAGCTTCCTTGTCTGGCACTCAGCATTTAGAGGGGAGTTCTGGGTCTGTGCTTAGCCCCGTGTCAGTATAATGTGACTGGGTGGGGTATCATACCATGTGTCTGCGGCATGAAACTTCAGCCTGGCAAAATACTGTATCAAGCAGACATCACGGTATGACTGAATGATTTATGTTTATAATACATTTAGTGCAGTCCTGCTCTGGTTCCCATACCCTGGTATAACAGGTTTGGAGTTTCTATAAACATGGCAGTTTCAGTAGGGCTTCTTTATGCCAAGTGACAGAAGACTCCATCTCAAAGTCACTTACCTCTCACTGCTGAATTTTAGGTCTCACTACACAGTTGAATTTTGTTCTTTGTTCTTTATACAATTAGGTCTCACTACACAGTTGAATTTTGTTCTTTGTTCTATATATACAGACAATAAGGTCTAGGATTTCGACAGTAAAAAAAACCCACATAGTTTTTTTCATAGCAGCCATGTAAACCCACATGATAATGCACAATAACTGGTAAGTTGACCAGCTCGGTTTTTGTCTCGCCGCGACGAAGGAGAGACGAGATTAAGGTGTTGCTTTTCTGGCGCCGGCGGCATCATTTATATTTAGCTCCAATGTTAAGTTTTTGTTTTTACACTATTTCTCAACAAGTACAAGTGCTAGGACACTCATACTTAACAACTTACACCCTACATGTCATGGTCCATTGACATTGTTTGATGCTGAATTTTGCATTTACATCCAACGTTAAGTTTTCATTTTTACACTATTTCTCAATAAGTACTGGTGCTAGGACATACATACTTGGATCATATTTACAACTGACACCCTACATTATATTATGCAGATGCTGAGAACTTTTCTTTTTTTAAATTTATTTAAAAAAAAAACTATTCTTTTTTTATTTTTATTATTTTTTTTTTTTTTTAAATATTTTTTTAAATTTTTTTTTAAATACTTTTTTAAATTTTTTTTTTTTATTTTATTTTTATTTTTTATGAATATGTTTTACTTAGAAATACTGGTTAAATTTTTTTTTTTTTAAATATGTTTTACTGAGAAATACTGGTTAAAGTTTTGTGTGCAACTTCCATCAAGTTCATATCTCAAAATATTTGATCGAAACTTCACACTATACTTCCTACAATATTTCTTAGTCATCAAACCTACTACATTAACCAAGTAAGATGACTCTTGCATGGAATATAATATTTTATTTTTTTCTCTCTCATGTATGTATTAACGGTTAAAGCAGACATGGCTAGACATATCATTCCGCAGAATTCTTGTTTTTAAAGAGTGTGCAGTGACACACTAAGATTTTTTGAAAACAAGAAGTCCTCAAATGCTCATAAATACATGCATATATTGAAATCCTATTAAAAGCACTTTTTAACACCAGTGATGTCTTATTGCAGTATATGCTATGCCAGCTGTTGCTCTACTCATCTGTAGCAAGAAATCACAACCACAATGAACCATTTTGAAAATATTTCAAAACCAAATTACATAGGACTTTTTTGAAGCGTTAAATCATGTTACCATGCTAAAAAAAGAAAATAACTGTGTAGTGAGACGTTAATTTATATGAGAAGTTTTGCCAGTTACTCGTGGAAGAATGGTGGTTCTAATCGAAGATCTTTCTGCGCTGATATAACTAGTGTCATTTATTACCTATTAGTGTTGTTCCATTTATAGCTGAAAATCGATTGTCTGTTGAAACTGTTCGTGTCGCCGACAATCAATAGCGATTTTAACCGTCAATGACATTTTTTATGCAGGGGGCTTATCAAATCTGGATTCGGGGTATGCCTTTTTCAAAGTTACTTGCCCATCGGGATTGTTTTAAAAAATCGGACACGCTAGTTTTCACAATACACAGGTCTGCAAATATCTTTTTTCGATACGACACAGGTCAAACTGTTGTTATAGAATCAGTAGAAACGATTGACCCCAGTAGTGTTTATCCACCACATTCCTGATATTGCCACTTAGGAAAACCTCTCACGCATATTCAATTATCTATTTTTATTCCTCTAATGTGATTGGTGGATAGCTTTGAATATAAATTAATCTAATTTTATTAACTGCTCTGATTGGTCGGATATCTACGACCAAGGTACACGTTTCTTACCACGCACCTGAGCAAATATAGAAAATAGACGATGACGTAATTCGTGGGTGTCCCTCAAATCCTCCATTATGAACAAAAACATACAAGTTCAGTCACAGAATTTGACAAGTCTTGAAAATGGTGTTTGTTTTCCATTGTTACTGAATTTGCATTACTGTTAAGAAATTCGGAAGGTGAAATTAAAAAAAAATAATTTAAAATTGTTCATATTGGAATTTCTCATGGTTTAATCTTTTTCTATTTTTGTAAGACTAACAGAGTTGTTTCCCTTATTTAATACTGAAATAAAATTCATGTTTTTTGTCATTAACTCACAAATTGCTGTCCACCTGAATAATACCATTTACAAACCATGTACAGTAAAACCTGTCTTAAATAGCCAGTCAAGAAAATGAGCAAAAGGTGCCTTTTAAGACAGGTTGTTGCTTAATACAGGTTACTTTGCTAAAAAAAAAGTCTTATAAGCATAGAAATGGGAAAAAGCCAATGTGGTTGCTTAAGACAAGCGGCTGCTTAATAGAGGTGACCGCTTACACAGGTTTGACTCAGATCAACACATAGTCTCACATTGTCCATATGTCAATAAATTCTTACTGAAATCATAAATGAAATGATGAAATATAAAAAAGAATGGAAAAACCAGTCAAAACACTTATAATTTAAGAAAGTTTGCCAGTTACTTACAGAAAGATGAGAGACTGATGTTCTGCAGATTCATGTACATAAATATCTTTCAAAATGGTGTTAAGCTCCATTCTATCTACCAAACACAAAATTGCCAAGTGGGGTAAGTTGATGGTTCGATCCCCTGTCACATTTAGCATTTAGAGGAAAGTTCTTGGTTGGTTTGTCCCAATGTCAGTGTAATGTAGTTGAAAGAAATATCATACATTTGTGTTTGGAGTGAGATTGTTTTTACTCCACAGATATGCGTTTTCCCGCACCAATCACAGAAGGCCTTTGAAAACAGTGCAGGAAGAGTTCAGATTGCTCTTAACAAGCAATCTGAACACTTCCTGCACTGTTTTCCACTCTGTCAGTTAATTTAAACATAATTCACCAAATAATTCAAAAGCTTTCTAAATTAGAGGTGTCCAAAGGTGTCTATATGAAGTAAAGGGTAAAAGGTTGCCCAATAATTATTAGACTAGTGGTCCAAGATCACACAAAATTGTAACCTCTCACTGCTGAGGTCGTGGGTTCTTGCTCGGCTTGCTCTGAATACTTAAGTTACGTGCAGAATAATTTTGCACCTAAACCCTTAACCTGCTGTACACAACATATGTCGTTTTCTAAGTCTCTCTATCAGTGCTGTATGCAACAAATGTCATTACTATATATGGCTTTTGGAAATCCACTACACATGACATTTTATATCCATGTATATAAAATTAGCATTGCCATTGGGTAGCGCATGAATTTCCCAAGCTAAATATAGTACAACAATCCCACAATTCAACATTTTTGTCCGAGAAATAAGAGTGAATATTTTTTATTCTGGGTTTCAAGCAGGTTAAGGGTTAAAAACATAATACTGCAACAATAAATTTTATATTTTAGTCATTTTACGATGCGGTATTAGTAATTGTCATTTATAAATATAATAAAAGTTATACTTAATTAAAGGCATGTTATTAAATTGCCTGAATGAAAAAAAATCTAAATTTTTGAGAAATAGATTTTGTGAAGGCATTTTTTTTTTTTTACAGAAGGTGTATAAGACTGAGCAAACAAACATTATTTCAAAATATAATGATAATATGACTTAGAAAAAGATAGATGTAGTTTAATTCACAGGTGCTAGTGACAATATAATATTCTATATTTTTATATATAGTATAATAAAGACTATGAATAGGGATAAAGTTTATATATATATATTGTTACTAGTCCCTGAGGTTAAATCATTATAGCCAGGCACGATTAGCTCAGTTTGAATCCTCACTCGACAACAGTTTCTTTGATGATTGATATATAACATTGTGTCTCATTATCATTCGTCTCTCACTGCTGATTCAAGTGGGAAGTTATCAGTTACTTGCAGAGACGGGGTGTGCTCAAGTATTGGTTAACTTTACAGGGTCCTAGGAATCAGCGATTTGGTTAACTGATCATCTTTTAGCTCTCGATGGCATAAAAATTACACTAAATATTCATTCAGTTCAATTTAATCATTATAGATGCTGTGGAGTGTGGTAGGTAACATGCAAATGATTTTTCATTGTACAATAACAATCAAAACTAGGTCATTTGTTTTCTTACAAGCATTGACTAAAAATCCCATTCAAATAAATAACTAGCTTGTATAAAAATAAAATCTTGAAAAAGAAAATCGTATTGAAATATAAACGACTTGTTTAATTGACAATTTGAAATTAAATACTGTTTAAGCGTGATTTACAAGCACCAAAGGGGTTTAACTGTAGTTTTCGCTTTATAGAAATCTGAATGAAAAACATTTTTTCTCCATTACGTGCTTATCTTCTGTTGATGAATTATTATGAAACAATACCATAAAACACAGAGGTCGTATCTGTTTAAGCTTTCTTTGTTTAATGTTAATTAAGTGTAGTGACAAAGGACAGTTCAATTGTCTGTTGTGGCTAGCCGAAAGAAATTTGAAGTGTTGACAATATAACATGTCGTCCAAGGGGGGTGCAAAGAATTCTTTGTTGGTCTATATTTGATTGCTGCTAATCTAGGAGTAATCAGAGAACATGTTCTAGTTTGTTCTCATATTTTGTAATCGAACAAAAGTACATGTAATTTATACAAGCTTTGTCATTTTGAAAACATTATGGTTTTTTAAGAAAGTCTTTTTTATTTTTTAAATTTATTCATTTTGATTAATTAAAATTCTGTTTAATAGAAATTTTGATAAAAAAACCCCCAAAGTTTACATTCAGTAGCTGTGCTGTTTTGTCCCGTCACATTATTGTTGTTTTTTTTGTCCAAGTCTATGTAAAAATATATACCTTTAATATTTACTACTAATTGGTGTGTCAATTATAATGAATGGTTTGTCAATTATAATGGATGGTTTGTCAATTATAATTATAACGAATGGTTTGTCAATTACAATGAATGGTTACGATGTCAAGATATTTTCTTGACTTCGCTTTTTTTATATTCAAATCACTTCGTTGTAAATGATACCTATCTGATGATCTGATGAGCATGTTAAGGAACCACATGAAAAATAGAATGATCCTAAGATATCCTGAGATCTTTCTTTATATTTCCAACACCCTTTGTCAACATACCCACACTAAGCCATGAGTGAAATTATCCCTTTGTCCAAGTAGTTATCTTGGAGTGGATTATAGTTAAAGATTCCAGCAAAATCAAATAAATTTTAGCTCTACTGGCCAAAGGCCAGAAGTGCTTATGCAATGGTGCGTTGTCTGTCGTCCGTCGTCTGTCGTCTGTTAGCAGCACTTTCTCTGAAACTACTAGGCCAATTAAATTGAAACTTCACATGCATGTTTATGTTGCATAGAAGACTATACAGAAATTTTTTTTTTTTCGATCTGAAATTCAAGCTGGCCACCGTTACTAAAAATAGTCCAAAACTTAAAAAATCTTCTTCTCATGAACTGCCCAACAGATTTTCAAAATGTTTATGTAGTAATGATGACAAACTATAGTTTTGATACATTTGTTCAAATGGTGTCCCTAGGGTTAAAAATGACCCTGCCCTGATATTTCTATTGCATAAGAGAATTTCAAAAAGTGCTATGGCCACTATGAGTCAGTAGAGCATCCTCAGGCCCTCTTGGTCCTCTTGTTTAAATTTTTTTTTGTTGTTGCTGTTGTTGAAACATGTTGTATGGTGTTAAGCGTCACTTTAAAAAAAATTTCAGTCATAATGCGATGGCATCTACTTGTGAAAGTATTCTTATACCCACTACCACGCTGGAGAATCATGCCACAGACACATGGTATGATACCCCACCCAGTCACATTATACTGACATTATACTGACACTGGGCTGACCAGACCAGACAAAGAATTATACTCTAAATGCTAAGCGCCAAGTGAGGAAGATTCTACTAGTTCCTTTTTTCAAGTTTTTGGTATGATCAAACTCGCAGCTTTCCGCATGACACCCACTAGACTACTGCTGCATTGTATGTAGGTAGGAGTAAATTTGGGTCAAGGTGTTGAATACATCATTTAGTATTCATGGAATGACATAAAGGTACAGGTTGTATAATGTATTGTACACAGAAGCTTCAAACCGTCAATTTCCCGTAGCACATTTTGTACAGGAACAAGATCAGTTTTAAATGGAGCAGTAGTATAGTGGAAAGTGTTGGGCCCTTATGCCAGAGGTTGCAGGTCTCCAGCTCGACCAATTGACACTTAAAAAACAACACTCAGTACTGGTTCTACCCAGGAAACGGGCTCTAGAGAGGTTCATATTTATAAGCTCTGAGCATTCATCACAGTCAAACTAAAATAAATTGGAATAAAAGGTCAGTTTTCTGATTAAATCATTTTGTTTAGAAATGTCAATATTTTATTAATAATGCGGCTGTAAGCCAATTTTAAGATCATGACAACCTGTGGTATTTATTTGTGTTGGCTTTGTACTTTAGGGTATTTATGCTCGCACAATTATGTATTATTTAATTAAGTATGGGTTTATAACAACAAAAAGTATAAAACCTTTTTTTTTTCTCTTTTTTCACAATTTCCCCTGCTTAACCTTTTTCTTGTTTGTAAATTAGTTTTTGACAAGAAATCATAACCCGTGTAATTCTATACAATGCATCATCAAATGACGGACTTGTAATTATGAGAGAAACCATTTCACTGTTATCGGAAAATCATTTTTAAATATTAGTTTCAAAAACCACTTTGGTTAATAGTGAATGAATATTTTTCGGTCAGGTGTTTAGTTTCGTTAATTATGGGGAGTATTATGAAACCTGTGCCAGTAGAAGCCAGTCAGACAGGTGTCAATCAAATTGTCTAATTTGCATAATTTATTCACATTACACTTTTTGCAGATTTTGTATTAAGTACCTATATATATACATGCTGCCCACAGAGTCTTAAGTTTATATTTGAATAATGCTCTGAACATGCTATATTGTACTAGCTATTACACACATGAGGCTATGAAATACAGTTATGCACAGTCATGATGTTGTATAAATACTGTTATGTACACAATGTTGTGTAAATACTGTTATGTAAATGATGTTGTGTAAATACTGTTATGTACACAATGTTGTGTAAATACTGTTATGTAAATGATGTTGTGTAAATACTGTTATGTACACAATGTTGTGTAAATACTGTTATGTACAAGATGTTATGTAAATACTGTTATGTACACAATGTTATGTAAATACTGTTATGCTGTTATGTACACAGTGTTGTGTAAATACTGTTATGTATATGATGTTGTGTAAATACTGTTATGTATATGATGTTGTGTAAATACAGTTATGTACATGATGTTGTGTAAATACAGTTATGTATATGATGTTGTGTAAATACTGTTATGAACATGATGTTGTGTAAATACTATTATGTACATGATGTTGTGTAAATACTGTTATGTACATGATGTGTAAATACTGTTATGTATATGATGTTGTGTAAATACTGTTATGTACATGATGTTGTGTAAATACTATTATGTACATGATGTTGTGTTAATACTGTTATGTACACGATGTTATGTAAATATTGTTATGTACATGATGTTATATAAATATTGTTATGTACATGATGTTGTGTACTGTTATGTATACGATGTCGTGTAAATACTGTTATGTACATGTTATGTAAATACTGTAATGACCATTTATTAAATAGATTACAAATCAAGTCTGACTATCAATCCAGGGGTCGAGAGTTTGAATCCCCGCCCGGCAACAGACTCGGTGATGATTGATATATGACATTGTGTCTCATTGTCATTCGTCTCTCATCACTGATTCAAGTTGGAAAGTTATCAGTTAATTGTTCAGATAGGTGTGCTCGAATACTAGTTTACCTTTCAGGATCTCAGGAAACAGTGTTTAGGTTAACTGATTGTCTGTTAGCCCTCGATGGCATAAAAACGTTGCTAAATATTCAATATAAAGGTCAAGTACACTGGCCCAGAAATAAACTATTTCAATTTTTCAGTTTTCTATGATGTTGTAATTATTCAGAAGTTACAGTCCAAAGCGCATTAAATGGTTTAGTGATATAGCATTGGACCCAGGATCAAGAATTGAATTCTCACCACACTGATTATTGGTGTTTTTTAGTTACATTTTCAGGCCTCTGCTGCGCTTTTAAGTGTTACCCCTGTCCATCCATCTGAGATAAAAAAAATTAAATTAATCAATTACTTCAGCAAGGGTCTTTGTAACTAATTAATGTGTAGCTGTATAATTGAAATGATTCAGGTCAAGTGTGATATTTGTCAACGCTGGTCAAATTTTAGGCCTTAATCAATTAATTGCTACATTATTGTCTAATTGTCTTATTCCCTCTAATTTTCATGCTGCCCCAACCCTTTTTATTTTCATAAAAAAAATGATTAAAAAAATACAAAATTAAAAATAAAAAATCCTCCATGTACTCATGCTTTTTAAGAAAAATTTGGATGAGTAGCTAGCAATAAGTTTATAATGGCCTTACAGGAGTTGTTTATTTTTTCTCTTTCTTAACATATTATCAGTAAAAAATTGGTTTCCAGTCAATAGCTGGGGCATTCTTGTCGAGACACACATCTCTAGTATAATTTATACTTAATGCTAGTTTAAAGGAAGCATTTAAAGGTGATTGGTCTAAATTGTAATAACTTTTTTCATGATCAATGTAAAATAAATAAGTTTTAAGTATTAAAAATTAAAAAAAATATTGGCACCTATTTGTGAAGCCGTTCTCTTACACTCACAGTCTGTGTTAATGTAATAAATCATAATATCAATAATATGCAATCGTCTTGAATATTTAAACTTCCAGAATTGAGATAATATAAAGGTTAATTGACAGATGGAGATAATTAACAATTAGAAATTGGATTATATTTTGTTTTTCAACTTCAAAGAAAAAAAACGACCTCCTTATGCGAGCCATTAAATGCACACTTATTATCCGTTACCATTTTCACAATTTTCACAGGTGTCATAAATTGACGTAAGATATATATTTCATTTCTGTTTGATTTGATCGTTTAATCAATTAAATATGGCTTATAAAGAAAAAAGATGAAAAGAATCTTTAGGCTGCGGTACATTCTTTTTACAGTTTTGTTTAAACAAACCAGAGCGACAGGGTCATGTTTGTGTTTTGAATGATAAAAGAAATAAAACTAAAAGGTGATCAAACAACTTAGCTGCATTATGTTGATACAAAAAGTTTGATTGAAAAAAGTACAGAAAAGTGTCAAAAGATTTAGCCTCGTCAAAAGCAGTGAACAGTTCTTTACGAGTACCGGTAAAATTTACAGCTGTGGGATTAAATGCCGGAATCTCTCCAACTGTCATTCAAAATGCATGAAAGATAATAAATTATGTAATTATAGATATTATAAACGGATAAAAAATAAAAGCGAATCATGTCATAACAAAAATATTGCTGATATGTTAGATCCATTATGTGTGGGCATTTGTATTTATGAAAAATCTTTATCAAACAAAAGGCTGTTGACAGAAATGACAACCGGTTGTTGAGATTATATAAAATATATGAAATTATGATTTAATTATTGTCGATTTAAATCTGTAAGGAATAATTTGTTTGAAAGGAATAATTGTCGTTATCATTAGTGAATATTATCATTTTGAAATAAGGTTGTTCTTATCTAAAATAAATTAAAAAACAATCTTTTAGAATATGCAAGTCATTCTTACATCATGTAGTCCCTCGCATAAATGTCATAGCATAGTAATGACAGATTTGATATGTTTGGTATAAAAGGTTAATATTTGGCCTGAATGTTACTTGCAATTTTTTAAGTGATTTTTTGATCCACAAATTTGTTTAGAGAAAAAGTTTGTTGAATCTATACTGTAATATGATTTTGCTGTTTTACCCGGGCTCGTCCTTGCTGAATGGTTGTAGCTGCTGTTGTCTAATGACCACTTGGCTCCCGTTGCTGAAGTCGGGTGGCTGGTTTAACCCTTTACTTCATATAGACACCTTTGGACACCTCTAATATTAAAAGCATTAATTCACCACATATCAGCAATGGGTGAATTATGTTTATATTAACTGACAGAGTGGAAAACAGTGCAGGAAGTGTTCAGATTGCTCGTTACGAGCAATCTGAACTCTTCCTGCACTGTTTTCAAAGGCCTTCTGTGATTGGTGCGGGAAAACGCGTATCTATGGAGTAAAGGGTTAAATCCAGCTCAGTCAGAAAAAAAAAATTTGGGAGAAAGTTTAGTTATTACTTGCGGAAGGACAGTGGTTCTACTCAGATTCATTCTGAGATCTTTAGGTTTGTGTCAAATTGGATAGTTGGGAATTATTAAAAAAAAATCCCCTTTTCCACCCCTTTCCAAAATTTTACACCCCCAGGGGAGTTTATTAGGAACAATAGAGCATATTCTGTTGGTATGTTTTCTGAAATCAATATAATTTATTATATATTATTTTGTTTATTACAGGCGGTGATGGTAAAGAAGGGTTTTCAGGTACTCAAAGATTTTCTCGTGATTGCTTCCAAAAGCAAGAAACCAGCTCAGGTATGTTTTTATTTTATCTTATCAAAGGGAAATAATGCATTGATAAAATGTGACATTTTGTTAAGCAGATTTATCTTTTCTTAAAACTTCATATTGTTAATAAAAATTACTATATATGCTATTTCTTACTGGATTCATAGCATTCCATTAATGTGTTAAGGTACCAGTGTACCAAAAATGGGTTTTGTTACACTAAGGGTTATGGTTGCAACCCTCAGTGTAACAATTATTACACTTAAATTTAGCCACACAAGTAATAAGCTGGGCTCAAAGAAGCTATTTGAAGCTATTTGAATACCCATTCGTGAGAACGTCCGTCCATCCTTCTTTTCTGCTCCGTAGTGATTCCAATATGCTTCAATATCGAATTTACACACAGACTTTTATCTAAATGATATCAAAATAAAGAAGAAAAAATGATGGTGGATTTTTGTGTAATATTGCAGTTCTGTGTAACTTACATCGGTCTAAAAACTTTATGTGATAAATTTTGCCAGTTACTTGCAGCGGGACAGTGGTTCTTCTCAGATTCTTTCTGAAGTCCACCAATAAATTGGATATGTCGTATATAACTTGAAATGAAAAAATTATTTAAGCAGTTTTCTACATATCGTAAGTTTAATGTCGTATGTAAGAAACACCTACCTTCCTAAAGCTGTCATTTTTGCCAAATATAGGTGTGCAAATCAAGTTTAACTGAACCACACATTTCAACTGGCTCTGACTGCATGTTGTTTTTTTTTTTTGCCATTTTATGAAATTTGCCTAATTTATGAAATAATTGTCCTCAAAAAAAAAAAAAAAAATCTTAATGTTTCTTAATGAGGTTTAATGCCAGTTTAAAAGTTTAAAACAATGAAGAACAGGGATGATAACCTGTAGACTGTTTTAGTCAAGGTAACATGCATACGAAACTATCACTTGTAGATTAGGTAACATGTATAAGAAACTACCACTTGTAGATTAGGTAACATGCATAAGAAACTATCACTTGTAGATAAGGTAACATGCATTTGCCCCATGACTAATAGCTTTACAGCTAGTGTTATATATTTGTATATCCAACACAAAATAAAGTTTCTTGTACCTTGTATAACTATTGCTTTTAGTTATAGTAATATGCATAAGAGACTTACACTTTCAGTCAAGGTAACATGCATAAGAAACTATATTTTTTGGTCAAGGTAACATGCATAAGAAGCTATCACTTTTGGTCAAGGTAGCATGCATAAGAAACTATCACTTTTTGTCAAGGTTACATGCATTAGACTCTGTCTTTTTTGCCAAGGTAACATGCATATGAAACTATCACTTTTGTCAAGGTAACATGCATAAGAATCTATCTTTTTTGGTCAAGGTAACATGCATAAGAAACCATCACTTTCTGTCATGGTAACATGCATAAGAATCTATCTTTTATTGTCAAGGTAACATGCATAAGAAACTATCACTGTTTGTCAAGGTAACATGCATAAGAATCTATCTTTTTTGGTCAAGGTAACATGCATAAAAACTATCACTTTTGGTCAAGGTAACATGAATAAGAAACTATCATTTTTTGTCAAGGTAACATGCATAAGAAACTATCACTTTTGGTCAAGGTTACATGCATAATAAACTATCAATTTTGGTCAAGGTAACATGCATAAGAAACTATCAATTTTGGTCACGGTAACATGCATAAGAAACTATCACTTTTAATCATGGAAACATGCACAAGAAATTATCACTTTTTGTTAAGGTAACATGAATTGGAAATGCATTGTTGTAATTTTCTACCAGTTTAAAAACCTCGTACACCGACCCTTGAAGCAATATGTTACACAATTATCTCCATGTGGCAGGCCCTCCATGCTGTTCTCTTACCAATTAGTTCTCTCGGCATAAAACACGCGACATACCATTTTATGTGTGGTGAATAAATCCTTTCTGCTTCTGCATGGCACTTGGGAATGCGAAAATAATGAAGACGTGCTTTAATGAATGTCGTACTGCCGGTACTTTGTGGAGATATTGAGATTAATTAAACTCTCAATAATCGTCCCACAAAACCATTGACTCAAATGTGTTTATAATCTTGCTGGTATTACATGCTCCATATTGCCCGTTTAATGATAACCACTTCTGGTGAACATTTTTGAAACATGTTGTATTTTGAGGGCTTGACAAAGTAATCGCGGCAGTAAAACGCGCATCAATTGTTAGTAACTTATCAAACTGTCTTCTTTGATGTGAATTCCTCTCCATCAATGATATGATTTTTGCATGATTAATGTTATACAAGAAATTGATTGCTTAATTAACATTCATTTTACACATTGCATGGCTTTTTAAAAACTGACTGCAAAACTGTACACGTCGCAAAAAAAAAGACCACACTAAAACAACAAGGATTTTCAGATTGTGTTTTTATATTACGCAGCATTGCATCATGGAGAATTGTTTATTTTTAATAATAAAAAATTATTATTATTGTATGGTGTTTAGTGTTGCTTTCGTCTTGTCGCGCCTGTGTCTACTTGAGACTGAGCGCTGCCGCAGACACGTGGTATGTTATCCCACACAGTGATATAATGCTGACACCGGGCCGACCAGACCTAGAACTATCCTCTTAATGTTGAGCGCCAAGCGAGGAAGTTTTCATGTATTTGGTTTGACCCAGTCAGGAACCCACGTGATGATCTTATCCAGATGTGAACTGAACCTAGAAATTTACAGCGCAATAGTAAAACATAGTCTATTTGACTAACTATTGTTTTATGGCTTGAAATTTCTTATAAAAGCATCTTGTCCTCCCTTTCCATCATTTTTTATTGAATGCTTTAAATTTTAAGGACAGTTTCTTAAATATTCACTCGTCATGGCGACTGGACAAGTGGAATTTCTAGCTCTAGGCAACCAATTAGCTGTGGGGCCCACTCAGATTGATGTACAATGTACTTGCATTTTGGGTCTTTCCCCAGCAGTGACTTTATTGTCCCTGACTCCACTAATAAATCTGGCTATCAGGTACAACTTGTTATGTGCTAAAAATGGCATTAGACCTCATACAGAAAAATAAAAAAAATGCCAGTTTGGTTAAACATATAAAACTTGAGATTTTAGTGGTGTTAAGTAACTCAGATGGCATGTTGGATTTGTATTGAAGGATAGAAAACTTGCATCTCATGACTGAATATTGGTAAAACAGCACATGAAGGATTCTTTATTTGGCAAATTAATCATTCATAATTCACAGGCAACTGATTTCTTAAACTAAACTGTAAGTTGTATGTAATCTTGGATGCTTAAACATGTTTCGATCACGCAAAATGATCTTGAAATAAAGATATTGAGGTTTGAAGGAAAATTTCTTATAATTTGTCGTTATTTAAGCTGCAGTATACAAATTATGTAATCAGATTCACTTCAACAATTTCAAACACAATTTGTCGGAAATGGTATTGTTTTGATGAAAATTTCATTCTGCAATGTAAGAATTTTGATTTGTTTTCCTGAGGTGAATGGAAGTTAAGATAATTGAAAACGAGATATTGCGAGATTTTGCGTGTATACTCGAGCGTTCACAAACTCTTAATCAGTTGTATTTCCATTTCTATATAATTCCTCGCATCAGTGAATGTCCAGCTGGCTTAGATTTGCCAGTATAACCTAACTGCACTAACAATGTTGTATATATTTGCTGGACACGTCTGGCAAATAGAGCTCATTATTGTTTGGTGTTTAGTGTCACTTTCAACAATTTTTCAGTTACACCCCAGCATGTAGATAACCAATATGGTAACACATCATTTTTGTTATATTTTTCAGTTACACCCCAGCATGTAAATAACCAATATGGTAACACATCATTTTTGTTATATTTTTTCAGTTACACCCCAGCATGTAGATAACCAATATGGTAACACATCATTTTTGTTATATTTTTCAGTTACACCCCAGCATGTAGATAACCAATATGGTAACACATCATTTTTGTTATATTTTTCAGTTACACCCAGCATGTAGGTAACCAATATGGTAACACATCATTTTTGTTATATTTTTCAGTTACACCCAGCATGTAGATAACCAATATGGTAACACATCATTTTTGTTATATTTTTCCAGGCGGTACTGGTTGGTCTTCTTACTCCATTGTCACAACAGATTACAGAAATCCAGGTAAGATGATGCAGTGCGAGTACTAACCCAAGGGAAGCAACTGGTGTTTATTGTATTAATTAAACCTAGTGCAGAGTTATTGCCCATATTGATAATATACTAGAATTCTTTAATGTTATCTAATTGAAATAATTCATTTCGCCAAAATTGAACATTTTCGAAAATTTCATCTAATAGATTCACATTACTCACAAGACAGCAAGCCAGTATCTGAGGAAGTTTGCAGAAGAATTATGATTTGAAGTACATTTATACTTTAAATAGTATACGCAATAGTAAACTGTTTAGTTTAATGTTAAAATTGTTAAATATGGAAATTACAAATCTGTATACAGTCAAACCTGTGTATGTGGTCACCTCTTTAGAGTGACCACTTGTCTTAAACAGCCACATTTTCTATTTACCATATGTTTAATTTTAGTTTAAATCAACCTGTGTGTAGTAAATAGATAGAGTGTTGGCCTCTCACACCAGAGGTTGTGGGTTCGATCCTGATGCCTCTCATAAAACAACACCCAGTACTGGTTCTACCCAGGAAGCAGACTCAAGAGCAGTTTATATAAGCTCTGAGCTTTCATCGCAATCAAGCTAAAATAAAATAGTATAACCTGAATCAACCTGTATTAAGCAGCCAACTGTCTTAAGGGGTCATTTTTGCTCTTTCCCTTGAGTGGATGCTTAAGACAGGTTTAACTGTAGTATGAGTACGTGAAATGAGTAATTACACTGTCATGGTGAAACATTTTCAAATTATTTGTATGTTTAAGTGGGGTGTGCATGGCTGCAGAATGTAATACTTAATAATGTAGTTATTCAGATAGGAGACCAAAACTGCATTTATTCTATTTCAGGAATTTAAAGAACAGAGCAGAAGGAGTCCACTGTTCAATCACTTGTCTGGCATTGCTGAATCTATACCTGCCTTGGGATGGGTCAGCGTGGTGTGTATAAGATTCTTTCTGTACTCTACATTTATTGGGCCTCCAAAGCAGGGGATATTTATTTGCCTTACTAGTGTCCAAAACTAAAAGAATTTCAATCTGAAACGCTGGGCCAGATAGGTCAGATTAGCATCTGACTATCAATCCAGGGATCGTGATGATTGATATACGACGTTGTGTCTCATTATCATTTGTCTCTCACCACTGATTCAAGTGGGAAAGTTATCAGTTACTTGCAGAGATGGGATGTGCCCGAGAACTGGTTTACCTTTCAGGATCCCAGGAAACAGTGGTTAGGTTAACTGATCATCTGTTAGCCACCGATGGCATCAAATGACACTAATTATTTAATCAATCAATCAACAATAGTGTCCACATGCCAGAAAGTTTATGCCATGGTAATTGATCCTTTGTCTGTCCAGCCTTCCCTTGTCAGTCCATTAACATTTCTTGTAAACACGTTATCTAGTTTTCATCTTATCCTAACCAAACTTGGTAGAGTGTTTATTTCTGACAAAGTTCTATCATGAATACTTGAACTAGCCTTATCAGACCAGAATTGACAGAGTTATGGCTCTTGATTGATTAAGAAATGCTCCCTTGCTGACACTGATGCAACTTAACCTTTCAAGGAGATTACTTCTTTATTTGACCAGATTAGACCAAATTGGACAGAGTTATGGCCCTTAATTGTTTGAAAAATGCTGAATTTTGCCATGTAAACACTGTGGAAGTTTAAGTTCGATCAGATCATGCCTATAATGTTTATAGACATACAGGCATAGGTGAATGGTTTAGACAACCAGGCATAGACAAAAAAACACAGAATTATTGGATGATTGGGAAAAAACATGACTACCCTTTTAACTTTATAGGACCTTCAATTGGATCAGATCCTAACAAAACTTGTTACAAATGCTTTTTATCTATCAAATCTCAGACCATACATGAACAGGTTAAATTGGACCAGAATGAACAGTTGAGCGATAAGGTCCTGTTGGGCCTCTTGTTTCCTCACAAAATATGCACAAGCAACTCTGTCTTCTGTTTATTTCATTGAATATTTTGTGGACAATCCAAACAAGTTGACATGCACATATCTTTTAGTGTTCTGGTCAGATTATTTGTAGTTTCTATATTATGAATAAAATTATAGAGTTTTTCTTCAGTTTTAAGGTTTTGTATGTAAAAAAAATGAATGCATCACATGATATACCAAAGGGTCCTCCGTAGTTGAGTGGTTTAAGGCGCCGCCTAAAGATCATTCACTTCTCACCACTAAAGTAGTAGGTTCAAGTCCTGCTCACTCCAAAAACTTTATGTGAGAAAGTTTGCCAGTTTCTTGGGGAAGGATGGTAGTTCTACTCAGATTCATTCTGAGATCTTCCTCCAACAATAAAACTTCATATGTCATATATAACCTAAAATGTGTTCAATATGAAACTTCATATAATATACTAAGGATTGGAATAAAAATTGAATTCAAGTTCCATATCTCTTCTCTATTTTTTACTGAGTTATTGCCCTTTTTGGACTATAATATTGTATTTAAATGGGTTTCTTAATTACCTCTATCAAGTCTCAAATGTAAATGCATATTTCAAGCAAAGAATAGAAAAATTTTGAGTGTGTTTTAAACAAGTTTATAACGTCATAATTTGATGGTGTTCAGATGACGGTATTTCTGATGTCATTCATGACATCATATATGGTTGTGACAGATAGAGTAATTGTTTTATGTTGCAGGAGCCCACACCAGGTCCCTATGTAAAGGATATGGTAGATGCGGGTATGTTTTATACCAACAGAGTCATAAAGGAATACAAAGAAAAGTAAGTTTCTGTTAGCAATAGTTATAATTTGTAGGAAACAAAATAAATTCCCAAAACATGTGAGCTATGTATAAGGAATTCAACTCTCAGGCCAAGATATAAGCAAAGAAATCCTAAATTCTTTGCATGTATCTTTAACTGTAAACCATTAGGTGGAATTTTGTGTTAGATTCTCTTTGTCCCGAGCAAAAGGGACATGAAGCTTTCTACATGCTTACTTGCTGTTGTTACTAGTAGCCATGCCCAAGTTGCTTAGTTGTTAGTACGCCTGACTATCAATCAAGGGGACATGAACCACAATTAAGAGCAATCATAATTTTCAGCGTAACTGGCAAAAGTCAGATGGGCTTATGTGATGGTGCATCATCCATCGTCACATTTTCAGAAACTGTTGCCAGTAATACAAAAATGTTTCTCCTGTATGTAGTACTATATACAAGATTTCTTTTTTAAATCCAAAATTCGATATGACCACCATTATCAAACATTAGCAAAAATATGAAAAAAATCTTCTCGTGAAAACCTTTGGGTTTTCTTGTTTAATGTGAAAACAATGATAAATCAAAAATTTATAGTGGTCATTTGTCAGTGACATTTTCATCCAACCAGAAACTAGCTTTCTATTAAAACCTACACATCTGCCCTAAACTGTATCTACTGTAAAACCCGTATCAATGGTGGCAGCTGACCTAAACTGTACCTATAATAAAACCCATATAAATGGTGGTGGCTGACCTTAACTGTACCTATAATAAAACCCATATCAATGGTGGTGGCTGACCTAAACTGTACCAATAATAGAACCCATATCAATGGTGGTGGCTGACCTAAACTGTATCTATTATAAAACCCATATCAATGGTGGTGGCTGACCTAAACTCTACCTATAATAAAACCATATCAGTGGTGGTGGCTGACCTAAACTGTATCTATAATAAAAACCCATATCAATGGTGGTGGCTGACCTAAACTGTATCTATAATAAAACCCATATCAATGGTGGTGGCTGACCAAAACTGTACCTTTAATAAAACCCATATCAATGGTGGTGGCTGACCTAAACTGTACCTATAATAAAACCCATATCAATGGTGGTGGCTGACCTAAACTATACCTATAATAAAACCCATATCAGTGGTGGTGGCTGACCTAAACTGTACCTATAATAAAACCCATGTCAGTGGTGGTGGCTGACCTAAACTGTACCTATAATAAACCCATATCAATGGTGGTGGCTGACCTAAACTGTACCTTTAATAAAACCCATATCAATGGTGGTGGCTGACCTAAACTGTATCTATAATAAAACCCATATCAATGGTGGTGGTTGACCTAAGCTGTACCTTTAATAAAACCCATATCAATGGTGCTGGCTGACCTAAACTGTACCTAAAATAAAACCCATATCAATGGTGCTGGCTGACCTAAACTGTACCTATAATAAAACCCATATCAATGGTGGTGGCTGACCTAAACTGTACCTATAATAAAACCCATATCAAAAGTGGTGGCTGACCTAAACTGTACCTATAATAAAAACCCATATCAATGGTGGTGGCTCACCTAAACTGTACCTTAAATAAAACTCATGTCAGTGGTTGGATGACCTAAACTGTACACATAATAAAATCATATCGGTGGTGGTGGCTGACCTAAACTGTATCTATAATAAAAATCCATATCAATGGTGGTGGCTGACCTAAACTGTACCTATAATAAAACCCATATCAATGGTGGTGTCTGACCTAAACTGTACCTATAATAAAACCCATATCAATGGTGGTGGCTGACCTAAACTGGTACCTATAATAAAACCCATATCAGTGGTGGTGGCTGACCTGAAGTGCTTGATAATAATATCTGTTAGAGTAATCACCATTGGTGCTTGCCAGTGAAATATACAATTTGTTGTGTTCATGTTGACAGACTGGCGGTACTGTTAAACTATTTATTGGCTGTTTCGATGCTTAACTGTAAAAAAAATAGAAGGAATTGAAAAAGGAAGCCATCAATTTTGAAAGGTTTCAATTTTTATTTTGTTCTAATTTTTTTTGGAAGCATATTTATGTTTCATCCTTTCTGGCAGTGCGATTATTTTTTAGAGTATTGGGGCTGTTTCGTGTTTTAAAATAGAATCTTGTCCTTGCAGGGTAAGCAGCAAAAATAGTATTTTATACTTTGATACAATTACTTTCAGAGATCAGACCCATGTTGATTGGACAAAAGCTTGGCTGGCGACACTGAATGGGATGAAGGACTATATTAAAGATCATCACACTACTGGTGTTTCGTGGAATGCTCAGGTAAAATATTCACTGTCTAGTTTTCAAAGTAGCACCACAGGTTCTTACCATACCTAGGTTTGAATCCCTACTTACCTCTCATTGTCAAGTTTGTGGGTTCAAGGTCCACCACAGGTTCTTACCATACCTAAGTTTGAATCCCTACTTACCTCTCATTGCCAAGTTTTTGGGTTTGAAGGCCCACCACAGGTTCTTACCATACCTAGGTTTGAATCCCTACTTACCTCTCATTGCCAAGTTTGTGGGTTCAAGATCCACCACAGGTTTTTACCATACCTAGGTGTGAATCCCTACTTACCTCTCATTGTCAAGTTTTTGGGTTCAAGGTCCACCGCAGGTTCTTACCATACCTAGGTTTGAATCACTACTTACCTCTCATTGCCATGTTTGTGGGTTCAAGGTCCATCGCAGGTTCTTACCATACCTAGGTTTGAATCACTACTTACCTCTCATTGCCAAGTTTGTGGGTTTGAAGGCCCACCACAGGTTTTTACCATACCTAGGTGTGAATCCCTACTTACTTCTCATTGTCAAGTTTTTGGGTTCAAGGTACACTGCAGGTTCTTACCATACCTAGGTTTGAATCCCTTCTTACCTCTCATTGCCCAGTTTGTGGGTTCAAGGTCCACCACAGGTTCTTACCATACCTAGGTGTGAATCCCTTCTTACCTCTCATTGCCAAGTTTGTGGGTTCAAGGTCCACCACAGGTTCATACCATACCTAGGTGTGAATCCCTATTTACCTCTCATTGTCAAGTTTGTGGGTTTGAAGGCCCACCACAGGTTCTTACCATACCTAGGTTTGAATCCCTACTTACCTGTCATTGCCAAGTTTGTGGGTTTCAAGATCCATCACAGGTTCTTACCATACCTAGGTTTGAATCCCTACTTACCTGTCATTGCCAAGTTTGTGGGTTTCAAGATCCATCACAGGTTCTTGCCATACCCAGGTTTGAATCCCTACTTACCTCTCATCGTCAAAGTTGTTGGTTTCAAGGTCTATCTTGTTCCAAACACTCAGTGCAAGAAAGTTTGCCATTTACTTGCGGAAGGACGTACATAACTTACATATACACTCTATGTGAAAAAATTGCTATGTGAGAATGTTTTCTATTTACTTGTGGAAGGAAGGTACATTGAAAGGAAGGTGCATTGACAAAATTAATGTTCTTTGTGAGAAAGTTTGCCAGTTACTTGTGGAAGGAAGGTACATTTATAAACATTCTTTGAGCGAAAGTTTTCTATTTACCTGTGGAAGGACATACTTTTATGTAGCTTCTATTCAAACACTATGTGAGAAAGTTTACCAGTGACTTGCGGAAGGCCATTTCTTGTACCAAGCGTCATTCAGAGAGTTTTCCCCCATCTATAAAAGTGCATATCATAAATAATGTGAAATTAATTGAAAATAATCCATTTAAAAATAAGCTAGTACATGAATAATCTAAAAAGAGTTTTATTCAGACAAGTCGGATATATAAATATCAAAGCATAAAAACCTGAACTGAATTGATGCATCAGAGTAATGGCGTTTTACAAGATTTTTACTTCCATTTCAATTAATTTTATTTTAAAAGCACATTATCGAGGATGGAAACTAATATTTGACAATGAGTGCATTTAATCACTCTCGTGGATATGTTACTCCGCCCCACACCGTTCAACCCTTTCATATCCAGACTTTATTAAATAGAAGTTAAGTGAGTTAAAAGCATGTTTAATTACTGTCTGTTAATGATGGAAATAAATGCTAATTATAGATTTGCTTTAAACATTAAATGTTTGGAAACATTTTTCCCTTGGCATTTTAAATGTTGGTGTTTATATCTTTTATTTTTGAACGGAGTTTAACAGCATTTTCGACAGACTTTATGAATACCGTAGAATGAATCTGAGAAGAACCACCGTCCTTCCGCAAATAACTGGCAGACTTTCTCGCATACAGTTTTTTTGAACTTCGAACCTTAGCTATGAGAGTCAGGTGATCTTGAGATGGTGCCTTAGACCACTTGGCCATGGAGGACCTTATGTTGATGTTTAAGGGGAGTTTTACTATGAGAGGGGTTTTACTATATGAGCCTGGGGGAGGTGGGGGGGGGGGGGATTTTTAAAAGGGAAAGTACTACTGGTGTATAAAATGCCTGTAAGTGATAGCAGATTAAGATTTAGATATTGCTGAACTCTGGTTTGAGTCCTGCTTAGTCCAAAAACTTTATGTGAGAAAGTTTGCCAGTTTCTTGCTTCTTGCTAAAGGATGGTGGCTCTACTCAGATTCATTCTGAGGTCTTCCTCCATCAATTAATCTTTATATGCGATATATGAAATATGTTAAAAATGGGGTTTAACCTTATTCAATGATGCTCATGATCATGAAATCTCAGATAAAGAACCAGTCAAGTTGAGCTGAACCGTAGAACAAAAGAACCAGTCAAGTTGAGCTGAACCGTAAAGCAATACAGACCTGGTTGAACCTTTGTTTTAAACTGTTGTCACCATTATTTTATGTTTTGGGGTGCCACGTTTATTAATGAAACAAAAATGAGAATTATTTCTTGCGCTTCAGTGCAGAGGAGGCCACTGCATATTTGTAGAAACTTGGCATATAAGGTGTAAATGTTCTAGGACTAGTTAGTAATACTGTAGATTTATTGGGTTTTTTTTTTCGCTTTATTGTCAAATTTGTATTTGTAGCTTTGGTCATTTTAGCTTTAGACAAAATTTACAGTAAAAAACGTTTTGCATATTACGATAAGTTTTGAAGTCAGTGACACAAATTGACATAAATTCAACAGGAAGTAGAATCTGGTTCCCAGAGCGGTTTAAGGCATCAGCTCAAGGTCACTTCTCTTTCTGCTAAGGTCATAGGTTTGAGTCCAAAAGCTTTATGTGAGAAAGTTTGCCAGTAGAGCCAAGACAGAAGGATTTTGGTTCTACTCAGATTCATTCTGAGGTCTTCCTTCACCAGTAAAACTGGCTACGCCATACATAACCTGAAATGTGTTGAAAATGGCATTAAACCCCATTGAAAATAAAAACCCTGGTTCCCGTTTCTTTATTGGCTGGTCCTCTGTGGCCGAGTGGTCTAAGACGCCATCTCAAGATCACTTAAATCTCACCACTAAGGTTGTTGGTTTGAGCCCAGCTCACTCCAGAAACTTTATGTGAGAAACTTTGCCAGTTACTTGCGGTTGAACGGTGGTTCTACTCAGTCTGAGGTCTTCCTTCACCAGTAAAACTGGATCATCCATATATAACCTGAATTGTGTTGAAAATGTCGTTAAACCCCATTCTTCTGTAGAAATTTGATCTTAACTGATAGACAATGGAGCATAATGAAGGCTCGACTTTTACTGTTCTATAACTTTATCCCATGGTTACAACAATTATATTTGCCAGTATATGGTGCTGGATAGTTAGTCAATGGAACAAGTTGGTGATGTATACTGGTGCATTAATAATGTAGATATAAAGAATAATTTTAGGGTCCTCCATGGCCAAGTTGTCTAAGGCGCCATCTCAAGATCACTTACCTCTCGGTTAGGTTGTAGGTTTAAATCCCGCTCATTCCAAAAACTTTACATGAGAAAGTTTCCAGTTACTCGCGGAAGGACGGTGATTCTACTGTCTGAATCAGTCTGAGGTCTTCCTCCACCAGTAAAACTGGATATGCCATATATAACCTGAAATGTGTTGAAAATGGTGTTCAACCTCATTCAAAAAAAAAAAAATAAATAAAGAATGAATTTATTTGTTCAACATTTCATGCATTGAACAAAATTTGCTCTTACTTAATATTTGTAAGGCGGCAATATGGTCTAGGGGTTACAGTGTGTCTGCCTTGCATGCGGAAGGTCATGGGGTTTCATCTGGGGCTGGGTCATACCAAAGACTTGATGTTCAGCATTTAAGGGATAGTTCTAGGTCTGTTGGCTTAATGTCAGTATAATGTGACTGGGTTGGGGTATCAAACTATGTGTTGGTGGCCCTATACTCCATTGTGGCAGTGCTAAGAATACTGTCTCAAGTAGACACCATTGCAATATAACTGAAAAATTGTTAAAAGCGATACAAAGCACCATAACAACAATATCAACAACTTAATATTTGTGGTACATGGAAATTCATATTCATTTTACAAATAATTCTCATTCTATGATAATGCACTAAGATTGGTTTGAACCCCACTTCAACTCTGGAACTTGTTTGTGTAATCTGACTAAGGACTTACATAGAGGAGGAAAAGCACTTCATTGAGATGTTATGAACGATCACGTATTCACGCATATTCTTGTGAAGATGCATTTTCAACTTCCATTCATCACAGAAATACAAATCAAAATTCTTTCTTTTGCACAATGATGAAATTCTGTATAAAATGAGACCATTCCCAGCGAATTGTGTTTAAATTACTTGTGGTTTAAAAAAGTATACTGCAACTAGAAAATCAAGGAAAGTACTTGAAATTTTACTTCAATCTGCAAATATTTTAATTCAATACCATATTTTATATTCAAAGCATTATAAAACATCTAAGGTTAAATAAAGTTTACATTTTATGTATAAGAAATATATTGCCAGTGAAATCTGAAAGATTAATTTGAAAAAATATTAAATCTTCGCATGCTATTTTACCAACATTTTGTAGAGAGTTTCCTATCCTTCTATATAAGTCCTTGAATCTGACAAACCATGCACCAGAGGGAGTACCATTGGTCTTCAAGTTTTGCATCGTGTTTTAGTTTTATTTATGAAATACAGGAATTAATCGAGTTATTCAAGCTAAACACTAAGCAGAATTCACCAGACACATCCCAGACTGCATTAAAAGATTTAAAACGGAATAAAACTTGCTCATCAGCTGCCGATTTCTGTGATTTTAATGTTAACTTTATTTTAACAGACACATTGTTGAAAATCATGCAAAATTGCTGTTGTATTTATGCTGTAGATATTATTTGCTGGTATACATATTAAAAAATCTGTAGACTCGCACTTTTGGAAACATTTTTAGATGTTCTGTTTTGAAAAGGTGTCTGAAGTTAGGTATTATGTCTTAAAACTTCAAGATGAAAAAGACAATTATATTTTATGGAACTTTTGCTCCTCAGACTTATTAATATTTGTCTCAATAAAGTTGAATTAAGTAAAACTATTTAAACCCTCAACTTTCACTGCCAGGGTAGTAAATATTTGTAAGAGGAGATTATCAAATTACAACGCTACACTCGGCTATCTGCTGATGGTGAATTACAACGCTACACTTGGCTATCTGCTGTTGGTAAATTACAACGCTACACTACGCTATCTGCTGATGTTGAATTACAACGTTACACTCGGCTATCTGCTGATTGGGAATGACAACGCTACACTCAGCTATCTACTGATTGGGAATGACAATGCTACACTAGGCTATCTGCTGATGGTGAATTACAACGCTACACTAGGCTATCTGCTGATGGTGAATTACAACGCTACACTAGGCTATCTGCTGATGGTGAATTACAACGTTACACTCGGCTATCTGCTGATGGTGAATTACAACGCTACACTCGGCCATATGCTGATGGTGAATTACAAAGCTACACTAGGCTATCTGCTGATGGTGAAATACAACGTTACACTCGGCTATCTGCTGATGGTGAATAACAACGCTACAATTGGCCATCTGCTGATGGTGAATTACAACGCTACACTTGGCCATCTGCTGATGATGAATTACAACGCTACACTAGGCTATCTGCTGACGGTGAATTACAACGCTACACTAGGCTATCAGCTGATGGTGAATAACAACGCTACACTCGGCTATCTGCTGATGGTGAATTACAACGCTACACTTGGCTATCTGCTGATGGTGAATAACAACACTACACTCGGCTATCAGCTGATGTTGAATTACAACGCTACACTAGACTATCTGCTGATGTGAATGACAACGCTACACTAGGCTATCAGCTGATGGAGAATTACAACGCTACACTTGGCTATCTGCTGATGGTGAATTTCAACGCTACACTCAGCATAGAGTGCATCTCCCTCTAATTTCAAATTTTTGACAGTTGGAGTTTTAACAGCATATAATAAACACTTTTTGGAAATCATTTTTTTACCAATTAAATATATTAACAATCTAGTAGTATGCAACATTATAACAAAAACAATGCATTGATGACTGAAATTTTGAAAAAGGGTTCTCTGATTTGAATCATGTACTGAATTATATAAAACCTACCCCAGATCCATCTTGCGGCTTTTATATACAGTGGGAGTTTTAAGAACCCTGATTCTTTGATACTGTACATTACATGTTGAGTGAGGTGCGCAGACTGTTTTATGTTTTTCTTGTTAGGTGTACAATAAGTAGTTGTCTGCTATCATCTATGATGTCTGGTTTGAGTAAGTACTTTCTAAATGTCTTCTGTATTGGTTTGAGTAAGTACTATAAAATGTCTGGTTTGAGTAAGTACTTTCTAAATATCTTCTGTATTGGTTTGAGTAAGTACTATAAAATGTCTGGTTTGGGTAAGAACTAGACAATGTTTGGTTTGTTTGAGTAAGAACTATAAAATGTCTGGTTTGAGTAAGTACTTTCTTAATGTCTTCGGTTTGAGTTGGTACCATAACTCTATTGTTTGTTTATCTAGTAACACAAATTTGTCTGGTTTGAACTGCTCTTGTTCAGTGAGTTCAACTCTTGTTTAGGTTTAGTGAATTAGTAAAAATGGTTAAATTGAACAGTTTTTCGTTATTAAACCACTATTTGGGTCGAGTTGGGCCTGTATATTTTACCTTTTAAACTGGTTTTGACAGAGACATATAAACATATATAATTGAGCGACTGGTTTGGAGTTGGTCTTATTCAGCCTTTGGTTTGACTTGAGTTTAGGTTTTGCTTCTGGATTTATTTGAGTCAGTCTTGCTTTCTGGTCTGGTTAGAATTGGTCCTGCTTCTGGTTTGAGATTATCCTGTTTCTGGTTTGGGATTGGCCTGCTTCTGGTTTAAGATTAACCTGCCTCTGTTTTAAGATTGACATGTTTTTGGTTTGAGATTAACCTGCCTCTGGTTTGAGATTGACCCACTTCTGGTTTGAGATTATCCAGTTTCTGGTGCAAGATTGGCCTGTTTCTGGTTTGATGTTGTCCTGCTCTGATCTGGTTTGAGGTTGTCCTGCTCCTGGTCTGGTTTGATGTTGTCCTGCTCTGATCTGGTTTGAGGTTTTTCTGCTCCTGATCTGGTTTGATGTTGTACTGCTCTTATCTGGTTTAAGGTTGTCCTGCTCTGATCTGGTTTGATGTCGTCCTGCTCCTGATCTAGTTTGATGTTGTCCTGCTCTGATCTGGTTTGAGGTTGTCCTGCTCTGATCTGGTTTGATGTTGTCCTGCTCCTGATCTGGTTTGATGTTGTCCTGCTCTTATCTGGTTTAAGGTTGTCCTGCTCTGATCTGGTTTGATGTTGTCCTGCTCTGATCTGGTTTGAGGTTGTCCTGCTCCTGATCTGGTTTGATGTTGTCCTGCTCTGATCTGGTTTGATGTTGTCCTGCTCCTGATCTAGTTTGATGTTGTCCTGCTCTGATCTGGTTTGAGGTTGTCCTGCTTTGATCTGGTTTGATGTTGTCCTGCTCTGATCTGGTTTGATGTTGTCCTGCTCTGATCTGGTTTGATGTTGTCCTGCTCCTGATCTAGTTTGATGTTGTCCTGCTCTGATCTGGTTTGATGTTGTCCTGCTCTGATCTGGTTTGATGTTGTCCTGCTCTGATCTGGTTTGATATTGTCCTGCTCCTGATCTGGTTTGATGTTGTCCTGCTCTGATCTGGTTTGATGTTGTCCTGCTCCTGATCTAGTTTAATGTTGTCCTGCTCTGATCTTGTTGGATGTTGTCCTGCTCTGATCTGGTTTGATGTTGTCCTGCTCCTGATCTAGTTTGATGTTGTCCTGCTCTGATCTTGTTGGATGTTGTCCTGCTCTGATCTGGTTTGATGTTGTCCTGCTCCTGATCTAGTTTGATGTTGTCCTGCTCTGATCTGGTTTGATGTTGTCCTGCTCTGATCTGGTTTGATGTTGTCCTGCTCTGATCTGGTTTGAGGTTGTCCTGCTCTGATCTAGTTTGATGTTGTCCTGCTCTGATCTGGTTTGAGGTTGTCCTGCTCCTGATCTGGTTTGATGTTGTCCTGCTCTGATCTTGTTGGATGTTAGCCTGCTTCTGATATTGTGTAAGTTGGTCCTGCTCCAGATCTGGTTTGAGTTTGCAAAGTTCCCTCCTGAGCTTCTGAACTGATTTCAGTTGGTTCTGCTTTTAATCTGGTTTGAGTTCTGATGTCATTGAGTCCTACTTTCAGGTTTTATTTCAGTTTGTCGTGGTCTGGCACAAGGTTGAGCTGGAATTGTTTAACATATCAACATTTATCTGCTTTGACTCGTTTCTATTTCATGGTGTACTTCTTATCATTCCTTTATTATTAAACAAAACCTTTCTTAATTGAACACATTTTTGTTAACTGCATAAAAATCAGACTTTGAACAGCAAAAGATTATGGACTGTTTATAACCTTTTTCTGTTTGTTTTGACGTCTTTTCTTATCTCTGTATTAAATCTGAGGTGGTGCGGTATATCACCAGACTAGCACCTGATAAGATCTTCAGTCCGTATCATAGAGATGCTTCCAAACTTAACCAGTCAGCATGCAATCTGATGGAAAGGTGAAAAATGTTAAGTTCTGATATGGCGAAGATAGTATTAAGTTTTTTCTGGAGATAGGATTAGGTTTTTTTCTAGCCAAATTGTAATAGAAAGGGAGGAGACGAAAGAAAAGTAATTTAAGAAAAAGAAATAAATATCGTAAGCCACCTATCACTGTTTCATTGGCACAAACTTAACAACATGGAAATTAGAACCAACAGGAGTTTGGTGATATTCATTAGTGAATGCGGATCACCTGCATTGAATATGTATTCCCAACAAAACATCTTTCATCTTGGTTACTTATTTGAGTGTCTGCATATTCCTTTCATTTTACCATTATTATGAATACCTCCATTCCAACCCGCTGGTTTCTGAAATGAATCAAAGGTAAATGAATCAAAGGTTCAGCATTGCATTACATGTAATTCTTATAGCCTGCATTTCGCCCCATTGGCGCAAAAAGGTACCAAGTGCCTTCTTATTTCATATAAACTTGGTACCTTATTGCATCAATGGGGCGATTTTTTTTCTGTGTATTTAATTTCCAAGAAATAGTAGCTTATTTTACAAGCCTATGTCTGATATTAAATTTATATTCACATTATGGAAAAAGAACCACCTGTAAATGTGGCGTTGTTATGTTAGGATTAAATCATATCCCCTACGAGAATCACAGACGGCATGCCAGCATTGCTGTTGGCGGTATATTGGAATTATTTTGTTTTTACTATATTTTTCAGACCTGATATATAACTGTTTTAACATTGATGTCATCTGCTAGGTGTTGCCTTGAATTATTTAATGAGGTTTTATTTGGTTTTCAGAGATTGAGGTCCCGAGGTGTATGTCTGTGTAGGATTTTCTTTTAAATTATATTTTGTGAAGTTTCATTGTTTCAGAAGTAAAGCATGAAGCTGTCCAGTATTTCAGTAAAATAAAATCACTATGAAACAGTACCGGGTATTTAAGTATAAAAAAAAATTGTAACCGTATTATTTTAGGTGCATTGTGGTAATTGACAAGTTTGTAAGGTAATAAGGAGCGCTTTCAACAATTTTTCAGTTGTATCGCAACAATGTCTACTTGAGACAGTATTCTAAATGCTACCACACTGGAGTATCATGCCGCAGATACATGGTATAATACCCCACCCAGACAGCAGTTCAACCAAACCTAGAACTATCCTCTAAATGACGAGCGCCAAGGAAGGAAACTTTTAGTACTGTTTTTCAAGTTTTTGTTGTGACCTTGGGCATTGATCGAACCTACAAGGCAAATGCTGTCTATAGATACAATCATAATTTGATGGCTTCCTTGTCCATAATGCAGCTGCAATATGAATTATACCTCTCGCAAAAAATGAAATTGTATGCAGCGTACGATAGTTTCATCATGTATGTCTTTGCTTCACTATGGGGTCTTCTGTGGCCCAGTGATAAGGCGCCAACTCAAGATCTCTTACCTATCACCGCCAAGGTCGTAGGTTTGAGTCCCACTCACTCCTTAAACTTTATGTAAAAATGTTTGCCATCTACTTAGGATTTAGGAGGAAGGTTCTACTCAGATTTCCTCCACCAATAAAACTGGATATACCATAATTATATAACCTGAACTGTGTTAAAAAAAGCATTAAAACCTCATTCAAAAAAATTCTTGTGCTATGTCTTAAGCAATCAAAAGTTGTGAGACGATAAAGACATCATAGATACAAAAACAAACACCAACCATTTATCTTAATACAGTCTGTTCTTGTACATTACAAACAGCAATCAAGAACGCATGCCGCTTACAAATTAAAAATTCTCCCCCCCTCCCCCCACCAAAAAAAACAAAAAACACACAAAAAAACAACAACAGAGGTTTAAAACAGTTAGCATGAGGTAACGAAATACTTTTCATCGAATCAAAAATAAAAAACGTGATAGTCGCACCACCAGCAAAGGTTATCCATAATCATTTGTTAGAGTCAATTAGCTCAACTGAACAATCTCTTCCCTGAAAACAGATAGGAACCCTTCTGTTACAGAAAAAAACAGAATAATCAGTAACCAGTCAGTTTCAGTTATTTCAAATTAGCAATTTGACTGAGAACCCAGATGTCGTAACAAGTCTTTATATATTTTCAATCCACCATTTTTCTGTTAAACCTTGAGGAATTTCTCATCCATCTTGTTGTACAGTCAGATGGTTTTGATACGCCTGACATCAGTGTAGAAGTAATTCATGTAAGTTTACAAAAAAAAAGACAGTTGCGATTTTTTATTTTCTATTGAACTGCAAGGTAAATTATTTTTGCAGTGGTATGAATTCAAGATATATCAGGCATAATAATAATAAAATTAAATAAAGTGCTTGTATTCAATTATTATAATGTAGATTCAGGTGTAATTTAAATAATGGTTCCCTAATTGCCAAATTTTACATTGAAACGAGTCTGCTTGTGAGGTAATCACATTCTGATTCAATACCCAAGATAAACTTAATTGTTGGAGAATAATGGGCGTTGTAAATAAATACCGTATATATTGAAGACATTTTTTTTCTAATCTGCTGACAACTTCCATGTTCCCTCTATGTTATCCCTCCACATTCTTATAGAGTGCCATTTCTTGCTGTGACTCTGTTAAATCATTTACATACTTATTGACAACTCTGTTAATTCCAGGTTCCCTCTTTGTTATCCCTCCACATTTAAAGCATTTACATACTTATTGACAACTCTGTCAATTCCATGTCCCTTCTATGTTAAAGCATCCACTTCTTATAGAGTGCCAATTTCTTGCTCTGACTCTGTTAATAAAGTATTTGCATACTTATTGACAACTCTGTCAATTCCATGTCCCTTCTATGTTAAAGCATCCACTTCTTATAGAGTGCCATTTCTTGCTCTGACTCTGTTAATAAAGTATTTGCATAATTATTGACAACTCTGTCAATTCCATGTCCCTTCTATGTTAAAGCATCCACATTCTTATAGAGTGCCATTTCCTGCTCTGACTCTGTTAAAGTATTTGCATACTTATTGACAACTCTGTTAATTCCATGTCCCTTCTATGTTAAAGCATCCACATTCTTATAGAGTGCCATTTCTTGCTCTGACTCTGTTAAAGTATTTGCATACTTATTGACAACTCTGTTAATTCCATGTCCCCTCTATGTTAAAGCATCCACATTCTTATAGAGTGCCATTTCTTGCTCTGACTCTGTTAAAGTATTTGCATACTTATTGACAACTCTGTTAATTCCATGTCCCTTCTATGTTAAAGCATCCACATTCTTATAGAGTGCCGTTTCTTGCACTGACTGTTAAACCAACACACATTATTACATGACTTTATTTTTCATTGATTGATAGCTGCTGTCACTTGTATAAAATATCTCAACTTGAGTATTCACTTAGACTCAAAATTCCTTTTCAATTAGCGGGACCCAGTTAGCTCATCTGGTAGCGCGTTTGACTATCAGTCCAGAAGTAGTGAGTTTGGATCCCCTCCAAGCCACAGTCTCCATGATGATTGATATACAACATTGCATCCCATTGTCATTTGTCTCTCCCCACTGATTCAAGTGGGATAGTTATCAGTTTCTTACGGAGATGAATGTGCTTGAGTATGTAACCTTTCAGGGTTTGGTTATCTGAACTTAACCATTGATGACATAAAATGACACCAAGTAATCAATCAATCAAATCATTCCTTTTCAATTAAAAGCATTATTTCTGAACTGTTTTCAATATCTCTGTTTAGTATTACCAAATTGGTATGCATGACTTTTTACTAAAAAACATTTTTAAATGCAATTTTTTTTTTATATTTTTAATTTAGATTATAAAATTTCAGCTCAAGTATTTACAATTACTCAAGTTGAGATGTTTTTGAATATGGGCCTTAATTCAGACTGGTATACCTGGTGATCTAATTATGGTGCAAAACAATTACATTTATAAAGAATTACCTAGATAACTTCTTTCAGATTTATTGAAATAACAGCTCGTTTATTTTACATTTTCTGAAATATTTAATGTAGAAAATTTATAGAGGCACTGCATTTAAGATAAGGGAGATATTAATGAAAAGAAAGTTGCAAAGTTTACGACTTGAAGGACAAAGTTTGTTATGTTCAACCCAAGCTATTAAATGCGAGACAGAATTCTGCATCTCCATGCAGCAGCTTGTGTGTTCTAGGGTAGATGGTTTATAATACTGCAAGTCTGATTTTAGTTGGCGAAAGACGGGCGGAATTGAATGAGGAACAATAAGATTGACATTATGCCTACATTGGTACACATGCTTAATTAGTTTATATTGATAGACTTGTTTGTTGATTGATTGATTGATTGGGTGGTTTACTACTAGACTGACTGGCTGCAAACAGTGAAAGATAAAGAAATAGTACTTATAATAAAGATGACAATGATGTTGAGCAATGGTTTTAAATTGGAGTGTGTATGACCCTCATTTAATATATACAAACTTTAAAAATATGGTGTTTTTGTTGTATGGTATTTAGCAGCGACAGTTTTTCAGTCATAGGGCGACGGTATATACTGGAGACAGGCGCTGCCACTGTGGAGTATTATGGCAGAGACACATCTTATGATACCCCACCCAGTCACATTATACTGACACCGGGCTGATTAGACCTAGAACTATCCTCTGCAAGCTTCTAGCGTCATTTTTCAAATTTTTGGTATGACCCAGGTGGGGATCGAATGCTCTACTGCTACACCAAGCTGCAGTTTATTAAATAATAAATACAAAAAACAACATTGCATTAAAAAGCTTAAATGTAAGCACATACTATAAATAATGCACAGTTGGCTTGCTGCAGATTGTATATAATCTCTGAAGTCAAACAACATAATTCTGATTATTGCTGCATATCTTGTCAGGTGCTTGTCAGATGCTTGTCAGGTGCAACCACTCATACTCCTCAAGTTGTATTTTACCAGACTGAGTGCAAGGGTACGGAGTGAACATTGATTATCTGGGTGTGTCTCTTCTGCTGACTTCCTGCGGTGCTAACTGCATTATTTTAAAAGGTCAGCTGGGCTCTGGAAGCTCCATTGGTAGAGTGTCTGACTATCAATCCAGGGGTTGTGAGTTTGAGTTTCCCAGAAAGCCACAGTCTACATAGTTATTGATATACGGTATTGCATTTCATCATTCGTCTCTTAACGCTGAATCAAGTTGGAAAGTTACCAGTTTATTTTGTGATGATGGGTGTGCTTGTGGTTAATCTTCCAGAATCCCAGAAAAGAGTGGTTAAGCTAACTAATCATCTGTTAGCCATTGATGTCATCAAATTTATCTCAATATTCATTCATTCAATCAAACAATCAATCAATCAATCAATCAATCAATCAATCAATCAATCAATCATTGAAAATGATCATATGCAATCTGACAGTGACTCAACTCTGAAGAACTCTGTCATCATAATAACACTCTTTGAAACTTATACAAATAACAGTTAAACCTGTCTTAAGCAGCCAATCAAGGGTATGAGCAAAAGTGGTCTTTAAGTCAGGTTGTTGCTTAATACAGGTGAATTTGCCAAAGATGAAAGCATAGAAATGGAAAAAAACAAATGTGGCTGCTTGATGAGTTTTAAAAGACCTATATGTCTGAGGGACAAGTAAATATTAAGGTTAAGGTCTCATAAAATTGAGATCATAAAAAGGGTATCCAATATGTTATGCTATTCATGACCTATTGCAACATTGCTAGATTCATTTTTGGGGGTCATCATGTCAAGGTGAAGTTCTGTGCGAATGGGGAAAAATATTGTTTTTAACCGTCTAGAATTTAAAATATTATTTCAACCTCCTCACATTGGCAAACTGTGTCTCAAGATTTTTTAACTTATTTATTTTTCGTTGACTGTGAAAGTAAAATCATGCTCGAAGTCAGCCTGGGTAGAACCGTCCAGTACTAAGCATATGCAGATAAAGTGTATTGCTCAAAGACACAACACATATAGCTGTGGTGTAGGGTTGAACTCATGTATCAAGTTCTATTGAAGGAGCTTCATGGAAGAATCAAAGTTCTAGGTTCATTCTGCATATTCATTTGTTGGTGTATTTTTTTTTAAATCTGTATGTTAATTTGTTGTTTTTGTACATGTAGAGTGAACTTGGAATGTTCCTTCCTGTTGGGGTCGAATAACGTATAATGTGTTGGTACGCCATAAAACCCTATTCATTCATTTATTCATTCATCGATGGAGGAACGTATCCAAGCTGTGTTTCTTTGGTTGATTAAAGATTAGGCCATTATATATTGATTGCTAGATTATCATCCAATTTTTTCTTAAAAAGGAAGAGGGGGTTACGATTTTATTTTATTTTTATACCCCCGACAAACGAAGTTTGAGGGGGTATATTGGAGTCACCCTGTGGTCGGTCTGTCGGTCGGTCGGTCGGTCGGTCTGTCCGTTGCAATTTTCCTTGTCCGGAGCATCACTTGAAAAGTACTGGATGGAATTTCATCAAACGTCATACAATGGTAGAATATAATGAGAGGAAGTGCAGTGTACAAGAAACATAACTCTATTCTTGCTAATTACAGAGTTATTGCCCTTTGATATTTTTCCTTGTCCGGAGCATAACTTGAAAAGTACTGGATGGAATTCCATCAAGCTTCATACAATGGTAGAATATAATGAGAGGAAGTGCAGTGTACAAGAAACATAACTCTATTCTTGCTAATTACAGAGTTATTGCCCTTTGATATATTTCCCTTGTCCGGAGCATTACTTTTAAAGTACTGGATGGAATTTCATCAATCTTCATACAATGGTAAACCATTTTCTGTCATGGCGGCGTTCGGGGGGTATTAATCACCTTCAGTGATAGCTCTAGTTTTAAATATATTTTTGTTTGTTTTTTTTTTAAAAAAAAATATTTTTTTTTATCATTTTATTTTTCATTTATTTTATTTTATTTATTTATATCTTTTTTTATGAAAATAAAAAATGGAGGGGTGGCATGAAAATTAGGGGATGTGCGGGGATGATAATCAAGCAATTAATTTATTATGGCCTTATTGTAGTGACCTAAACACTGGCATGCAGTGCAAGATCTCCCCAGTCTCTGTTTTACTCATCTACAAAATGGAGCCTGCTGTTTAACTGCTGTTTGCTACATTTTAATTAGTGACAGTTCGCTACAAAAACACACATATTTAAGAAATGGCTTTTGTTCGAAAGTGGGCTTCAGATGTATTAATTTACTTGCTAATCTCCGCCGCCAACAACGAACGCTAAGGTGCTAATTGCTCCAAATAGATGAAAACATTTTTTTTTTCTTTACGATATATTTGTTTAGGTATTAATGTTTTTTGGTACTTGTTAAGACATTCAATTAAATTTAGGTTTGAGATTTTAGTGGTGTTAAGTGACTCAGAAGGGGTGGTGGATTTATTGTGCGAATTCTGGTATCAGTGAATGTCCAGCTGGCTTAGATTTGCCAGTATAACCGAACTGCACTAACAATGTTGTATATTTTTGCTCGACACATCTGGCAAAAAGGATGCATTGTTGTATGGTGTCTAGTGTCACTTTCAAAAATTATTTTAGTTATATCGCAATAGCGTATACTTAAGACGGTATTTCTAAGTGCTGCCACGCTGCAGTATCATGTCGCTGACACATGGTTACATATGATACCCCACCCAGTCACTTTATACTGATATGGGCCCAGCCGACCGAGAACAATCCTCTAAATGCTGAGCACCAAGCGAGGAAGTCTCTAGTTCATTTTTAAAGTCTTTGGTATGACCCAGCTAGGGATTGAACCAACGACCTTCCACATGTGAGCGCACTGTGGTAAATATGACGGATGTGTTATGGATATTTTTATTTTATTTAAAAAACGGAAAATTAAAAACATATATAAATAAGTAAAATACTTCAACCCCACCCACCACTCTTTTTAAAAAAAATTTGGATGATAATCTAGCTATTTATTTATAATGGCTTTATCTGGTTGATTACCAGTTTGTATCTCTGACAATCTCATTATTTATGCAACTTCAGTTGAAAATTCATCATTAGAATGATTTAACTCCTTAGTTTATACCAATTTATTTTAGCCAATTGCAAAGAAAGTTCAAAGATTACCTGAACTGCTCTTGAGTCTGCTTCCTGGTTAGACCAGTACTGAGTGATGTTTTTTTAAGGCATTGGATCGAACTGGGCATCGGCCCTGCAACCTCTGGCATGAACGGCCAGCACTCTCTCTCCACTTCACCACTACCATCATCCATCATCTGTCAGTTAACTTTTTGTTGTGTACACTCTAGCACCCTCATTTTTCATTGGATCTCTACTAAACTTATAAAGTAGTTATATAACCATAAAATGTCGGACAAGTTCTTGAACTGGTCCACCCTACTGAAGAATTTTAAGTTTGAAGTAGGAGGGTGAAAGGAAAAAGTAGAAGAGGAGAGGAGAGGGGGGGGGGGGGGGGGGGGGGGGGGAGGGGGTCATCCACAAAAAAACAAAAGAAACTCAGCTGAAAATAGCTGGATGTTCAAGTAAGAATAGCTTGGGGAAGCCTTGGCACCCAGCTTCTTATGACAGCCCTGCCTACTTAACTCCTTATTCATTTAACCTCCGCCAGGCAACAGTCTCCGTGATGATTGATTTACGTCATTGTGTCTCATTATCATTCATCTCTCACCACTGATTCAAGTGGGAAAGTGATCAGTTACTTGCAGAGATGGGGTGTGCTCGAGTACTGGTTAATCCCAGGAAACAGTGGTTAGATTAACTGATCCTCTGTTAGCCCTCGATGGCATAAAAATGACGCTTAATATTCAATCAATCAATCAATCAATCAATCATTTAGCCCATATAGAATTTTGTATTCATTTTTCATGATTGCATTATTTACATAATGAAAGTTATTGTTAATGGGGTTTAACACTATTTTCAACAAAATAACATTTTCAGCTTATATAATTTTTAACGGTATATACAGAATGAGTCTAGATAGAATCACAAGTAACTGGCATAAAGTTTTTGGACTGAACCATACGCTTCAGTGGAGCTTAGGGCATTTCTACAGTCTCAGAGGTGCACAAATATACAGAGAGATATTGATTCTAGGAAACATTTTTCTGAGAAAAATGTATTTTTGTAAATCGGTGAGACATAATATTATCACACGTGAGTGCGGACTATACGTGGGTGGAAACGGTAAACAATTTTTATAATAATAAAACCTAAAACAATTTCTAGAAATTGAAAACTAGTTTTATTCTGTAAAGCCAGAAGAAGCTTCTCAACATACCTGAGAGACGTCATTGAAATTGTTTAAATTTGTGTTTATAGTTAAACTCTAGAGAAGGGGATTTAATGGCTTGTAAATCAACAGATCAAAAACCACGTGAAATGTAAACAGTATTCTGCATTGTGTTGTGTTTAGCGCTGCTATCAACAGGCCACTTGCATATCATGACAGTTTCTACTTGAGGCCAAATCTAAAAAGTTTATCGTGTACTGTTCCCCTACCTATCCTGATGTTAAATAGATTATTAAGTTAAATAATTCAAATTGAATTTTCTAAATACTGATATAACCCCCCCCCCCCCCCCCCCCCCCCCCCCCCCCCCCCATTCATACGTTGTAAGACCGCGGCGTGGTCTAGTGGTAGAGCGTCCGCCTCACATGCGGATGGTCGTGGGTTCAATCCCCGGCTGGGTCATACCTAAGACTTTAAAAATGGTAATAGAAGCTTCCTCGCTTGACACTCAGCATCTAGAGGAGAGTTATAGGTCTGGTCGGCCCGGTGTCAGTATAATGTGACTGGGTGGGGTATCATACCATGTGTCTGCGGCATGATACTCCAGTGTAACAGCGCTTAGAATACTGTCTCAGGTAGACACCGTCGCGATATTACTGAAAAATTGTTGAAAGCCACGCTAAACACCATACAACAACAACAACCATACATTGTAAATATCATGAATAAAATATGTTTACACTAAATGGATTATACGCACACATTTTACAGCTCTTAGTTTAAACCTATTTATTTTACATCGATTGTGAAACAAGTTATTACAACTTAGACAAATCACGCTAAAAATATTCCTGGTTAGAACCAGTACTAAACATTTATGAAAAAAGTGTCTTGCTAAATGGCACCACACATAGCCATGGGAGAGGATCGAACCCATGACCCTCCAGTCATGGGTTCGGTGCTCTACCACTGGACCACGTACTCCACTAAAGTGGAAATTTGATCAGCAATGAATAAGGAGTTTCATAGGAAATGTTTGAAATTTCTCATTTTTATACTATTTTAAGTTATGGCAGCCATATTGGATTTGGGTGCACCACGCAAGAAACATTGTAAGTTTCATATGCACTGTGGTTTTAGAGGAAAATAAGTTGTGGGGGAGGATTGAACCTCCCACTGCCATTTATGTAGGGGTAATAAATGGTTGCCCTTGTTGTTATTTTCAGAATACTTATCTTTTTCATTTTATACTTAAACAAAATAATATTTTAATAATAACAAATATAAGCAATTCCTAAAATGGGACAAGATGTAGGAATCAGCATTTAGAGGATAGTTCTAGTTTTGTTCAGCCTGGATAACACTAGAAGCTTTTAGAGGATAGTTTTAGGTCGGATCGGCCCAGTGTCTGTATAATGTGACTGGTTGGTGTATCATACCATATGTCTGCAACATGATATGCCAGTATGGCAGTGTTCAGAAAACTGTTTAAAGTTGACACTGTCACATTACGACTGAAAAATTGCTGAAAGCAACGCTACGGTAAATACCATACAACCATTACAGGACCTACCAATTTCTTTAAGGTATAACTTCCATACAGTCTTGCACATTTCGCTGAACAAAATATGCTCACAGTTTAACCCTTTACTCCATATCACCAAATCACAGAAGGCCTTTGAAAACAGTGCAGGAAGAGTTCAGAGTGCTCGTAATGAGCAATCTGAACACTTCCTGCACTGTTTTCCACTCTGTCAGTTAATATAAACATAATTCACCCAATATTCAAAAGCCGTCTATATTAGGTATCCAAAGGCGTCTATATTAGAGGTGTCCAAAGGTGTCAGAATTTATTATATGAAGTAAAGGGTTAACAAATGAGTAAGATACATACTACTGATGGCCTGCCAAATAGGCCGTTTGATGAAAATTGGTCATTAACAGGGGATCACTTAACAATGCGGTAAAGTATTGGATTAAACTTGTTTATTTTTGTTTAAAGGCTAGTTTAGTATAATTGACCCTTTTATCACGCATACTTCTCGTAGATGAGCTTGTCTGTTCCTGGTTGTTTATTATTTTTGAGCTCCTTGAAGGAGCATTAGCTTTCTAGTTAGGAAGTTTATGCTGCAAATCCAATTACTTTGGTCAGTTCATGAAGTGACCAGATGTTGGTCAGTCGTTTTGACCACTAGAGCTGTCAATATAAACGTGTGTAGAGGAGATCTTTAAATAGGTTCATTAGAAAAAAAAATAGGCAGTAGTCAGTGTTTAACTATTGTGTTATTTCTGTATCAGTCACCAAATCCAGTATTAATGTCTAGACCAACACAGCGAAGGTAACTTCAGATGGAAATGATCAGTGAACATTTCTGTCTGCTATTTTTGAATTATTCGTACTTTTATGCCTAAATTGAAAGGCGTGGCACATGTCTTATTCACCCGATCACTGACAATTTTGGAAATAATTTTGTCACTTTCGGGACTTGAACCCACGGCCCTTGCGGCGTCAGTGCCTAGCACATTCTACAAAATTTGCGCAAATTCTGTAAAAATAGAATTTAAATATAATAATTATACCTCCTATGTCCAGTAACATTATTGGCCACGTCATTATAATATCTTATTAGCGCAACATATTTTGGCATTGTTGTGGTAGCACAGTCAGTAGGGACATCATCATTAATGTGCTAGGCGCTGCACGCCGCAGGGAGCATTGGTTCAAAAGTGACATTATAATATATAGACTTCTTTACAGTGTTGGTTCACTCAAAATGATTATTGTGAATAGATATTGACAATTGATTGAACTAAAACAAAGACTTAACCTCACTCTGCAAATTATTTTTCCCTACTGTTTATCTCATTTTCTAACTGTGAACTCTGTAACCGTAGCAACTGGGATGACCCTATTTAACCATTGGACATGTGGGAGTTTAGCCTTGAATGTCCTTTGATGTTGACTACAGTATTGACTGTTGATGGAACTGCTGATAAGCCCTGTATGCTGGGCATTCCACTTGGTATGTGGAGAATCTTAGATCAAATACTAGCTGGGCTGTTTTCGCTGTTTGAAAGTGTTGTTTATGCTGTCATTATATATAAATTATTATGTTTTGTTTGCAACTGTACACCATTTGTAGAGTTAAAAGCCGTATCCTTTGTAGTGGCAGTAAATGAACTTCACTGATCCACACAGCAATAAAGTTGCACTGTGCCGTATCAAGCGGGAGACCCTACGTCACGTGCACCACCAAATATGGTACCGGAATTTTGTTTTAAAAGCTGGTAAAGTGATTTTTTAAAAAATTTTGGTACATGTGCATATCTTACAGTTGCCACTAACCGTCTGAATATTAGATATATAAAGCAGGTTGATCTGCTCTATTCCAGATTACCTGAAAACAGTTGCTCACCATTTTAAATGTCAACATTACCGGACATGACGCTTCACTGTATTGAAGTAACCTGGAATTTCATAGGTTGCACTGAGTTGTATATCAGTGTAATAGATTCATTTAATACCCAGCCGGTTGGTGGGAACTATAAAATCTACACATCTACCCAAAATTGACATGAAAATCACTGAAATCAGCTTTTGAAACAACATTTAGCAGTGAGCGTGACGTAGGTTCCCACCCTTCTGTATTAAAATCATTTCCAGCATAATCAACCTTGCTTTTGTTAAAGCCAGGCCCAATTAGCTTAGTTACGCATCTGACTATCAATCCAGGGGTCGTGAGTTTAAATCCCCGCCCGGCAACAGTCTCTGTGAATGCTGATATACGACATTGTGTCTCATTATCATTCATCTCTCACCGCTGATTCAAGTGAAGAAGTAATCAGTGACTTGCGGAGATTGGGTGTGCTCGAGTACTGGTTAACCTTTCAGGATCACAGGAAACAGTGGTTAAGTTAACTGATCGTCTGTTAGCTCTTGATGACATAAAAATGGTACTAAATATTCAATCAATTAATCAATGCTCTTGTTAAAGGATCTTTCAAGATCACAGTCCTCCGTTTGCGATTGATCTAAGGGGCTGCGCCAAGATCACTTAACTCCCACTGCTGTGGTCATTGGCTGGAGACCAGCTTGGTTCAATGTCTGTACAAGAGAAAGTTTGCCAGTTACTTGGTAGTTCCACTTAGATTAATTTTGAGGTCTAAATCTTCCAGCAGTAAAACAGTATGTCATAAACATCACCAGTCCTGTAAAGTGTTGAAAATGGTGTTAACCCCTCCCCCCCCCCCCCCCCCCACCCCCATTCAGACATAACCACAAGTTGTTTAAGTTTCTTGTTACTATACAAGGGGATCTGTTGCATGAAAGATGTATAGAAATATATCCGTCTATAGTTAGACCCGGCTATTAACTTTTCTCTTTTATAAATGTTCAGTCTCCCTTCATTTTTTCTTCTTTTTTTTTCTTTCTGTTGGCCTTTTTTATTAGTTGTAATTACATCCAAATTGTCATAATTTGGAAGTAAGCCAGTTATTCGCAGAAATTCCAAGAAGGGCAAAGATTCTACCCAGACTCGTGTTCTTGGATGTTGTTGAGATCTTCCTTAAAATGCTGGTAACATAGGTGGCCATGTATAATTTATCATGTGTTGAAATTCACATTAAACAACATTTTAATTAAAAGCTTCATGAATCAATCAGAAGATCACCCAGTGTCACCTGAACTTTTCTGCGAGAACTCTGGGAAATGCTCCAATCTTCCAACCTAGAACAGACAGAAAATGGATTTATGTTTTAATTAAAAAAAAAATACAGCCCACCTTGAGTTATGTTTCTTTACTATTATATATTATGGGCAAGGTAATTAAGAGACCTTTAAAGCTTGCAGTAAAACTCGACAATAGAAGGGAAATTACTCTTGGAGGAGGAATACAAGGCGCTAGTTTGTTTATTATCGGAATAGTTTGCTATGTTTCCTTAACATACTCGAGCTATACAGAGTCATGTCCTGATCAAATGGGTGAGAGTTAAACCAAATTGTTTTATATGAGCTCTCTTCCATAGCTCTACATTCAGTGTTGTGGGTTTAACTATTTACTCCATATGCATTTTAACTGGACTTTTCCAAACTCAAAAGCCACACATAGTCAATTTCCATGAATAGATACATTTTACCTATTTATTCTGATAGAGAAAAAAACAGTGTAGAACCTGTTCTGATTGCTTGTTACGAGCAATCAGAACTGGTTCTACACTGTTTTCAAAAGCCCTCTATATTAGAGGTGTTCAAAGAAGTCCATATGAAGTAAAGGGTTAAATGAGTTTTTCTAGTTTTCAACTTAATGTTGAGCACGTCCAGTGACATAGCATCAGATCCGAGATTGGAGGGTCATGGGTTCGTACCCCTACGATAATGTTATGTGTGATTTTCTTGAACGATACACTTTATCCATATACAAGAAACCTGTGTACATGGTCACTGGTCTTAAGCAGCCACATTAGCTATTCCCTGGAGGCTATGCTTTCAGAGCAAATTTACCTGTATTAAGCAACAACCTGTCTTAAAAGGCCAGTTTTGCTCATTCCCTTGACTTGCTGCTTAAGACAGGTTTGACTGTATGGTAAGAATTGGTTCTAGTCTAGAAGAGCTAGATCCTGGTAATTAAAAACAATTGTAAAGTATTGGTTTTTATTTCACTGTTATCAGGCCTTGAAAACTGGGAAATGGGCCTTGAAAAGTCCTTGATTTTTTTTCTCAAAAAACTATACAAAGCATATGATTGTTCTTAGTTGTAAAAACTTGCTTGACAATTAATTAAAAAAAAATTAAGTAAAATAAATAAATGAAAAGTTTATTAAAGTCATAAATTCAAACAGACTCAAACAGGCAATCATAAACACGCATTGTCATAGCACACACACAAAATAAAAGTATCTGATTGTGTATATGGGACATTTTTAATGTTTGGGCTCTATAAATTATTGATAAACATTGCAACATTCTATCTGCAAACAAGTAACAGACTACCCTTGTACAAACATTATAAAACATTTTGTTATGGAAATTGTGTAATTTTGACATTTGCGACCATACATGAGGTTTTTAATGGTCGCAAATTTATTTTAACAGCGACACTTGATTTTTTCTTACTCAGAATTTCTTCCACATTTTCGCTGCATTTCTAGAAATTTTATTGCACACATGCATACCTTAATTTTCTGGCTTGTAATGGGTGAGGTTGTTGAGTGCCCATGGAATTTTTGTACTCGCCGGTATTTGAGGTGTCCTCCAAAATGTCTTGTTTAATTGCTTTGGTATGTTGTTATGAGTTATGTTGTAGAGATTTGACAATTTCAGGTAGAAGTATTGATGGTTTGTAACATAATCAAATTAAATCTCAGTAGGTTTTATACCTACATATCTTACCTAGGAAACCAGTAATACACATCTAATATATAGTGTTATAAACTACGGGAACCAGGCCCAGTTTCACAAACATCTCCTTTGAAATGCCATTGTGCGCTATCATTTTGTTGGTTTTCCTTTAGCAACTCGTACAGAATTGTTTTGTTAGTCGTCATTTCATGTGTAATGTCAATTTAAGTAATCATTTTGACGTTTTTTTAGTTGTGGAAAATCTCACCTTGCGGTGTTTCCAGAAGTAAGTTAAAAAAATTGTATCGCAGAAGTGGAATTGGTTTAGATTTTTGTATTACTGCGTATTGTGTATTGTAGTTTTTAAAACACCCTGCGTCAGAACCACAGCGTCTGCTGCACATTGATGTAATTGATTATAATTGGTTCCTTACTTAGATATACCACAGACATGATCAACTGTTATACTAAGGCCAGGCCATCCAGTCCTGGAAGTACCACTACAGTCAAACCTGTCTTTAGCAGCTATTCGAGGGTAGGAGCAAATGTTGGCATTAAGACAGGTTGTTGTTGCTTAATACAGGTTAAGATAGGTTTGAAAGCGTAGAAATGGGAAATAGTGAATGTGGCTGCTAAAGACAAGTGGCTGCTCAATAGAGGTGACAGCTGATGCAGGTTATACTGTAAACCCCAAACAAGGCTAGAGGTGACAGCTTACGTAGGTTTTACTGACAATTCTCTCAATTCTGAGCCCACAACAAGGCTAGAGGTGACAGCTTAAGCAGGTTTTACTGTATTCTCTCAATTCTGAGCCCACAACAAGGCTAGAGGTGACAGCTTAAGCAGGTTTTACTGTATTCTCTCAATTCTGAGCCCACAACAAGGCTAGAGGTGACAGCTTAAGCAGGTTTTACTGTATTCTCTCAATTCTGAGCCCACAACAAGGCTAGAGGTGACAGCTTAAGCAGGTTTTACTGTATTCTCTCAATTCTGAGCCCACAACAAGGCTAGAGGTGACAGCTTAAGCAGGTTTGACTGTATTCTCTCAATTCTGAGCCTCAAACAAGGTTTAGCTTAGGATCAAACAAATGTACTATTGTATACTTTGATATGGATACTACTTAGCTGAATGTTAAGTTGTATTTCAATTATTATACTGTCCTTCATGTTCCATGCATATGAACCGCAGTGGTGATCTAGGGGTAGAGCATTGCCTTGCATTCTGAAGGTTGTGGATTTGATCACTGCCTGGATCATACCATACAAGACTTGAAAAATTGTTCTAATAACTGCCTCGCTCAGTACTCAGCATTTAGAGGATATTTTTAGGTCTGGTTGACCGGGTGCCAGTATAATGTGACTAGGTGGGATATCATACCATGTGTCTATTGCATGATACTCCAGTGTGGCAGCACTTATAATACTGTCTCAAGTAGACACCATTGCGATATAGCTAAAAAATTATTGAAAGTGACTTCATATAAATCTTCATACAAACAAAAATATACAAAATCTCTGCATTTGAAGAAAATCTGTTTATGACAAGCTGGGGTAAAAGTCACTGTAAAAATCACACACACACAAATATTGATAACTGGTTGTTCATACAATCACAATGTAGGCAAGACAAAGTCCTTCCAAGTGCCTGTTTGGACAGATCAATCAGGCGGCGAAAAATGAAAGTCATTATAATGGCCTTGAGGTAAATGTAATGGAATGGATAAAGATAGAATAATTAATAGGGAAGCATCCCATAAACTTGTACTAGGTGTGCACAGAAACAGAGTGTGTGATGTTATAACAGCTTCCATGATCTCGCTGCCTGTAGAGTCATGATAACATCTGCTTCAGCTTAGTGTTCCTACTGAGCGTGTGCCAGATATGCCAATCAAAATGACTGACACACAGCCCTCAGCCAATCACGATCCTCCTTCTAAAGTAAACAAACAAAAATGGCTGCCAGAATGCCAGTGAAGATTGTGAAGCAGCCAATGGCAAGGAAGCATGAAACCAAGTGCAACAAATGATATCTGGCACACTACTGTGCATTTTAAGTGTTTAGAACAGTATAAATCCTCCGTTAGAGATATTGGTAATTGCCATACACAAGACGGAGGTGATCTTTTACTGCCATGTGAAAATAAAGCAGCTTTCCTACACAGTGTCATTATGGCACGTGGCTCACTTGTGTAACATATAGATATTAAATGCTGGCTGGCACTGCATAATAATCGCACTCTAAGCTTTTGCCACCACAGACATTATGAGCACCCTATGAAATGACACTTTTATGTCATCGCTATTTGAAGAATGGTGGAGTGGCATTGAGTGTTACCCCTGTCTGTCCATCCAATCGTTTTTTGTTCGTTCTTTTGTTTGCTTGCAGCAGGTCAAATTGGTTTGCGGTCATTACGTTCTGAAAGGGATTATGTATTTGATAATATTTGATGTGATATAAAGTGAAGTTCGATATTTGATGTGATATAAAGTCAAGTTTAATATTTGACGTGATAGAAAGTCAAGTTCGATATTTGATGTGATATAAAGTCAAGTTCGATATTTGTCGGCCTTATTTTACATGAGTTACAGCTCCTTTTGAGTTTGCCAGTTACCAAAAATGCAAAACGACAGTTGTTCTACTCACAGGCACTGGTCACAAACTCCTTATTAGTATATATGGTCACATAGTATCTATATTGTATTTATTATATATATTTAGAGCGCTACCACTTTGGAGTATCATGTCACAGACATATGGTATGATACCCCACCCAGTCATTATATACTGACACTAGGTCGACCAGTCTTAGAACTATCCCCTAACTGATGAGCGCCAAGCGAAAACCATTTTTTAAGTATTTGGTATGACCCGACCGAGACTCAAACCCTCATGTAGGATGGTATAAAAAGTAAAATGCATAGTTAGACCACCGCTGTTTAGCAATTGCTGTCAATTAGTTGTCTCAATACTTTCCAACGCTCAAAAGGCACCCTAGTAGGCATTATTAGGTTGTTGCCCATGGTTACATCCAGCACCTGTAACATACTTTATATATCAGTTACAAAACAGTTCGATCACATTAATTGAATGGCAAAGATAAAAGTGAAATTTTCAGGTGTTTGTATTTTGCCTGTACAATATAACAGAACATGTTGCAAGTGCTTGTTGGCAAACTTAATGCATTTTGCACGATTAGTTATCAAAGCTTTTATTAAGTTATGCTTCATTATTGTTCAGCTTGGTCGTATCTACTCCATAAAATATGATAAATGTGCGTATTCCAAGTGGAGGAGATAAGAATTAGCATGTAAGCCCCCTTCTGGAACCTGCCAATATTGTAACTGCAGTAATGCCGTATGCCTCCCTCGGTAAACTCTCTCTTTCTATCTTTCTTTCTCTTTCTATCTTTCTTTATGGCTGGTTTTATCTCTCCAGGAAACCCTGTTTTAGATAGTGGAACTAAATAAATATAAATGATGTAGTGATGTATAATTGTGACCTTTTGTCAAATTAGAAAAAAAAAATTATTATGACGGACATCTTGAAAAAGTGTTATATAAACAAAGGTTAAAATGTTGGCTGAAAGTTACGTTAATTTTTTTTTAGCTGTTTCACAGTTTAAAGCAACACATCCACGTTTGAACTTTTAAAAAAAAAATTTAATTTAGTTATGAGCACATTTCCCATACAAACATATGATCAATTAGCTGTATATGAGCATATAAACACAATCCGGAACAAAATGATGCCCAAATTATAATGCGTGACTAACACTTTATAAAACAAGCATGTAATTACTCATCCGAGTCAAAAAAAATTGTCAAAATGACTTTCAAGGCAGGTAAAGTACACTACGCACTAAAACATGAAGTTTTTTAATACGACTCGCATAATTCAATTTGAAGCAAAGTTGGAATCCTCGGCAATTTAAAAATAATTTATAAAGCGTTTGTCACGCTTTATAATTTGGACATCTTTTTTTATAATTCTAAAGCGTTCTGGATAGTGTTTGTTAGCACATATACAGCTCACTGACCATATATTTATGTATGGGAAATGTGCTTACAACTCAATTGAAAAACTTTTTAAAAAAGTTTAAACGTGGATGTGTTGCTTTAAATAAATATTTATATGCTTGACTTCTATCATGAATTGAATTTCACATTTGGACAGGATTTGGTGTGCTTAGAATAGTTTCTGTAAAGCCCAGGATTTAGGAGGGACTACTGGCTCAGTCCATTATTTGTCTATCAGTCCAGGGGTCCTGTGTTCAAATCCCTGCCTTGTCACAGTTTCTGCATTATACTTTATTCTACAGCCATAAATTCGCAGTGTGAATATGTGAGGAAGTAGTGATTGACTTGCAGAGATAAGATGTGTCTAGTACTGGTTAACTGCCTGGCAAATCTAACTTTACCAGAAATAAGGATTAGGCACGCTGACCACCATTAAATATCTGAAATACTGATGAAAAGAGGGAGAAAAACATACAGGTACAAACAAACTGATGTTTGACTTGCTTGGATCATGGTTCTGATTTGTTGGCATTTTTATGAAAAGTTAACTTCTAGGAAGCTAAACTACTGAACCCATTGACTGCACTTCATCATTTTGAAGCATCTTAAAAGAATTAGACCAACAGGCTTCAGTGAGAGGATAACTGCTGTTATCTGAAGATTGGGGATTGTGGTCTAAATACTGAAAAAATAGAGAAATTGGGGATTGGTAGGTCTAGTTATTGGAATAGTGAATGTTGGGGATTGTGGTCTAATTATTGGAATAGTGAATGTTGGGGATTGTGGTCTAGTTATTGGAATAGTGAATGTTGGGGATTGGTAGGTCTAGTTATTGGAATAGTGAATGTTGGGGATTGTGGTCTAGTTACTGAAAAAATAGAAAATGTTGGTGATTGGTAGGTCTAGTTATTGGAATAGTGAATGTTGGGGATTGTGGTCTAGTTATTGGAATAGAGAATGTTGGTGATTGGTAGGTCTAGTTATTGGAAATGTGAATGTTGGGGATTGTGGTTTAGTTATTGGAATAGTGAATGTTGGGGATTGTGGTCTAGTTATTGGAATAGAGAATGTTGGTGATTGGTAGGTCTAGTTATTGGAATAGTGAATGTTGGGGATTGTGGTCTAGTTAATTGAATAGAAAATGATTGGGATTGTGGTTTAGTTTTTGGAATGGAGAAGATTGGGGATTGTAGTCTAGTTATTGGAATGGAGAAGATTGGGGATTGTAGTCTAGTTATTGGAAATGGAGAAGATTGGGGATTGTAGTCTAGTTATTGGAATGGAGAAGGTTGGGTATTGTGGCCTAGTTATTGGAATGGCGAAGATTGGGGATTGTGGTCTAGTTATTGGAATAGAAAAAATTGGGAATTGTAGTTTAGTTATTGGAATAGAGAATGTTGGTGTTTGTGGTCTAGTTATTGGAATAGAGAAAATTGAGAGATTGTGGTTTAGTTATTGGAATAGAAAAAAATTGGGAATTGTAGTCTAGTTATTGGAATAGAAAAAAATTGGGAATTGTAGTCTAGTTATTGGAATAGAGAATGTTGGTGTTTGTGGTCCAGTTATTGGAATAGAGAAAATTGGGAGATTGTGGTCTAGTTATTGGAATAGAGAAAGTTGGTGTTTGTGGTCTAGTTATTGGAATAGAAAAAATTGGGAATTGTAGTCTAGTTATTGGAATAGAGAAAGTTGGTGTTTGTGGTCTAGTTATTGGAATGGAGAAGATTGGGGATTGTAGTCTAGTTATTGGAATGGAGAAGATTGGGGATTGTAGTCTAGTTAATGGAATGGAGAAGATTAGGGATTGTAGTCTAGTTATTGGAATGGAGAAGATTGGGGATTGTAGTCTAGTTATTGGAATGGAGAAGATTGGGGATTGTAGTCTAGTTAATGGAATGGAGAAGATTGGGGATTGTGGTCTAGTTATTGGAATAGAAAAAATTTGGAATTGTAATCTAGTTATTTGAATAGAGAATGTCGGTGTTTGTGGTCTAGATATTGGAATAGAGAAAATTGTGAGATTGTGGTCTAGTTATTGGAATAGAAAAAATTGGGAATTATAGTCTAGTTATTGGAATAGAGAATGTTGGTGTTTGTGGTCTAGTTATTAGAATAGAGAAAATTGGGAGATTGTGGTTTAGTTATTGGAATAGAAAAAAATTTGGAATTGTAGTCTAGTTACTGGAATAGAGAATGTTGGTGTTTGTGGTCTAGTTATTGGAATAGAGAAAATTGGGAGATTGTGGTCTAGTTATTGGAATAGAAAAAATTGGGAATTGTAGTCTAGTTATTGGAATAGAGAAAATTTGGAGATTGTGGTCTAGTTATTGGAATAGAGAATGTTGGGAGATTGTGGTCTAGTTATTGGAATAGAGAAAATTGGGAATTGTGGTCTAGTTATTGGAATAGAGAAAATTTGGGGATTATGGTCTAGATATTGGAATAGAAAATGATTGGGATTGTGGTCTAGTTATTGGAATAGAAAAAAATAGGAATTGTAGTCTAGTTATTAAAATAGTGAATGCTGGGGATTGTGGTCTAGTTATTGGAACAGAGAAAATTTGGAGATTGTGGTCTAGTTATTGGAATAGAGAAAATTGGGAGATTGTGGTCTAGTTATTTGAATAGAAAAAATTGGGAATTGTAGTCTAGTTTTTGGAATAGAGAAAATTTGGGGATTATGGTCTAGATATTGGAATAGAAAATGATTGGGATTGTGGTCTAGTTATTGAAATAGAAAAAAATGGGAATTGTAGCCTAGTTGTTAAAATAGTAAATGCTGGGGATTGTGGTCTAGTTATTGGAATAGAAAAAAATGGGAGATTGTAGTCTAGTTATTGGAATAGTGAATGTTGGTGTTTGTGGTCTAGTTATTGGAATAGAGAAAATTGGGAGATTGTAGTCTAGTTATTGGAATAGAAAAAATTGGGAATTGTAGTCTAGTTCTTGGAATAGAGAATGATGGGGATTGTGGTCTAAATATTGGAATAGAAAATGATTGGGATTGTGGTCTAGTTATTGGAATAGAAAAATTGGGAATTGTAGTCTAGTTATTGGAATAGTGAATGTTGGGGATTGTGGTCTAGTTATTGGAATAGAAAAAAATGGGAGATTGTGGTCTAGTTATTGGAATAGAGAAAATTGGAAGATTGTGGTCTATTTATTGGAATAGAAAAATTGGAAGATTGTGGTCTAGTTATTGGAATAGTGAATGTTGGTGTTTGTGGTCTAGTTATTGGAATAGAGAATATTGGGAGATTGTGGTCTAATTATTGGAATAGAAAAAATTGGGAATTGTAGTCTAGTTATTGGAATAGAGAATGATGGGGATTGTGGTCTAGATATTGGAATAGAAAATGATTGGGATTGTGGTCTAGCTATTGGAATAGAAAAAATTGGAAATTGTAGTCTAGTTATTGGAATAGTGAATGCTGGGGATTGTGGTCTAGTTATTGGAATAGGGAATGTTGGGGATTGTGGTCTAGTTATTGGAATAGAAAAAAAATTGGAAATTGTAGTCTAGTTATTGGAATAGTGAATACGGGGATTGTGGTCTAGTTATTGGAATAGAGAATATTGGGGATTGTGGTCTTGTTATTGTAATAGAGAATGGTGGGGATTGTGGTCTAGATATTGGAATAGAGAATATTGGGGATTGTGGTCTAGTTATTGGAATAGAGAATATTGGGGATTGTGGTCTAGTTATTGGAATAGAGAATGTTGGGGATTGTGGTCTAGTTATTGGAATAGAGAATATTGGGGATTGTGGTCTAGTTATTGTAATAGAGAATAGTGGGGATTGTGGTCTAGATATTGGAATAGAGAATGATGGGGAGCGTGGTTTAGTTGTTGAAATAAAGAAAATTGGGGATTATGGTCTAGTTAAAATTGAACTTATATTTTTATAATTATACAGCTACATACCAAATATTAATTAAATATTGTTACAGACCCTCTTAAAATTAGTGTTGATTTGAAACCATTATTTTACAGAAAATTAAGTAAAAAGGGTGGTGGGGTGGGGGTGGCATACCTCCTGTAAAATGACAAATATTAAACTACTTTTATGATTACACAGCTACATACATAATATTAATTAAATACAAAAACCCAATCAAGTTATAGATTAGAAACCAATTTGACCTCAGACGGACAGATGGACAGACGGGTATACACTTAATGTCCCATCACCAGTCTTCCAATGGCAGATGCATAAAAATCACAAACTAATACATTTTGTTGCCCGGATAGCTCAGTCGGTTACGCGTCTGACTATCAATCCAGGGGCCGTGAGTTCAAATCCTCGTCTGGGAACATTCTCCACGATGATTGATATACGACACTGTGTCTCATTATCATACATCTCTCACTGCTGATTGAAGTGGGAAAATTATCAGTTACTAACGGAGATGGGGTGTGCTCGAGTACTGGTGAATCTCAGGAAACAGTGGTTAGGTTAACTGATCGTCTCTTAGCCCTCAGTTGCATAAAAATGGTGTTAAATATTCAATCAATCAATCAAACATTCTTCCAATGGCAGGGACATAAAAATCACAGTCAGACTATTACATTTTGCTGAAACAGTCCCTGTCTGGTGAACTTTCATGGAAAGGTTCATTCTAATACAGACTGATATTCAACTACTTAATTGTCCATCATTAATTACTGCCACAGCAGTACCATTTTATTGCCATTAGCATAAAAATAAAGATCATTTTTTTTAAGTTATGATTTTTTCTGCTTACCGGTGCGTTTGATCCTGTTTTAAATTTTACCTCAACGTTAGGTACTCTGGTATGTTAATTATTTCCAAAATGCCAAGCTGTAATTATTGTTCTTTTGAACTTTAAATGGGAAGTACTATTTTGACTGATTCTAATTGGATCTAATCTATCTGTTCTAATTAACTTTTATGAAGAGTCTTAATTTTGAGATCTAGATTTGGAACTAATTTTTCTCAAGATATTTATGAGGACTCTAAAAATGTTTATTAAAGATAATGGCGTCACACGTCCGAGTGAGTGAGTGAGTGAAGTTTGTATTATTCTCATGTTAAAAAGGGATCAGTGCTCCAATTAAACACTTTTTGGGGGTATTTAAGCATTGAAGCATTGAATTATTATTATACAGTTAAGTTTTGATGAAGATAAAAAAAAGACGTGGTGGCATGACAATAAGGGGGTGGGCTGATAAAAACAACTTATTTTGGAGCTAAAACTGAGTGTTTAATTTATGTTTTTCAGGGAGGAGACGCATCGGCAGCAGCAGGAGGAGCACCCGCCCCCGCGGCAGGTGGAGCACCGCCCCCGCCACCACCAGGTCCCCCACCGCCACCACCACCACCGTCAGTGAGCGCACCAGCAACTGGGGGTGATGATGGAAGATCTGCTCTATTTGCAGATTTAAGTAGGGGCACAGCTGTAACAACGGGTGAGTTTGTAATAATCGTATTAAATTTTAATCACTTCTATTTAATCTATTAATAAAATGAATGATAAATTTTATAAAAACAAATCAAATTGATAAAATTCTGTGCCTTTTTGGTACTGTGAAAGAATTCAATTCTTTGGAGGGGATTTAAAGCAGTTGGCCCATGCACAGGAAGAGTTGTACTTGGTGTACATAACAGATCTCACTGAACTTCTCTGTTGATCTGTGATGTAAATGCCCATAAACATCCCTCAGAAACAAGTTTCCTATAATAAGCAGAAATTGGTTGCTGGAAGTAACAGAAGAGAGATATAGAAATTTAAAAATATGTAAGTGGGTTCTGATGAGATTTCATTAGAACTGTTCATAGCATTTTAATATATTAAAAACAAGAAGCTGATCTTTATGTAAAGTTTTTATTCAGTATTTCAATCTCAGTAAAGTTTTTATACTGTATTTCAATCTCAGTAAAGTTTTTATACTGTATTTCAATCTTAGTAAAGTTTTTATACTGTATTTCAATCTTAGTAAAGTTTTTATACTGTATTTCAATGTATTTCAATCTCAGTAAAGTTTTTATACTGTATTTCAATGTATTTCAATCTCATTAAAGTTTTTATACTGTATTTCAATCTCAGTAAAGTTTTTATACTGTATTTCAATGTATTTCAATCTCATTAAAGTTTTTATACTGTATTTCAATCTCAGTAAAGTTTTTATACTGTATTTCAATGTATTTCAATCTCAGTAAAGTTTTTATACTGTATTTCAATTTCATTAAAATCAGATCAACTTTACGTACAGTAGGTCTGATGGCATCACATAGAAGGTCACCTCAGATTGGTCTTTCCACCAGCCAATCAGAGCCTTGCTTTCTAGGTTTTGAGAGCAAAAAGTAGAAATTTATTTTAATCAAAGTAAAATCTTTATTTAGCACAGCTGGGATACCAGTATCATGTGCGATTATCAAGTGATTATAATTTTTACTACGAAAACAATATGGCTGCGCCCATGTTAAATGTAAATGATTTTCCGAAATTTAAGACAATACTGGGACTTCTTTTATTTATACACCAACATAATTATGACTGAATCAACATTCAGGAAATAGCACTTTGTAGGAATGTAGCAATCAATGTCGTGTTGTTAATCTCAATGAACTGCAAATGTAATGATTAATCTGATTGGCTGAATTGTTATGAATATTAATTACATGAAAGGTCAATCTGAGGTGACCTTTAATGCAATGCTGTCAGATCTACTTTGCGTATTTTCTGATTTTAATGAGATTGAGTGTAGTTTAAAATCTTTAAATTATTCATTTACGATGTAGTTTCTCAGTGCATACCAATTTTTTATAGGGCTTAAAAAGGTAACAGATGACATGAAGACACACAAAAACCCCGCCCTCAAGACATCTAGCACAGTCCCCGGTGTAAGGGTTGGACCAACCCCATTCAAGGCTGCTGCACCTCCAAAGACAGCACCCAAACCTGTTATGTCAGCGCCCGTGGTCAAGCCCCCGGTGTTTGAACTAAAAGATAAAAAATGGATGATAGTAAGTGTTATAAGGTGTAACCCCACCATTGATTTTTGTTCTTTATTCTATAGTTAATAATAAAAGTTTGAAGACTTGTCATTCGAAGAGAGTACCAAATTAAAGAAGTTAAACTTATATTTTACTGTTTGTCAACCTCTGCACTATCAAAATATGATGAGAAAAGTAGGGGTCATGTGTCATATAAGAGATTTTTTTTCTGCTCAGTGTGTACACTGGTGACAAAGTGAAAGTAGACTTCCGAAATCATGTATTCATACCCCAATTTCCAAGCATCAATTTTTTTTCTAACTTCACAATTCAAACATGACAATGCTATCAAAATGTTCAAAATACATCAATAATGCCATTCAAATAAAAAAATGAGCATTAAAATAAGGAAAATGCATTTTTAAAGAAGAAGAAACGAGGGTTATTTATAACCGCCATTATGCGACTACCCCACGGAAGCACTTCCATTTTGCAATGGTGGTACTATGCCTATAAGTACATGGGTAAAGATTTAGTATACATCGTAAGATCATAACTATGGTTATAGACTGAATGGTAAGTAATTGAATGATCAATAATATACTGAAAGATCATTAGGTCATAATAAATTAATTGCTAGATTGTCATCCCTGCCCCCACCCTAATTTTCATGTTGCCCCAAACTTTTTATTTTCATAAAAAAAAAATAAAGAAACAAATTTAAATAATTTTTTTTTAATATTATTCAGTCTGTGCAAAAAACTTCTCAGGACTATAGCCCGAATGGGCTATAGACTTTCCAATTGATTGGTTGATTGATTGAATATTTAGCGTCATTTTTATGCCTTCGAGGGCTAACAGACGATCAGTTAACCTAACCACTGTTTCCTGGGATTGACCAGTACTCGAGCACACCCCGTCTCGGCAAGTAACTGATAACTTTCCCACTTGAATCAGTGGTGAGAGACGAATGATAATGAGACACAATGTCGTATATCAATCATCACGGAGACTGTTGCCGGGCGGGGGATTCAAACTCACGACCCCTGGATTGATAGTCAGACGCATAACCGACTGAGCTAATCGGGCCTGGCTAGACTTTCCAAAAATGTATATATATTTTTTTTATTTTATCATTTAATTACAATTTTTTTTCAAAGAAATGGCTTAAGGTTTTTGAAACATCTTCAGATAGTTCCATTTCATCTTCATCACTATCATAATCGGATCCATAGTCACTGTCACTGTCCCCAGCCTTTCCAATACCATTCTGAAATTACATATGAAAAATTATAAGAACACTGACCATGATTGTAACAGTAAGAGAATAATTTCGGTCAATGAACATTAACATTCATCATTAATATTTATGAGTCAGATCGCATATGAAGTCACATGTATGTCTTATAAAGAAAGGAGATGAAAATATTTAAAAAAACAAAAAAAAACATTTTTATAAATAAAATTATTTTGAAACAAATGAAAATCAGATGCATTGTACATGTACTTGTTATGTAGTTGTACGTCATCTGTTCTACCACAGTCATGTTCTATTTGATCTTGTGAGGAGCCAGCTTCTGATTCATTCTTTAATTATGACTTGTGCACAAAAGTGAGCTAAAGTCAGTTATGATTACTGTTTAATATTATCAAACTGAAAACAATGAATTACTTACATTATAATCATATTTTCGAGATGCTTGAATGTGACTCCTGGTATTTGCATGAACGGTGACGGCTTCTAATTTGAAATTTACACACCCAATGACAAAATTGTTACCGATGTCCCCATTTAGGTCACACATGGAACAAAACATTTTACTGTTCTCAAACTTTAACCAGTCCCTATCTTCTGATCAGTGCTTCTGGAATGTACAAACACGCTTGTGTTCATGCTGTTTTTTCTTGTCAGATGAATCTGTAACTTTCGGTTTTTCCTGGCTTTGCACCAGGTGACCATTTCAAGGTTGCCATCTTGTTTAATTTACGATAATTTTAAATTCGGTAGTTTCCGGCATCATTCATAATCACATATTACAGATTTAAGCGATAATAAATTATTCATAACAGAAATTATCGCATGCCGGGCAGAAGGAAATGATGCGTTAAAATTGGTTGTAAGCAAGTATGTCCCGCTATTCGATCAATAAGAATATCCTTTTGAGCAGTATCTATTTTAAGACACAAATTTTCCAGAATTTGGTCTCTTGCGATATAAATACTTTAATAGTCTAATCAGACTATATGTCTGAGAAACTTTTGTAGCCCGACCAAAAAAGTTATAGCCTTGGTCTCGGACAATATATCTATATTTCACAGACTGATTTTTTTTTTTAAATAACAAAAATATTTAAAAATAAAAACTGACAATATTTTTCTCCTGCCCTTTCCCTTTTTAGAAAAATTTGGATGATAATCAAGCAATTGATTTATAACAGCCTTACTGGTAATACATTAAGACTGAAAGACCAGCAATTAACTAAAACATCAGTAATTACTGAATGATCAGGCCCCATTTTCATGAAAATACTTCAGTTGGTTATTTAAGTAAAATAACCAGTACCAGTGTTTAACTGAATGATCAATGTTTAGACAGGTGTTGAACAATTGCCAGGGTGATAAGAATGTTAGCTGGACAAGTTTTAAAGGCAGGGTTGTTGGATATTTACGTGCACCTTAGATTTTACGACACAGTTAAATTAAAAAATATTGAACAATAATATACCCTTGCTGATTTGAACAGCAATTGTAATTCTACTTTTTCGCATGTTCTTGTCAAAATGATCGTTATTCAGCCAAATGTTATATTCAATTTAAAGGACATTAACACGGATCCACAATTGTTTGGCGAATTAGGCATATGTATACGAGGTGTTTCCATAAAGTTTGTGGACACTATTTTGTTGTAGGAAAATCAACACGTGAATAATTTCATCAAATTCAATTTGACCACTATAAAAAATAATGTTTTGTAAATAATGTCTGTAAATATTTACAAAACCACTTGAATTATTATGATAATATGTAATACGCATTTCCATCACCTGAATAAACGATACTACTCCATCTGTCCTGTCAATTCAAGTAAATACAATTTAATACAATGTAATGTTTACTTAGACACTATTAGTTTGTCTAAGGAAAAGGGCGGAGTAGCAAACAACATTGCTGATTGGATTATCAACTTGTTTTATTGACAGCTCACGTCGGCTGCAATGGCTAAATATCAGGGTTATTACAGTACTCGCGTAATGTGAGCAGAAATAGATCTGTTGGTGTTTGAATATCAGGTTTATTGTTGTAGGAATATCAGATTGGCAACAAAACAATGATGGTAGAAGACACAAACTTGAAACAGTCAGTGTACCTGTTTAAGTGTCAGGACAGTGTGTTACAAGTGAAAGGCAAGATCAACCAAATTATTCTAGGTAAGTGTGTTGCTTATGGTTCCATCTAATGTTAGCTTGGTTAAAAAGAATATTTTTTCACAGAGGAAGAAATGCAGTTGTCAAAAACAGAAATGGATTTCAGTAAATGAACTGTATAGTACATTTGCATTAATAATTAATATGCGCAGAATGATGTTATTGTCAGTGACCAATCAGGTTCAGTTGTTTTTGTATGGTGATGAGCGTTGCTTTCAGGAATTTTTCAGTTATATCGCGACAGTGTCTTCTTGAGATAGTATTCTAAGAACTGCTACACTGGAGTATCATGTCGCTGGCACATGGTATGATATCCCACCCAGTCACACTATATTGACACTACGCCGACCAAACCTAGAACTATCCTTTATCAATCAGTTTCAAACACAGATATTGTTTAAATCTAGAAATTATGACAGTGTGAAACAGTTCATTCCTCCTGAAAATATATAGTCTAGTTTCCACTTTGTATGTCCTTTATCCTCTGTCTTGCCTGTAGCATAGCTTGAAAAGTATGGAAGATAATTCATTACAACTGTGTATATTTGTAAATCACAATGTGGTCTACAGTGCACACCAGCATAACTCTGGGGATTTTATGATGGAATTACTTCCCTTTTTTGTAATTTTCTGAGCTTTGCTTGTCTGGAGTATAACTTGGAAACCACAGAAGATTGTTCCATCAAATTTTGTATATTTATGAATTACAATAAGGTGACGTAATGTGGATTATGCCTTCTCACTATTTTTCATTCAATATCAATTTTGTTATGGTAACAAGATCATATATGCCAGATGTTTTAGTTTTAAACTTATTTATTTTACATTGATTGTGAAACAAGTTCTTGCAATGTTGACAATTAATGCTCAAAATCTTCGTGGTTAGAACCAATACTAAGCTTAAAAAAGGGTCTTGCTCAAGGACACCACACATAGTGTAGCTGTGGCGGAGGATCGAACCCACGACTGTCCAATCATTGGTTCATTGCTCTACCACTGGACCACGCTCTACAGATGACTTGGATATGATGATAATGTATGAGCCCATCCAGATTTATCACATCATTCACGGTGCAGGAGTGAAAAAAAACCTAGGACATATTTTGCATATTAACCTAGTGTTATTCATAGACATCACATCATATTTTTGTAATAACTGACCGATAATTAATGTGTTCAAATTTTTTAACCTGTAAACAAATGGTTAATTTACTGAGTTATGTGATAAAAAGAATCTTACATTCATTCTCATTTATTATTATATTTATATATTTTTGCTTACTCATTTAATAAATTCAATAATAAGCATATAAGATCCTCTATATACTGTGGATAATCATAACAGTTATATTAAAAATAATTGTCAAACATTTACTGGTATTAAATAAAAAAATCTTGTTTGTTTTACAGACAGTTGCAAGAAAGTTTCTATAGCATTTGATGCTGTCGTGTCTTCAGTAGAATTTGTAAATTGCCAGAGTGTCCAGGCACAGGTAATAAAACCATTACAGCAATACTGTAACTTGAACATGAATTTTGTTCTAAAAATACAAACAAACAAAACCCAGAGAAGAGCCTGTTTGTTTGAATACATAGCATTATTTTTATGCCATTGAGGGCTAACAGATGATCAGTCAACCTAGCAGCTCTTTCCTGGAACCCTAGAAGCTTAACCAGTACTTGAGCCAACCATCTCTGCAAGTAACTGATAACTTTCCCTCTTGAATCGGTGATAGGAGATAAATGACAACGAGACGCAATATCATAAATCATACATCTTGGAAAATTCTGACTTCATTTATGTTATACAGGACTATAAGAATCTTTCATGGGTACGAGGTTGAAATAAAAATCGTTTAACACATTGGTTCACTATTTTTATCAACCCGCGGCTTGTCTGAGGTTTCCATTAAAACAGTGATACTAAAGGTTAGAATCTCATTATCTCTCATGTATGACGATTCTCATAATTGAATATTTTTCTTGCATACCACTAAGAACCACTAAGATTATTATATTTTTAGCTCCCCGGGACAAAGTCCAAAGAGAGCTATTGCCATGACCCCGGCGTTGGCGTCGTCGTCGTCTGTATTTACCCAGGTTAAACTTTTGCATTTAAGTTTTAAGATATCTGCGCAACCACTCATTGGATGTGAATGAAACTTTGCATGTGTGTTCACCATCATCAATGGAACACACACAGACAAGAATCATAACTCTGGATAGCATTTTGGCACAGTTATGGCCCCTTTTGGACTTAGACACCCAGAGGCGAGCTTTGTTGTCTTCTGACAACTTTGGCTTCTAATCAAGTAGATCTATGTTGATTTACTGTCTTAAGAATAGCATCACATTATACTAAGCATGAATTTTATTAAAACCTCAATTTAGTTTGACTCTAGGGTGAGGATATAAGATTGATTGATTGAATATTTAGCGTCATTTTATGCCATCGAGGGCTAACAGACGATCAGTTCACCTAACCACTGTTTCCTGGAATTCTGAAAGGTTAACTCGAGCACACCCCATCTCCGCAAGTATCAGCAGTGAGAGACAAATAATAAAGAGACACAATGTCGTATATCAATCATCACTGAGACTGTTGCTGGCGGAGATTCGAACTCACAACCCCTGGATTGACGTGCTACCGACTGATCTAATGGGGCCCAGTGAGGATATAAGAAACCATCATGGGTATCCATGTGGAACAGAAAAAGCTTACCTAAGGGGTCAGAATATATAATCATTCTTATAATAATTCCTTGCTGGGAGGCAATAATGACTGTCAACCTTCTTTTTAAATGCATAAATTTTAACAGATGTATTAAGAAATCAATTATTTTTAGAACATACTAAAAGTATGTACCAGAAATTGAACTTGTTAATTTTCCTGCAAAGTTTTCCTGCAAAGTTTTCATTTAAATAATTCACTTTAAAAACACACTCACCCTGACTCTGTTCACTTGGGTAAGCAAAACTTGATAAAACCATACATTGACATTATTATTCTGACCAAATGTCATATGTGCGCGCATCCCTCCCCTCTCACTGCACACATGAAAATTTAACTATCATTACGAAGTCACGTTAAATGTACTTACAGGTGATGGAGCAGTGCCCAACAGTCAGTATTGAAAAAACTGACGGATGTATGATGTACCTCAGTAAAGACTCGCTGAACGCCGAGATTATCACAGCCAAATCATCGGAAATGAATATTTTAGTCCCTAATGATGAAGGAGAATTTGTTAGTATTACATCTATTTTACGTGAAATTTAAAAATACCATCACATTTAACTTTGAATATTAACCGTTACTATTGATTAGCTGTTAATAATGATGTTTAATTGTGTTTGGGACCTGTAAATACACAACATCGCAACTTGAGTATGAAAAGTTCTGATTACTTTTTGCATTTAAAATAAATCTTTACTTAAATCAGCTAGCTTTTTTTATGCATATTTCAACAGCAAATTATGAGATATCTAGCTAAAGTTCTGTTTTGTTTGCAATTCCAATACTTGAATTTTATTTTGCCTACTTAAGACAAGTAGCTGCTAAATAGAGGTGACCGCTTACACAGGCTTGACCGTACAACTACCTGATATAAGTGTTCATTTATTTCCTTCACTATTTTTTTTATTTACTTTTTGCAGACGGAATATGCATTACCTGAACAATTCAAGAATGTATGGGACGGAAAGAAATTCAAGACTGAGTGCTCAGACGTCTGATTGGTTGACGTCAGTTCGATTTAAATGTGGAAATGATCCCGTAGTGCGGCGGAGCTCCATTCCATTAATGTGCTATGTCATCGTACCATTGTAAATTCTTCTGATGCGTCATACTGCTTGTCTTCGTTTTTAAAAGTCATTCTGATGACTTGTTGCTCATATTTCATTATGCACAAGGACTTGGTTAAAAAGTTTTGAAAACTGTAAAACAGATATTTGTGATAGAATTTAATCTTTCTTTAAAGATGAGTCCAAGTTGCCGGAATTTCCGGTCTCTCTGGACAGTTTACATTGGAGACATAAAATTAAACTGTACGTCTCTTTTAATGTTGTAACTTGCATGAAAAAAATATTTTTGAAAAATTATTATTAAGTATTTATTGCCAAGAATGCCTAGTCTTTGACAACAGTTGGTCACTCAGTGCAGTTTGTCAGTGATTTGAATGTAGACCTAATACACAGTACCTTAATTACAGGTCAATTAATGATTAATATTTTGTCGTGACATCTATATTTGAACAGCACACTTCAGGTCAATTAATGATGGGTATTTTGTCATGACCTGATTTAAATTTGGTTTATAATTTAACTTAGACTGAAATTTATTAAAACATGAAAATTAAATATAAAACAAAGAATCAAAGCTTTATTTTCTCATATTGATGTTACAATATATCTTCCCGGTATATTCAAAACTAGAATTAACACTTCATGTTTCAAGGAATGGGAGCTAGATGATTATGTTTTATAAATTACTGCTTTGATTTCATTTGATTTCTCATATTCTCTACCAGTGTCAGGTTTTTGTCCCTGGTTGATTAGTTGTTATTTTTTAATCAATTATACACAAGTTATAAAAGGATCACCTCCTCATTAGCCATGCAGTATAACATATCATTTACTGTAGAATAGCTTAGTATGTAAAAAATGGAATAAAAACACAAAATTAACTGTAATAAATAGAACTTTGCAAGTGTCAAGTTCGCCATGTGTTATTATTAGAACTGAAATATTGGTCATTGTACAAATACAGTCAAACCTGTCTTGAGCAGCCAGTCAAGGGAAGGAGCAAGTGTGTCCTTTTAAGACAGGTTGTTGCTTAATACAGGTTAATTAACTCCGAAAGCATTGAGATGTGAAATAGCAATTGTGGCTGTTTAAGACAAGTGGTTGCTTAATAGAAGTGACCACTTACACGGGTTTGACTGCATATGGAATAATTACCGTATTCTTCATATATCGGACCACCCCATGTATTGGAGTATAATCAATCGGGATGTTTAACAATCTTACGAATTTAATACCACAGTTTGTATATCAAGTTTGAGTCCCAAGTCTTCAAAAGTCAGTATTAAAGATTCCCTATCTGATGCACCTTCAATGTACACACTGAATAATTAAACTCTTCTTTCTTAGAATGCTCGCTAATAACCTAAACCTTGGTATGGCTCATTTAACCGATACTTTGGTGATGTTAATGAATATCATTATGTACATTGGTTTTATATGTATTGCTATATAGACCTTGGTTTTATATGTATCGCTCTATAGACCTTGGTTTTATATGTATAGCTATATAGACCTTGGTTTTATATGTATCGCTCTATAGACCTTGGTTTTATATGTATCGCTATATAGACTTTGGTTTTATATGTATCACTCTATAGACCTTGGTTTTATATGTGTCGCTATATAGACCTTGGTTTCCTGTGCAATATTATGGGATTTGTTTGGATTACACTAACCGCATGAAGGGTATTATAATATTTGTTTTGTTTTTCTACTTTTGCATCTTTTTGAAAGAGTATGCTGTTCAGTTTCTCCTTTTTACCTGTATATAATATATTAACATTCACTTCTGTCATTACCGGATGTTTAGATGATGTTGAAGAAACACTCACTTGGGCATCTGCACATGTTACCCGGTCATGTATGTGACATCTGCATACATAACCTGTGTATGTCATCTGCACATGTTACCTGATCATGTATGTGACATCTGCATACATAACCTGTGTATGTCATCTGCACATGTTACCCGGTCATGTATTTGACATCTGCATACATAACCTGTGTATGTCATCTGCACATGTTACACGGTCATGTATTTGACATCTGCATACATAACCTGTGTATGTCATCTGCACATGTTACCCGATCATGTATGTGACATCTGCATACATAACCTGTGTATGTCATCTGCACATGTCATCTGCATATTTCACCTGCGCATGTTACCAGACCATGTATATGCTATCTGCATATATAACCTGTTTATGTCATCTGCACATGTGATTGCATATTTCACCTGCGCATGTTACTTGGCCATGTATATGACCTCTGCATACATAAACTGTGTATGTCATCTGCACATGTGATCTGCATATTTCACCTGCGCATGTCACCAGACATGTATATGTCATCTGCGTACATAACCTGTGTATGTCTCATCTCGTCTGCACTACGACCTTGTACATGTGATCTGCGTATTTCGCCTGCACATGCATTCCACACTTGCCAAAAGGAAGATTATTGCTTACTTAACCCTTTACTCCATAGATACGCGTTTACCCACACCAATCACAGAAGGCCTTTGAAAACAGTGCAGGAAGAGTTCAGATTGCTCGTAACGAGCAATCTGAACACTTCCTGCACTGTTTTCCACTCTGTCAGTTAATATAAACTTAATCCATCCATTGCTGATACATGGTGAATTAATGCTTTCAATATTAGAGGTGTCCAAAGGCGTCTATATGAAGTAAAGGGTTAAGTCAGTCACAATTTCATAATTTTGTACATAAAGACATGTAATATCAGAACAATTTGCTCATAAAAAGTATATTAAGTGGACAAGTTGCCTTACTTTGTCTTTGTAGAAAAAAAAAGAAAGAAATAGAATCACAGTTTTCATCTTTACACTCCAATCAATTATTTTGATGTGATACACCTATTTTTATTTCAAGATAAGTGTAAATTGATGGTTTATTGCATCACTGCTCTATTTTCTTATTTGTTTATATGTTGGTAGATCAGTTTTGCGCTGAATCCTTGAAATATTAGTCGGGTGACGAGACTTCAGACACGAGATGTGGTCATGGGTTTAAACTTATTTATGTTACATCGAGATACAAATTCTTGCATCTTGGACAAATCAGGCCCCATTTCTTTCTGGGAGGAACCATTTCCTACATATTCTTGGACATAATAGGTCAATTCTCCAACCAGGAGGATGTTCTTCAGCAATGAACTGTCTGTATCTGCGTTGACCTAGTACTGGTTCTACCCAAGGCATCAAGTAATACATGTAATTTGTGATAACTAATTACTTTATGAATTTAAGATAAACGCTAATATGTTTATACTTACCATATCATTTTTTTGTGTATTGCCGTGTGTCAAATGTTAGACGAGGTCACTATGATGGTGTAGCAATTTCAAATGTTAATTCAATAACAGATGTTACGTTTTGTCAAGATGGGCATATCTATTTGAAACATTGGATCAATTGCTAAAAGAAATCAAATCACTTTAATGTTAATTTATTAAACATTTTGAACTTGTACATTGTGTATATTGTACAACGAGGATGTTGACAGATTCATTGTTATTTGACCAATATGTAATGGGATTTATCGTGGCATTATTTGTAGAGTTATTTTTAGCCGTGCAATCATAGCTTGAGTGTAATACAAGAGGATTACGATAAATGTTGAACAGCAGCAATAAATATTTTGTCCATTTTATAAAAAAAGAAAATGAATTTATTTCAATATCAAAATGTGGGAACTTATGTGTTTTCTTCCATTTCGGGACTTTAATATAATGAAAATGGAGTGCAATTTTATAAATATGTAGAGAAGCTGAATTAAATTTGATAATAATACTTGGAACCTTTGTGTCACCAAGGTTACGCATACATTGTATTGAAAAGGTCACTTGCAGTAGAAAATTAATGGAAAAAAGGGTACTGTATTAAATGTCCGCAAGCTTTGTTCCTATATAAATTGTCCTGTGTACATGAGAATCTTATATGACTGCCAGAAGCGTTGCTCCTGTAGAAGGGTCCTGTGTACATGTCAGATCTATTATATATTCTAAATGGTCCTGGCTGCTTTAAAGCATGAATCTTGTATAAATAAAATAATAAATACTGTACAAAAGTCTTGCATTATTACGTAACTTTTTTATCTATTAAGCATGTTTTTCATTATGTAAACCTATAGGTACCTGTTACGGCTTTCGGGCTTCGTAGAAAGTTTTGTAGAGTAGTCCCATTGTTTATGCAGTTAAAGTTAAAAAATCAAGTTTAATTTTAGTTCATTATTAATTCTATTCTTTTTAGTCAGTTTAGATTTTAAAAAAAAGAAAATAAATAGAAAAATAACAATCAAACCATGGCTCAGCAATCGAGAAGGTTAAAAGTAACTGTGATACCATACTTGTTGCAGAAAAAAAGACAAAAATGTCTTGCATTATAAAAGTACCAATAATTGATCAAATAAATAATTGCAATTGATGGTAGTTTAGTCTCCAAAGCTCCAGAGAACTATATGTGCTCATTTTAGTTTACGTTTTAGCAATATATACAAATTGAAATTTACAAGTTAAGAAAAAAAACAATAGTTGCTTAAGTTACACCACTAGTCCACTACCCATAACAATTGATCTGACATGGGCTGTCAGTAAAACCAGTCTATACCAATATTAGTTGCTAATCTGCCATTTTTCTTAGACAAGCTCACTATGTCCACGTTAAATTTACTTGGACAAACAATGTCGCCTGGTCAGTGGGCAGAGCAATTGCCACGTGGTCAGTGGATTGAGTGATAGTCATTCTCGCGTAGGTCAATCTGACTATGATTGAAAATATATCAATTTAGCATAACAATTTATATGATCAATGACAATATCATAGTTACCATGGTATGTTAACATTATTATGTGGAGACGATTCTTGTCTGTAATGGTATCCTGAGACTTAAAAGCTTCCCTCATAAATGTTAAAATTAGTTTTGTGAAAGAGAATCTTCAGCTAACCAAAGATGAATTTTCTATCAAATTTGAATGGGGGAAAAAATCACAATATCTTCTAGTAAATATATTTTTTTAATATGGATTGAAATCGAGGATAATCTGCGGAATGGTGATGAATATGTGTAGGGTTGCATGATCAAATTTAAATTAACATAGCTATTGTATTACCCATAATTTCTTTGCTTTGTAATAATCAATTAGGAACAATTAAAAAGTTATTATTTATCTAAACTAGAGTTTGTTGTTTTTGTACACACCATCTTTTAATGCAAATCATTTTATATGTAAATGGTGTTGACAGCAAGGACAGCATTGAACAATAAGATGATTTAGTGTAATACTACCTGGGGTCCTTCAATGATTCCTGGGGTTTACCTTAAGTTATACTTCAGTGCTACCTGGGGTCCTTAAATGATTCCTGGGGTTTACCTTAAGTTATACTTCAATGCTACCTTGGGTCCTTCAATGATTACTGAGTTTTACTACCTTGGGTCCTTCAATGATTCCTGGGGTTTACCTTAAGTTATACTTCAATACTACCTTGGGTCCTTCAGTGATTCCTTGGGTTTACCTTAAGTTATACTTCAGTGCTACCTGGGGTCCTTCAATGATTCCTGCGGTTTACCTTAAGTTATACTTCAGTGCTACCTGGGGTCCTTCAATGATTCCTGGGGTTTACCTTAAGTTATACTTCAATGCTACCTTGGGTCCTTCAATGATTCCTGGGGTTTACCTTAAGTTATACTTCAATGCTACCTTGGGTCCTTCAATGGTTCCTGGGGTTAACTACCTGGGGTCCTTCAATGATTACTGGGGTTTACCTTAAGTTATACTTCAATACTTCCTTGGGTCCTTCAGTGATTCCTGGGGTTACCTTAAGTTATACTTCAATGCTACCTGGGGTCCTTCAATGATTCCTGGGGTTTACCTTAAGTTATACTTCAATGCTACCTTGGGTCCTTCAGTGATTCCTGGGGTTTACCTTAAGTTATACTTCAATACTACCTTGGATCCTTCAGTGATTCCTGGGGTTTACCTTAAGTTAAACTTCAATGCTACCTTGGATCCTTCAATGATTCCTGGGGTTTACCATAAGGTATACTTCAATGCTACCTTGGGTCCTTCAATGATTCCTGGGGTTTACCTTAAGTTATACTTCAATGCTACCTTGGGTCCTTCAGTGATTACTGGGGCTTACCTTAAGTTATACTTCAGTACTACCTTGGGTCCTTCAGTGATTCCTGGTGTTTACCTTAAGTTATACTTCAATGCTACCTTGGGTCCTTCAATGATTCCTGGGGTTTACCTTAAGTTATACTTCAATGCTACCTTGGGTCCTTCAATGATTCTTGGGGTTTACCTTAAGTTATACTTCAATGCTGCCTGGGGTCCTTCAATGATTCCTGGGGTTTACATTAAGTTATACTTCAATGCTACCTGGGGTCCTTCAATGATTCCTGGGGTTTACCTAAATTATACTTCAGTGCTACCTTGGGTCCTTCAATGATTCTTGGGGTTTACCTAAAGTTATACTTCAATGCTACCTTGGATCCTTCAATGATTCCTGGGGTTTACCTTAAGTTATACTTCAATGCTACCTCGGGTCCTTCAGTGATTACTGGGGTTTACCTTAAGTTATACTTCAATACTACCTTGGGTCCTTCAATGATTCCTGGCGTTTACCTTAAGTTATACTTCAATGCTACCTTGGGTCCTTCAATGATTCCTGGGGTTTACCTTAAGTTATACTTCAGTGCTACCTGGGGTCCTTCAATGATTCCTGGGGTTTACTTTAAGTTATATGTCAGTGCTACCTGGGGTCCTTAAATGATTCCTGGGGTTTACCTTAAGTTATACTTCAATGCTACCTTGGGTCCTTCAATGATTACTGAGTTTTACTACCTGGTGTCCTTCAATGATTACTGGGGTTTACCTTAAGTTATACTTCAATACTACCTTGGGTCCTTCAGTGATTCCTTGGGTTTACCTTAAGTTATACTTCAGTGCTACCTGGGGTCCTTCAATGATTCCTGGGGTTTACCTTAAGTTATACTTCAGTGCTACCTGGGGTCCTTCAATGATTCCTGGGGTTTACCTTAAGTTATACTTCAATGCTACCTTGGGTCCTTCAATGATTCCTGGGGTTTACCTTAAGTTATACTTCAATGCTACCTTGGGTCCTTCAATGGTTCCTGGGGTTAACTACCTGGGGTCCTTCAATGATTACTGGGGTTTACCTTAAGTTATACTTCAATACTTCCTTGGGTCCTTCAGTGATTCCTGGGGTTACCTTAAGTTATACTTCAGTACTACCTGGGGTCCTTCAATGATTCCTGGGGTTTACCTTAAGTTATACTTCAATGCTACCTTGGGTCCTTCAGTGATTCCTGGGGTTTACCTTAAGTTATACTTCAATACTACCTTGGATCCTTCAGTGATTCCTGGGGTTTACCTTAAGTTAAACTTCAATGCTACCTTGGATCCTTCAATGATTCCTGGGGTTTACCATAAGTTATTCTTCAATGCTACCTTGGGTCCTTCAATGATTCCTGGGGTTTACCTTAAGTTATACTTCAATGCTACCTTGGGTCCTTCAGTGATTACTGGGGCTTACCTTAAGTTATACTTCAATACTACCTTGGGTCCTTCAGTGATTCCTGGTGTTTACCTTAAGTTATACTTCAATGCTACCTTGGGTCCTTCGATGATTCTTGGGGTTTACCTTAAGTTATACTTCAATGCTGCCTGGGGTCCTTCAATGATTCCTGGGGTTTACATTAAGTAATACTTCAATGCTACCTGGGGTCCTTCAATGATTCCTGGGGTTTACCTAAGTTATACTTCAGTGCTACCTTGGGTCCTTCAATGATTCTTGGGGTTTACCTAAAGTTATACTTCAATGCTACCTTGGATCCTTCAATGATTCCTGGGGTTTACCTTAAGTTATACTTCAATGCTACCTCGGGTCCTTCAGTGATTACTGGCGTTTACCTTAAGTTATACTTCAATACTACCTTGGGTCCTTCAGTGATTCCTGGCGTTTACCTTAAGTTATACTTCAATGCTACCTTGGGTCCTTCAATGATTCTTGGGGTTTACCTTAAGTTATACTTCAATGCTACCTTGGGTCCTTCAATGATTCCTGGGGTTTACCTTAAGTTATACTTCAATGCTACCTTGGGTCCTTCAATGATTCTTGGGGTTTATCTTAAGTTATACTTCAATGCTACCTTGGGTCCTTCAATGATTCCTGGGGTTTACCTTAAGTTATACTTCAGTGCTACCTGGAGTCCTTCAATGATTCTTGGGGTTTACCTTAAGTTATACTTCAGTGCTACCTGGGGTCCTTCAATGATTCTGGGGATTTACCTTAAGTTATACTTCAATGCTGCCTGGGGTCCTTCAATGATTCCTGGGGTTTACCTTAAGTTATACTTCAGTGCTACCTGGGGTCCTTCAATGATTCCTGGGGTTTACCTAAGTTATACTTCAGTGCTACCTTGGGTCCTTCAGTGATTCCTAGGGTTTACCTTAAGTTATACTTCAATGCTACCTTGGATCCTTCAATGATTCCTGGGGTTTACCTTAAGTTATACTTCCATGCTACCTGGGGTCCTTCAATGATTCCTGGGGTTTACTTTAAGTTATACTTCAGTGCTACCTGGGGTCCTTAAATGATTCCTGGGGTTTACCTTAAGTTATACTTCAATGCTATCTTGGGTCCTTCAATGATTCTTGGGGTTTATATTAAGTTATACTTCAATGCTACCTCGGGTCCTTCAATGATTCTTGGGGTTTACCTTAAGTTATACTTCAGTGCTACCTGGGGTCCTTCAATGATTCTGGGGGTTTATCTTAAGTTATACTTCAATGCTACCTGGGGTCCTTCAATGATTCCTGGGGTTTACCTTAAGTTATACTTCAATGCTGCCTGGGGTCCTTCAATGATTCCTAGGGTTTACCTTAAGTTATACTTCAATGCTACCTGGGGTTTACCTTTAGTTATGCTTCAATGCTATCTATGGTTACCTTAAGTTTTATTTCAATGCTACCTAGTTTACCTTAAGTTATATTTCTAGGGTTTACTGTAATGCTTTCTCAAATTTGCTGCAATGATTTATGGAATTTGCTTCGGTGCTGTGCTACCTAGGATTGACTGCAATGCTATCAACTGTTTACTGAATGCAACCTGCAAATTTATTTCAATTCTATCTAGGATTAACTGTAATGTTACCTAAAATTTACTTCAATGTTGCCTAGGATTTATCACTGCTGCCTTACTAGGATTTATGGCAGTGCTACTGAAACTTTATGATAGTGCTACCTAAGATTAATGACAGTGCTACCTAGGATATATGGCAGTGCTGCCTAAGATATATGACTGTTACCTAGGATATATGACTGCTGCCTAGGATTTATGACAGTGCTACCGAAGATATATGACTGCTGCCTAGGATATATGGTAGTGCTACCTAAGATTTATGGCAGTGCTGCCTAGGATATATGACTACTACCTAGGATATATGACTGCTGCCTAGGATTTATGACAGTGCTACCGAAGATATATGACTGCTGCCTAAGATATATGGTAGTGCTACCTAGGATTTATGGCAGTGCTGCCTAGGATACACGACTGCTACCTAGGATATATGACTGCTGCCTAGGATTTATGACTGCTGCCTAGGATATATGGCAGTACTCCTGGGATATATGACTGCAGCCTAGGATTTATGACTGATACCTAGGATATATGGCAGTACTCCTAGGATATATGACTGCAACTTAGGATTTACGACTGCTACCTAGGATTTATGACTGCAACCTAGGATTTATGACTGCTTCCTAGGACATATGACTGTTACCTATGATATATGGCAGTATCTTAGGATATATGACTGCAGCCTAGGACTTATGACTGCTACCTAGGATATATATATGGTAGTACTCCTAGGATACATGACTGCAGCCTAGTATTTATGGTAGTGCTACTTAAGATTTATGGCAGTGCTGCCTAGGATTTAAGACTGCTACCAAGGATTTATGGCAGTACTCCTAGGATATATGACTGCAGCCTAGGACTTACAGTAGTGCTACCTAAGATTTATGACACTGCTGCCTAGGATTTATGACAGCAGCCTAGGATTTATGACTGCTACCAAGGATTTATGGCAGTTCTCCAAGGATATATGACTGCAGCCTTTGATTTATGGCAGTGCTACCTAAGATTTATGACAGTGCTGCCTAGGATGTATGACTGCTGTCAAGATTTATTGCAGTGCTGCCTAGGAATTTTGACTGCTACCTAGGATATATGGCAGTACTCCTAGGATATATGACTGCAGCCTTTTATTTATGGCAGTACTACCTAAGATTTATGACAGTGCTGTCTAGGACTTACGACTGCTGCCTAGGATATATGGCAGTAATGCCTAGGAATTATGACAGTGCTGCCTAGGATTTATGGCAGTTAGTAATGCCTAAGATTTATGACGGTTATGCTTAGGATTTATTACAGCAATGCCTAGGATATATATAGTGCTGTCTATATGCATAATGGCAGTGCTGCCTAGGATTTATGGCAGTGCTGCCTGCTTAGGTTTTATGGCAGTGCTGCCTATGATTTTTGGCAGTGCTGCCAAGGATTTATGGCAGTGCTGCCTAGGTTTTATGGCAGTAATACCTAGGATTTATTGCAGTGCTGCCTAGGTTTTATGGCAGTAATACTTAGGATTTATGACAGTGCTGCCTAGGATTTATGGCAGTGCTGCCTAGGTTTTATGGCAGTAATACCTAGGATTTATTGCAGTGCTGCCTAGGTTTTATGGCAGTAATACCTAGGATTTATGACAGTGCTGCCAAGGATTTATGGTAGTGCTGCCTAGGTTTTAAGGCAGTAATACCTAGGATTTATGACAGTGCTGCCTAGGATTTATGGCAGTGCTGCCTAGGATTTATGGCAGTGCTGCCAAGGATTTATGGCAGTGCTGCCTAGGTGTTATGGCAGTGCTGCCTGGGATTTATGGCAGTGCTGCCAGGGATTTATGGCAGTGCTGTCTAGGATTTATGGCAGTGCTGCTTAGGTTTTATGGCAGTGCTGCCTGGGATTTATGGCAGTGCTGCCTGGGTTTTATGGCAGTGCTGCCTGGGATTTATGGCAGTAATACCTAGGATTTATAGCAGTGCTGTCTAGGTTTTATGGCAGTGCTGCCTGGGATTTATGGCAGTAATACCTAGGATTTATAGCAGTGGTGCCTAGGTTTTATGACAGTGCTGCCTAGGATTTATGGCAGTGCTGCCTAGGTTTTATGGCAGTGCTGCCTAGGATTTATGGCAGTGCTGCCTAGGTTTTATGGCAGTGATGCCTAGGTTTTATGGCAGTGCTGCCTAGGATTTATGGCAGTGCTGCTTAGGATTTATGGCAGTGCTGTTTAGGTTTTATGGCAGTGCTGTCTAGGATTTATGGCAGTGCTGTCTATATGCGTTATGGCAGCACTGCCTAGGATTTATGGCAGTGCTGTCTAAGATTTATGGCAGTGCTGCCTAGGTTTTATGGCAGCGCTGCCTACGAATTATGGCAGTGCTGCCTAGGTTTTATGGCAGTGCTGCTTAGGTTTTATGGCAGTGCTACCTAGGATTTATGGCAGTGCTGCCTAGGTTTTATGGCAGTGCTGCTTAGGATTTTTGGCAGTGCTGGCTTATGTTTTATGGCAGTGCTGTCTGGGCTGTCTGGGATTGATGGCAGTGCTGCCTGGTATTTATGACAGTGCTACCTGGGATTTATGGCAGTGCTGCCTGGGATTTTTTGCAGTGCTGCCTGGGATTTATGACAGTGCTACCTGGGATTTATGGCAGTGCTGTCTGGGATTTTTGGCAGTGCTACCTTGGATTTATGACAGTGTTACCTGGGATTTATGGCAGTGCTACTAGGATATACGGTAATGCTGCCTAGGTCTTATGGCACTGCTGCTTTGGACTTTTGGTAGTGCTGCCTAGGATTTATGGCAATGCTGTCTACAATTTATAACAGTGCTACTTAGGTTTTATGGCAGTGCTTCCGAGGTTTTATGATGGTGCTGCCTATGAGTTATGGCAGTGCTAACTAGGAGTTTGAGCAGTGCTGCTTGGGATTTATGGCAGTGCTGCCTAGATTTTTTGACCGTGCTGCCTGGGATTTATGACACTACTGCCTGGGATTTATGACAGTGATGCCTGGGATTGATGACATTACTGTCTGAGATTTATGACACTTCTGCCTGGGATTTAGTGCACTACTGCCTAGATTTTATGACAGTGCTGCCTGGGATTTATGACAGTACTGTCTGGGATTTATGGCAGTGCTGCCTGGGATTTATGACACTACTGCCTGGGATTGATGGCAGTACTTCCTAATGTTTTGGCAGTGTTATAAAGATTTTATGACAATGTTATGTTTGATTTACTGTAAATGCAATCTACTTAGATTTTCAAAATATTTTCCAGCATGATGAAGCTAAAGGCATAGAACAAGTGTTTCAAAAGTTGAGAGGACCAACATTTGTTTTCTTTTTAATTATTTTAGACCCTTTTATTTTGAGGCAATATCATTATGTAGTAAGTATTGTTCTACATGTTATAAAAAGCAGCACCGTTAATTATACAACTTTTCTTCAAATAAATTTCATTTCGAGTCCTTTACCAAAAATAATGTCATATTAAAAGTATCCTTTTCGCTAGTAGTACCAAACGTAACATTAAGTGCAGTTCTCACGAGACACCGGGTAATTGTAAACAAAATCCGAAACTGGAGAATTTCTATCAAACATGTTCGTAACTTTAGATTAAAACTATCCACCATGTCTAAGTTGAGAGTACAACAATATATGGAGAAGCACAAATTAACACCGTTGTTCGAGGTAATATACTTCAGTGTCCTGTTGAAATAACATGATTTGAACTCAACTCGAGACGAGTTGAAACTTGAAAAATGACTTTTTCTTTTTATTTATAAATGTTCTTCTGCCACCAAACCAGGGCCGACTTAAGGCTGGCATTAGTACTGAATAATCGGGCGACTCAGAATGAAATTATACTAAACTGACACAGAATAAACTGATATAAATAATATCCATTAAAATGGCCTTCTAATGTTATGGTGCCATAACCTGTTTTCGATCATGTCAGACCTGAATCCGTTCACTTCCGAGAATTATGAATATCGCGTATGTATATTTCAACTTCCTGCACAATTGGCAATATTTACAGGTAGTATCAACTTTTTCATTGAATGCAATGAAAAACATAAAAAAAAAATAATGATTCCGATACAAGTCAAAAAGTCATTTTATAATAGAGACCTGAACAAAAATGCATTTCTAACTATGTGTATGTCCATTTTTCAGTTTACGTAAAACCTAGACAAACACTTAGTTTGTTTTTGAATATTGATTTTAAACACGTCTGCAGAAAACTGATGCAATACAGGTTATGGTCAAACGTATAAGATTTCGCTTGTCACGTTGTGCATGTCTGAAATTATTGAGTTTCTGGATGAGTGTCCTTACAGTTTTTTTTTTTAAAAAATGAGTTTGAAATTAGGACCACAAAGACATGTTAAATGTAGAATAAGTTAACAGTTGAAAAGGTTTGTTATAAGAAGTGGATAAGAAGAGGTGGATATATACAGACGCATTAATAAAGTATAAAATAAAAAAGATAGTGTTTTTATTTGGTTACTATGATATTTTTTTATTTGCATTTTTGCAGCCCCATGTCATTTTAGTTTGATACATTGCGTCATCCAGTCATGTGAACAAATTCAGGTGTCGCCATTTTGTTGGATGAATAATGGGGTCAACGTGAATGTGATGGCAATGAGCATATATTTGTTATCTTTTTGGTAGAAAAATATTATTATATAGTTATTTAAACATTATATACAAGCATTTAGTATCAGCATGTATTGAAATATTTTACAGCGATTCTTAATTGATCGAAAACCTGTAACACCATCATACATTTTGTAACGTCTTGTTTTGGTTCACCTACAAATTTATGCTTCTGTGTTTACTTTGCCATGCTTTTTGCAAATTGTGAATTTTTCTACTTCTTCCAAATAATAAAAGGGAATCTTTCCAGATTGTAAATAGCTCAGCGACTGAAAACATGTCATGTTGATGGCATACAGCATTTCCAAATAGCTATTTACAGTTAAATATATGTACAATCTCTGAGTTATCGTTCGGTCTGACAGATCATACCCGAAGAGGGGATCTGAAGTAGTCCATTGAGGTGGCAGACACTACTCTGGATGGGAGTTGGTTCAAGTCCCTTATTGTCCAGGGGCAGAAAGATGTGGAGTATGTAATATCATGTATTCTCTTCTGGTAGAATCCTTGGGTATGACTGTCTCTACCACACAGGTATCAGTTGTTTGAGAATGCCATTGTCTTGAGCATATTGAGAGTGACATTTTGTTCTGATGAAACCAAATGCAGAAAATCCCTGAAAATTCGTATCCTTTGAAATACATTTTTTTTTCACCTTTTTGCTAATTCCACTTTTGATATTCCCTTTCATGGCCATTGCAATACTGAGTGGAAATCGGAAATAAAATTGTGATTGGCTGCAGTATTCACTGTGGACAATGACAGATTGTTGCTCATATATGCATTTGTAATTTAAATGCGAATAAAACTGGCACAAATGTAAATACCGGTTATAACCATTAAATCATTGTCATCAGTCTGAAAAGTTTGACACAACCAGAGGAACCAGCCTTTAATTGGCCTCGGCTGGCCAGCGAACCACCAACTAAATCAGCCGCTGCAAACAACACAAAAGCTTCAGAACATTATGTTTGAGCCATAGCTCATGTATCTGATATACTGATATACAGTTTCATGAATTATAGATGCTGATACAGATCACTGAAGTAGATTAATTCATGAATATCGTCAATCTGTAGACGGTCTGTCAATCACCGAGGTGGGGACTGTAAATGGTCGGTCAATCACCAAGGTGGGGACTGTAGATGGTCGGTCAATCACTGAGGTAGGACTGTAGATGGTCAGTCAATCGACGAGGTGCAGACTGTAGATGGTCTGTCAATCACGGAGTTGTGAACTGTAGATGGTCGGTCAATCACCGAGGTGGAGACTGTAGATGGTTGTTAAATCACCGAGATGGGGACTGTAGATTATCGGTCAATCACCAAGGTGGGGACTGAAGATGGTTGGTCAATCGCTGAGGTGGGGACTGTAGATGGTCTGTCAATCACCGAGGTTGGGACTGTAGATGTTTACATATTTTGAGGAAAAACATTAAAGTTGACTGACTGGTTTTTAAGTCCACAGTTTGTAATATATTAAGTGGGGTGGTAGTGCAGTGGGTAGTGTTGGCAGCTCATGTTATAGGTTGTCTTAAGAGTTTCATCCCCCAGCTAGACCCATTAGCCTCTTAAAAGTAATGTAACACTCAGTACTGGTTCTTCACAGGAGGCAAACTCAAGAGCAGTTCATAAATTATAGGCTCTGAGCTTCCTACGCAATCAAGCTAAAGTTTATTAGTATAAACTAGTCCACAGTTTCTAGTATTTGTCTCTCTACTTATTGTGTTATGTATGTAAAATCTGTGTTGTCCGAAAACCTTAGATCATTTTCAAATTGATCCTTTATAATGCCGTGTTTAAAATAAAGCATGAGACAAATATTCTGATTGATGATTTAACCTACCTGTGTTGGAGTCTAAATGTTACAAACTTCATGTGTTGTGTACACCTGTCACTTCAGGAGTTGATGAACAGAGTTCTGCATGACCAGCCAGATGATCCCCTTGTCTATATGATCAAATGTCTGTACAGGAAGGCTGCCCTGCCAGTACCAAAGGCAAGTACCATAGTGTATCATGTATATATAATTGCTACCATCTTAATTCATTATTGCATAGCTTTTCTATGAGTTTCAAAATATTAAAAAATAGAAACGAACTGACTGTCTGTTAGGCAGTTATTCAAATCCATCACTCTTTTATGACTTTCATGATTTTAAATCAACACAAGGTTTCGTATAAGATTATATGATTGCAACACATTGTGATATTTGTGAGAGTTTTAGGATTTTACTATCTATGAATCAAAAGATGGCATAGTCAATGCTGTTTCAGTATTCAAGCATTTAACTGACCTAGTACATGACAGGTGCTTAGCCGACATGTAGGTTTATTTTCGTTTTATATAGTTAAATACAAAGAATAGAAAAATTATAATTATGTACCAATTGTATACAATTATGTACCAAGTATATATAAGAATGTACCAAGTGTATAAAATTATATACAAAGTGTTTATAATTATGTACCAAGTATATATAATTATGTACCAAGTATATGTAATTATGTACCAAGTATATATAATTATGTACCAAGTATATATGATTATGTACCAAGTATATATTAAGTATATATTATTATGTACCAAGTATATATTATTATGTACCAAGTATATATAGTTAAATACAAAGAATATAAAATTATAATTATGTACCAAGTGTATATAATTATGTACCAAGTATATATAAGAATGTACCAAGTGTATAAAATTATATACAAAGTGTTTATAATTATGTACTAAGTATATATAATTATGTACCAAGTATATATAATAATGTACCAAGTATATAATAATTATGTACCAAGTATATATAATTAATACCCACTTATATCATATATATATGGACTGTATTGCAGGATCTGAAGCCAGGTACATTGAGGAGAAGTTCGCCTGAGAGATTAGGTAAATAATTATAATCATTATTAGTAAATTATATATTTATGTAACAAAAGGTTTCATGCAACTTGCTAGTTATTTCTTTGAGTCAATATCTATTTCATGCATTTTTGTAGCCATGGCCAATCTATACGGACACCAATACTTGAACAGTTAGTCAGTATTTAGGATATTATCAAACATTACATGTATATAATGTAATGGGTAGGTGCAAATATCAGTTTCATATTTTAAAATGGCTACCGGTAAAAAAAAAATCTTCGAACAAATCCACGAATTTGTTAGAATTATGTTGTCTGCTGTTTCAGGTCGTCGCAGTAAAAGTCCTGATAAAACAGCAACACAGGCCTGGGCGGTGGGCAGTGGACCAGGTAATATTTAATTATCAATTTAAGGGTTCTAGTACAGTTATTGTCATTTCTAACAGACAAAATAATGCTTTGTTGTGAAATATTAATTGTCGTTCATTGATTTTTGGTTTTGTCATTCAAATGACATGTATGTAGATTGTAAGAATATTTCGCAAGTATTTAGTTGAAATCGTGATATTTCTGGTTTCACATTTTTTTTTAATCTGCGCTCAGTCAAGGTTATTATTAAAACAAAGGATTGTCATTCTATACAAGCTTTAAAGTTATCAAACTTAATAAATTGTAAAACCATAATGAAATAATATCCACTTAACACCCTGTGTCTATCCCATAAACTTTTGCTTTAAACAACTTCTCTGAAACTGGTTGATAGATTTTTACGAAATTTGGTGTGAAGCATTCTTATGTAAAGCTCTCTCAAGTTTGTTCAAGTCATAACCCTGGGGTCAAACTTGACCCTGCCACAGTGGCTTATCAATTTTGTTCTGAAATTTAAAAAAAATCATCTCTAAAACTACAAAGCTTTGATACTTTGTATGTTATATCACCTCATGAGGTTCTCTCAGATTTGTTCAAGCTATCCCCCTTACATTGGTCTCACCCCGGGGGCTTATCTGTTTAACATAAGGAAACTTTAATATTAAAATCTACTTCTCAAGCTGGGCCCGATTAGCTCAGTCGGTTATGCGTCTGACTATCAATCCAGGGGTCGTGAGTTCGAATCCCCCGCCCGGCAACAGTCTCAGTGATGATTGATATACGACATTGTGTCTCATTATCATTCATCTCTCACCACTGATTCAAGTGGGAAAGTAATCAGTTACTTGTGGAGATGGGGTGTGCTCGAGTACTGGTTAATCCCAGGAAACAGTGGTTAGGTTAACTGATCGTCTGTTAGCCCTCGATGGCATAAAAATGATGCTAAATATTCAATCAGTCTACTTCTCAAGAATCAACCAGTCAATTTTGTTCTTACAGGGTTTTCTAGTATATTCAAATGAAAGGACTGGGGTCAAGTAGGGAACTATGGTTTTTACATAGAAATACTAAGGGAAAAATGGAAATTATCATTCACTCATCAATTTTAGGAATTATTTTAATCATCTTGATATCCCGTAAAGCTTAATTAATTTCCATAAGTAGCCAGTAATCACCCCAAATGAGATAAAATTGTAAATATTTTTTTTCTAGAATTGACCAGCCATATAGTTTCACATTTGGTATAAATGATCCCTATGAGTAGTGGTTTAATTTTTATTCAAATGAAGTAGATGTCAGATATGTATCTCTGCAAGTATCTTTGGGCAATGTTATTCCAGGCCAGGCTAATGTTTTGGTACAAATGCATAAAGCTATGTGGTTGTGGAAGTTGTCTTGTGTTTTTTTTTAGTAAGTCCCATATATACTCAATTGGGTTAATTTCAATGAGAGTGAGATGTCTCACCAATGGTGGGCACACAATATACTGATCAAATTTTGACTTCGCTCGAGATGCATTTCAAAATGTTGATAAATTTTTATTTATTAAAGATTTAAATGATATGTTGAGAAAATACGTACAATGAATTTGCTCATTAGATCTGAGATTAACATATGGAATTTACAAACTCCTGTTATCAAAATATCGATAAATCCAGGGGACTGATTAGAACAGCTTAAGGGCTACCGATGTACCTCGGAGCAAAATATTAACAACGGCGAGAAAATTGGTGGAGCTCCGGTGTGAAAGCCGATGATCTATTACAGGGTGCTACTGATGCTCTACCGACATTAACGAAGCCATACCGGAGTACTGCCATTGTAGTCCCATTGCTCGCTCTGGCAGCGCAAAGGTAGAAATCTTTTAGCATGTTCAAAAATTTCTACCGTCGCCTGCCGTTGCTAAATTTTTCGTCAATGTTCTGACGATGTCATGATAATGTACTACCGTTCTTTAGCGATTTGTGCTCCGGTATAGCTCCGGGGCCAAAATCAGCTAGGTGTGATAGGCCCATTAGCTCTGCGTTTAGGAGAAAATAATGAATGAATGAATGGTGTTTTGCGGCACGTCGACACATAAATAGGTCATTTTGTGCGTAGGAGAAAATAAAGAAATAATAATGATGTATTTCTGAAACTATAGGGAAATATAAACAATGACATCGCTACAGCATACCTTTACATTGTAGACCTGGTAGACAGATCTTATGATAAGCCATGGAAGTCCAACAGTAAGAAGACGAGGACTAAAGATGAAGACAGACCACAGTCTCCTCCAAAACAAGGTTGGTTTGTATATCAACCAATCACAATTCTTTGTTTATACAAGCATAATGTACATAATAGGATCTGTATACTGTAACCATCATTTCATTATCACCCTAGAACATATCTCCACAGATGCAGGGGGAAATACTTATATAATATAAAATTATATTCAAAGGACCGTGAAGTTCTATTTTCAATATATATTCTATACTCCCTTTAGAATAGTGTTTGATCATAATTTTTCTTTACTCTTTTGACAAATTCATTCAGAATGAGATATAGAATAAAAAGATCATTTTACATTATTTTGTACAATAAGTAGAATTTATGTATTGTACAAAACACTATTAAATAACCTTATATCATTTCCTCTTGTGAAAAATCTTTCTTTCTTTCTTTCATTATTATTATTATAATTGACTGAGATATTTGAAAAAGTTTGGACTACAGTGATCAATGATGGATAAAATGGATGGAATTTTTGTTCTAGTACGATACAAACCCAAGCAATACAGGGTTCAGAGTCAATCTCCATGTAGGACTCATGGACTACTTCCTCTTCTGCCAAGGGCGATCATTCTGTCCGACCCTGGTAATCTAAGGGAAGGTACTCTGGAAGACATACTACAAATCTCTTCTAAACCTTTATCACCAAGTATATTTATAGTTCTTGGCATGCTCTTGGTATGTGGCTATGTACCCCATATGTAATGTATTGCTTTTAATATCAAATTAAGATTAAATAACATTGTCAATTTTTCACCTGACCAATCCAAGTTTTATTGTTTTACTAGACTTTGAGCTGGGTTTCTTTACAAGAAGAGAACATTCTTGGTTTTTCATAAAGATAGAACTGCATGTAATTCTTTTACTCATTAGGGTTCTCTGTGGCCGAGTGGTCTAAGACGCTGTCTCAAGATCACTTAACTCTCACCGCCAAGGTCGTAGGTTCAAGTTGTACTCGCTCCAAAATCTTTATGGGAGAAAGTTTGCCAATTACTTGCAGAAGGCAGGTGGTTCTACTCAATCTGAGGTCTTCATCCACCAGTAAAACTGAATATGCCATATATAACCTTAAATGGCCTTTTCCTGTAAATTGGAAAGAGGCCTAAGCCTTCAAGATTGGGAAAAACATTGTGATTAAGCGGAAATTTGGAAAACATTTTTTAGCTTTAGTTAACTGAAAAATAGAGGCAGTGACTTAATAACATTGTTTATACTTGTTTATATGTCTCAGATAAAGTGTAACAATGTTAAGATTATGTCTTAACCATTAATTATCAGATATTGCAATAATACTTCATATCCAGTGGTCTTTTTCCCCTTATGTAAGAAAAAATCACCAAAAATAACACAAAAAATAAGTAAAAAAAAAATACATTTTGGGAAGTTTTTACCCTAATTGGGAAAAAAAACATGATTTTTTAATTGGGAAGTAGCCAAATATCAGCCTCTGTTTAATAAAGTAATTGGGTTTTCCCTATTAGATGTACCTGTATTTACAAACAACTTGTACTGCTATAGTATTGTCATGGTCAGCGTGGAGAATCTTTTCAATTTCTTTTCTGCATGCCTGGTTTACAATAAGTCACAGTCGTGATTTATCATGGAAAAATCTCAGTAAGGCCAGTTATGGACATCATCTATTTAATATTTACATATATAATAAATTGATCATCACAAGTTAAAATGGCCACATTTATCACCATGTTAAAATGGCCACATTTATCACAACAAAAATATCATCTGATCAGGGCCAAACTTGGTCAGAATGTTTACAGGCGAGTTGTTAATATAATTATTATTGCCCTTGGATGATAGAAAATTCTGCCACTTTAATATCATAGACCTTTAGTACTTACCCAATCCTAATCAAACTTGTCAAGGATTTTATGACCATTAAATCTCTTGACTATTTCTTGAACTGGTCAAATTGGATGTGAATAAACAGTAGAGCGGTACTGGCTGTGTTGGATCTCTTGTTTTATTTAGATTTTATTTGCAAATGTATTATCTATATATACATGCATTGTGTATTAGCATTCATCCTGTATCTGTAGAAATCTAGTCGAGCATGCTGTTTATAAAATTTGTATTTCTGTTAAAACTAATCCAATATATTATATAAACTAATACACGTATTGTATATATATATATATATATATATATATCAAATACTTAGCCAATATCTCACATACATGATTGTACATCTAGTATTGTAATGAAAGTTATAAAAAATCAATTTCACCAAAGTCTGGCTTTCAAGATTTGAATGAAACACAAAATGCTGTTCCTTTTAGATTTATATATTTTTATACAGTTAAATATTTATATTCAATTTAATTGGTTATTCAAAGATTGATTGATTGAATATTTAGCATAATTTTTATGTCATCGAGGGCCATCGACAGATGATCGGTTAACCTTACCACTTGAAAGGTTATGATAACCAGTACTCAAGCACACCCATCTCCGCAAGTAACTGATAACTTTCTCAATTGAATCAAGAGGTGGAAGAGGGATGTTAATAAGACACAATGTCGTATATCAATGACCATGCGGACTGTTGCTGAATGGGGATTCAAACTCACGACCCCTGGATTGATAGTCAGACATGCTGCTGACAGAGCTAATCGGGCCCAGCTATTATCCAAGAAGGCACGTATGACACACAAGGATGAAACTAAGTCTCGTAGAATGTAGAGCCAATATCTCTGTTCCACTGAATTCATCAAATACGTCATCAAGACTGATTTTAGTAACAAACCGTCAACATGAACTTATTAATATAATGATAAGATGTTTTGAGTCTGAGTTTTGTTTTTATGGTCAAAAAACACTGGTTAAAGTGACGTGAAGTGACTAAGCATAGGTGTTAAGTAGAAAAAAAATGTATAACTATTACTGAATGCCTGTTTTATCTTTATTTCAGGGAGAAAACAGAAATCTGGTTGGGTATCCGATACAAAGGTCACCACTACGACCTTTGATGAACTTTTTGAAGATGACCAACAAAGGTCAGAGCCTACAGTAACACGGCACAAACGTGATGATAACATGGACATTAAGAAGGCCTGGGCAAAAAATGTTGGATTAGATGTAAATATTAATTCATCATTCTTTTTAAAGAGTGCATTAAATCACTCCAAAAACTTTATGTGAGGAAGTTTCCAGTTACTTGCGGAAGGACGGTGGTTCTACTCAGTCTGACTCAGTCTGTGGTGTCCCACCACCAGTGAAACTGGATATGTCATATATAATCTGAAATGGGTTGAAAATGGCATTGAACCCCATTAAAAAAAAAAGAATTCTGGTACTTCCGCCCATGATTCGTATATTACCAGAGCACCCAATGTCATCCAAACTTGGCAGAACTCGTGAAAATGTTTCAATTTTCTCATCTGTATAAAAAATATGACAATTTTAATATTAAAATATGCCCAGCTAATTTACACAATTCTAATTTCTCAGGTGCAAGAATATTGCTACTATCATTAAAGGGAGGTAACTGTTAATTGAGACCTGAAGGCGTAAAAACCTTTTATGAACTTTATGAAGGTGACCAACAGTTCAAGTCTTATGAAATGAAACATACACATTTATTTTTATTTTGTGTAAGTAATATTTACATCAGCATGGATGGATAGATTTACTTTGGTAATACATACAAATCATGGCAAAAACATGATGCATGATCGATATAACAACAACAATATAGAAATTATCATAACGATACACACATATAGGCCATTAAATGCTAACAAATACTACGGATATATTCTCGTTGGCGTCGTCGGCGTCATCATCTGTAGACACCCAGGTTAAACTTTTGCATTTAAGTTTCAGTTATCTATGCACCCACTCGTTGGATGTGAATGAAACTGGGTGTTTACCATCATTAATGGAACACACAAAGATAAGAACCATAACTCTGGATTGCATTTTGGCACAGTTATGGCCCTTTTTGGACTTAGACACCAAGGTTAAACTTTGCGTTTAGTTGCATTTGAGTTTAAGATATCTACGCAACCACTCATTGGCTGTAAATGAACCTTCACATGTGTGTTCACCATCATCAATGGAACACACACAGACATGAACCATAACTCTGGATTGCATTTTAGCACAGTTATGGCCCTTTTTCGACTTAATTTTAAAGTTTTTTATCAGGTAAGATAACTATGCAACCACTCATTGGATATGAGTGAAACTTTGCATGTGTGTTCACCATCATCATTGAAACACACAGAGACAAAAAACATATTTCTGGGTTGCATTTTGGCACAGTAATGGCCCTTTTTTTACTTAATTTTTCAGGTTAAAGTTTTTTATCAGGTAAGATATCTATGCAACCACTCATTGGATAGGAACAAAACTTCACATGAGTGTTCACCATCATCATTGAAACAAACAGAGACAAGAACCATAACTCTGGGTTGCATTTTGGCAGAGTTAGGGCCCTTTAAGACTTAATTTTTCGTCTGTAGACACCCAGGTTAAACTTTTGCATTTAGATGCGTTTAAGTTTTGGTGTTTGCCTCCAATGGTGAGTTTTATCCCATTGGCGAGCTTTGTTGTCTTCTGACAACTCTTTTTTTTATATTCATGTGTTTCAAAATGACTGCGTAGTCAAAGTAACAGTCTTTTAAAACTATAGGCTCAGGTGCATCTCTAGGATGTAGTTAAATACGGGCGAAATTAAACTACAAAGTAGTCAAAAATATTTCGTGAAAGTCAGTAAATTGTTTATTTTTTAAGATATTTAGATAGTGATGAATATTATTATTTGTAAAGTATATTCACAGCAGCACAGTAATTTCACTCAGATTTATACATACATTAGATTTTGTTCTGAAAGGATATATACATTTTTGCAGGTGAATATTTGTGTCAAGTAGATACTGTCGCGATATAACTGAAACATTGATGAAAGCAACGCTAAACATATTTGTCACAAATGTCACACAATTTTAATTTCCAGGATAGTGAAGATGTAAATTACAGAAGTCGAAGCTACAGAGGCCCTCGTTGTCATAGAAATGAGGAAGATCCTCTGTCAGGGGAGATAATGCTGGCCAGCAGTGATGATAAAGAACAAGAAGTGGTCAGGTATGTACGTTATGTCTATCTAAACTGTATAGCTAAAACATTTGGCTGAAATGTTCTGTGTTTTGGACAGCAAATACATGTAATTTAAATATGCAAAACTTTAAAATGAACCTCAAACTTTCACAGATCTTACAGAGTTTAAGTAATTTTATTAGGTGAGGTAGAGAAAACGTGATAAAATATTCCAAGCTGAACCTGATAAATTTTAGACTATCAGGCACTAACTTGGTATTCTATTTATCATGTCATTATTTGCATGTTTTATTCATTTATATTTAAAGAGCTATAATTGATTTAGTCCAGCAAATAAACTCAAGATTGCATACATCTGGATAAATTTGCCTGAAAATAGTGATGTTTTTATGGAACTTTTCAACTACGTTTATTAGTTTAAATTAATTTACATCATAAACAGCTTATCAATGGTCAAAAAGTGCTTAAATGTAGTTTTAACACAACGCAAAAACAATGATGTCATCAATTTGTGTGTTGCTACAAGATAAACCTTCCCTGCCAATAAAGGGACAGTATCTCACCCCTGTTTCATAATAATATGTTTAAATACATATATTGTAATATAACAATCATTTATGTTTAGTACATCAAAGTCTCGGGGAGCCAAACATGAAACTGAAAAACATCGTCAGGAACTGGAAAAAATATTGAACGAGTCGGAGAAAGTATCGATGGATTCAGGGTTTGCCGGAGATAAAGATGATGATGTTGATGATGATGCTATAGAACTGTTAGGTGAGAATATCAGCATTGGTTTTATTGTAAAGTAGATTAGACTTTGTAGTATCAATAGAATGAAGAGTTAACCTAGTCATGTTGAGGTATACGATGCACTGATGCATTTCACGTTGTGATTTTTAGCCAGGCTTTATGCCAAAGGCATATTCCTGCTTATGTCATCATGATCATTTTTACAGTGTTGGTCAGCACCAAAATGATAATATCTGGCAGAGATTCCTTTTTTTTTTATTGATAATGTTAAGGTTTTTTAAAAAGTGTGGATCGCATGGTCAGTGGTAAAAACAAAAGGCCCAGGATTTAAGAGTTGTGGGTTAGATCCTCTGCCACAGCTATGTTTGTCAGTTTATCCACATATGCCACTAATTCTACCCTGGAAAACTTCGAGTATGATTTATATAAGTTGTAAGAACTTGTTTTAAAATCGAAGTAAAATGTAAAAGTTGTAAAAAATAATACTGAATCTTTACTTAATACCGTATATTCCATTATTAATGCCCCCACTCTAATAAATGCCCCCCACCTATTTTTCTGGAAAATTAAAAACTAAAACGTATATGCAAGTTGAGTTTGAGTATTCGCCCATCTTTCCCAGATCGATTATTTTGTTACACAAACAACAATTAGTGAAGTGTTTGTCACCTTTGAACTCTTTAACCCATTGTTTATATCTTGGGTGACCACTTAATCACTTTTGGTTGAATAAACACTTCCCCATGTTTGCTGTTTAAAACTAGCAAAAATGCCGTCTGTCAATTAAAACGAAAATTCGGTTAGTCTGTGTACGCTGAAAGCTCATTGTTCTAGGTTGATAAGAGCAAGCGTCCAAGTGATTAAAAGTGAAGAGTACACTGACCATAAAATTTGGATATTCCAGTACGCAGACTAGTAATTTCATACAGATTTTCAGGTTTTTTTTCATCCTTTGTCGATTATTTCATTCACTCTCAAATTATTCTTAACCACTTTTCGTGGATTTAAACTGGATTTAAGGTTTTTTCCAGGGCTTTATTGTTTTTTTTGTTATTTAACTGTTGTTAAATTTGCTTTTTTTTATCTTTTATAAACGCCCCCACCTTGTAAAATGTAACGCTCCCGGGGGCATTAATAAGGGAATATACAGTATATTATTATGTTCCTTGTGTTTGTCTACTAAAATTATATAATTAGGTGTCCAAGGATATATATGTTCACATGCACAGAGACAAGATTGAATTAAAAAAATGTACAATGTATATACCAAGGCTAAATGAAAAAATAGTTTTGATTCCTGTGACCTGACCTAGTAGTTGATAATGAAAAGAATTTAAACACCCGAGTCAAAACATTTTTTATTGATTTTGTTTTGATTTTTTTTAAACATGGAGAGAGAAAAAAGAAATTCCTATCTACTGACTCAATTTTTTTCACCATGTCACAGGAAACAAAAATATTGATTTCATTTGGCCTAATGAGCTACTTAATACCACTGTACTGTCTGTTTTACAGAGGACCCAGAAGATCTGCTGAGGGAAGGGGTCACAAATATATCTAAATCTGGCTATAAACTTGGTAGGGTACGTATCAGTGACTCTTCCTACCATATTATAACCTTGGTTAACAGAGTAGGTAGTCTGAGTGAAGGATTCTTTTCCAGGGGGATTATTTTAACGGTCAATGTTTGTAAGTTATAATATTAAGGGAATGCATGGTCCTGTGGTAGAGCATTAAAAAAAAGAAAAAAAAAGAAGTTGAACAAGTGTGTCACAGCATTAGAATTTTAATAAATTAAGTGTTGTTTATTGCATTATGAAATTTGAAAATATTGAATGTATTTGATTTGTTTCAGCATTTACATTTTAATTTATTAATTTTGACATTTGTTTATAATGTAACTGAGAAATTGTGACATTGCCAAAATACAACTTGTTGTTTATTCTGTTTATAGGTTCTACGACAGAGGCAAGAGGAAGCAAATGTTAAGTTGAACATAAAGTGAGTTGTACAATGATTGTACTAAAATACATTTTTTGTAAATGTTACTTTAGCCAAGGAATTATATAGAGAAGGAAAGGCAACTGATTTAATTTTTGTTAATGCTCGCATATTCACGCAAAATCTCGTTTTTAATTATCTTAACTTCCATTCACCTCAGGAACACAAATCATAATTCTTACATTGCAGAATGAAATTCTCATCAAAACAATACCATTCCCAGCAATTTGTGTTTAAAATTGTTGAAGTACTTTTGATTACAAAATTTGTATACTGCAGCTAAAATAACAACAAATTACGAGAAATTTTACTTCAAACCTCAATATCTTTAATTCAAAGATAATTTTTCATGGTCTAAACATTAAAAAACATCTAAGATTACATACAACTAACATGTTATGTACAAAAATCAGTTGCCTGTAAATTATGAATGGTTTATTTACCAAATAGTTCATCCTTCGTGTGCTATTTTATCAACAGTAAGTCAGGAGATGTAAGTTACATATCCTCGTATATAATTCCTTGCTGCCATAAATAAATAACACAATTTACGAGAGTTATGCCCCTTTTCTGCATACGTACTGGAGATTCTTATTTTATATTTGTACCATTTATATATTGTAATTTACTGTAGTAATTTTGAATTAAAATTACTGAACTTTGTTGTGAAACTTTTTAAGGGAATATATGAGGAGTTTTCAAAATTTAAAAATTGGCTTTAAACATTTTTTCTACAATATAATGCCTGTATATATATTCACTGACCCTGTATTGCTAAAAGAATATCTATTTAAATACACCAAAAACATAACATATTTTGTGACGTATTAAAGGAGTTACATGATTTTATTTTGATTTAAATTCGATCTGTTATACAGGTTTACACGTGATGTATATTACACTTTGCTGTTTACACATAGTAAAACTGTTTCATCCTAGAAAGATTCTTAATGACGATGCTGATGGTCATCAAGCAGTATATAAGAGCTGTCTATTTATAGAATGAGAATTTCGTTTCAAGTTACAACTCCAATTTAAATATTGAGTTAACCACGGTTTGGTGGATTTGACGTACCAAACCTTTCGATTTTTATTTATTAATGATAATGAGATGCTTTTATCCATTTTAGAGATAGTTTTATTTTTTTAACACATTTAAAGCGTTTTTCCCTGAAACACACCCTTTAATATTTAAGTTAATTTATTCAACAATTTTTCAGTTACTTAACTGCAGTCATCACACCTTATTATCATTCCTGGGTACCACTTAGATGGTTTATAAGTATTAGCTCGCTTTATCTCTGTAAGTCACTGACTACTTCCCCACATGTTTTGATGTGGGAGACTCATTCCTGGGTACCACTTAGATGGTTTTTAAGTATTAGCTCGCTTTATCTCTGTAAGTCACTGTCTACTTCCCCACATGTTCTGATGTGGGAGACTCATTCCTGGGTACTACTTAGATAGTTTATAAGTATTAGCTCGCTTTATCTCTGTAAGTCACTGACTACTTCCCCACATGTTCTGATGTGGGAAACTCATTCCTGGGTACCACTTAGATGGTTTATAAGTATTAGCTCGCTTTATCTCTGTAAGTCACTGACTATTTCCCCACATATTCTGATGTGGGAGACTCATTCCTGGGTACCACTTAGATGGTTTTTAAGTATTAGCTCGCTTTATCTCTGTAAGTCACTGACTACTTCCCCACATGTTCTGATGTGGGAGACTCATTCCTGGGTACTACTTAGATGGTTTATAAGTATTAGCTCGCTTTATCTCTGTAAGTCACTGTCTACTTCCCCACATGTTCTGATGTGGGAAACTCATTCCTGGGTACCACTTAGATGGTTTATAAGTATTAGCTCGCTTTATCTCTGTAAGTCACTGACTACTTCCCCACATATTCTGATGTGGGAGATTCATTCCTGGGTACCACTTAGGTGTTTATAAGTTTTAGACACACTTTATGTCTGTAAGTCACTGACTACTTCCCCACATATTCTGATGTATGTCATTGACTACATCCCCACATATTCTGATGTAGGTCACTGACTACTTCCCCACATATTCTGATGTAAGTCATTGACTACTTCCCCACATATTCTGATGTTGGTCACTGAAAACTTCCCCACATATTCTGATGTAGGTCACTGACTACTTCCCCACATATTCTGATGTAAGTCACTGACTACTTCCCCACATATTCTGATGTTAGTCACTGACTACTTCCCCACATATTCTGATGTAAGTCACTGAATACTTCCCCACATATTCTGATGTAGGTCACTGACTACTTCCCCACATATTCTGATGTAAGTCACTGACTACTTCCCCACATATTCTGATGTAAGTCACTGACTACTTCCCCACATATTCTGATGTAGGTCACTGAATACTTCCCCACATATTCTGATGTAGGTCACTGAATACTTCCCCACATATTCTGATGTAGGTCACTGACTACTTCCCCACATATTCTGATGTAAGTCACTGACTACTTCCCCACATATTCTGATGTAAGTCACTGACTACTTCCCCACATATTCTGATGTAAGTCACTGACTACTTCCCCACATATTCTGATGTAAGTCACTGACTACTTCCCCACATATTCTGATGTAAGTCACTGAATACTTCCCCACATATTCTGATGTAGGTCACTGACTACTTCCCCACATATTCTGATGTAAGTCACTGACTACTTCCTCACATATTCTGATGTAAGTCACTGACTACTTCCCCGCATATTCTGATGTAAGTCACTGACTACTTCCCCGCATATTCTGATGTAAGTCACTGACTACTTCCCCGATGTAAGTCACTGACTACTTCCCCGCATATTCTGATGTAAGTCACTGACTACTTCCCCGCATATTCTGATGTCGCATATTCTGATGTAAGTCACTGACTACTTCCCCGCATATTCTGATGTAGGTCACTGACTACTTCCCCGCATATTCTGATGTAAGTCACTGAATACTTCCCCACATATTCTGATGTAGGTCACTGACTACTTCCCCACATATTCTGATGTAAGTCACTGACTACTTCCCCACATATTCTGATGTAAGTCACTGACTACTTCCCCACATATTCTGATGTAGGTCACTGACTACTTCCCCACATATTTTGATGTAAGTCACTGACTACTTCCCCACATATTCTGATGTAGGTCACTGACTACTTCCCCACATATTCTGATGTAAGTCACTGACTACTTCCCCACATATTCTGATGTAAGTCACTGACTACTTCCCCACATATTCTGATGTAAGTCACTAACTACTTCCCCACATATTCTGCTGTTAGGCACTGACTACTTCCCCACATATTCTGATGTATGTCATTGACTACTTCCCAACATATTCTGCTGTAAGTCACTGACTACTTCCCCGCATATTCTGATGTAGGTCACTGACTACTTCCCCACATGTTCTGATGTAAGTCACTGACTACTTCCCCACATATTCTGGTGTAAGTCACTGACTACTTCCCCACATATTCTGATGTAGGTCACTGACTACTTCCCCACATATTCTGATGTGGGAGACTCATGGCCGTAGCACAAAGCTGATCTAATCATCACAGAGACCGTGGCTGGGCTGGGATTCAAACTGAATTGACAATCAGATGCATTCTCAACTAGTCTATTCCAGAAGCTGATGTTTCCCGGACAGGTCTGTTAACCACCAATGCAAAAAGCACGGAATTCTGTGCCTGTTACACAATTCATAACAATTGAACGCCTACTAAACTATGATGTCACTCATACGTTCCCTGAAGCAACTGGCCAATCAGCATGCCTGTAACAATTGCTAGTTACTGGGAGAGCTGGGTTCGTTCTACAGACTAATTCTCAACTTAGCTAGCTATACACAGCAGAAAGATAGCATTTAAGGATATATAAAATGTTGACTTGTATATTTGTTTAATCATTGCAATGAACTTTATTTCATAAATTTGATGAAACAAAATATTTCATTGAATAATCACATTCCAACTATTGCAGAACCTTTGTTGTTGATACAAAAAGTAAGTTGTATTTCTTCAAAGTTTGTTTCCATAGTAACACTGTTTTAGTAACATTATTTTAGAAACACTTTTCAATAGATCTAAATTATATTGATTTCATTATAGTACAAATTGAGAAACACAAAACAAACAATGCTAGTCAAAATTTTATTTTACATTATCATATATGGACTATTTTTAAATATGAATCTGTGTCATTGAATGTTATTGGTTAAAAAATGGCATACTAGATAAAGTGTCAAAAAATAAGCCAATCATGGCACACATAATATACAAAACTCTTCTATTAAAATGCTAGAAAAAATAACTGTAAAATATGTATTATTTCCAAAACGTATGGAAATTCAAATATAAAAGACTTATTTAGACAAATGGAAAGTGTTTCATTATAATTAAACTGAAAATGGCCATTGCACCCACAAAGTCGTGAAAATATGCCAAAACTAACAGTAATGACGATTGAAATAATATTAACATTTTCCTTAGTGAGGGATCTTTATAAAAGAAAACAACTGCTGGTCCTCCCTGGCTGAGTGGTCCAAGATGCCATCTCAAAATCACTTGCCTCTTACTGCTTATGTCTTGGGTTTGAGTCCCGCTCACTCAAAAACAACAACAGCTGGTCCTCCCTGGCTGAGTGGTCCAAAGCGCCATCTCAAAATCACTTGCCTCTTACTGCTTATGTCTTGGGTTTGAGTCCCGCTCACTCAAAAACAACAACAGTTGGTCCTCCCTGGCTGAGTGGTCCAAGGCGCCATCTCAAAATCACTTGCCTCTTACTGCTTATGTCTAGGGTTTGAGTCCCGCTCACTCAAAAACAACTTTATGTGAGAAAGTTTGCCAGTTTTTTGCGGAAGAATGGTAGTTCTACTCAGATTCATACTGAGGTCTTCCTCCACCAATAAAAACTGGATATGCCACATATAACCTGAAGTGTGTTGAAAATGGCGTAAAACCCCATAAAATAAATTGATGAAAATAAAAAGGGTTGGGGCAGCATAAAAATTAGGGGGTGGGTGGGAATAATAATCTAGCAATTACTTTATTATGGCCTTATAAACAAAATTTTCTTTATATGTTTATAATTATTATTATACCACATTAAATTTTATATAGCGCTCTTTTCATGCATATAGCACGTTCAAAAGTGCTTTACAGCTTACATTCAACAAATACAGAAACAACAAACATAAGACTAAACTAAACAAATTAAAATAAAAAACGGTAAAGATAAGATTATTCGGTTAGTTTTCAAAGTTTTGTACAAAGAAGTGAGTTTTTAACAGACGTTTAAACGTTTCAAGTTTCTCAGCATCTCTAATGTTTATTGGGAGAGCGTTCCATAGACTCGGAACAGTGTATGAAAAGCTGCAGTTGCGATACGGTAATAGACATTCTAAATTTCTAAATTAACATGTTGAAAATCCAATTTGGGAAAAACTTTGAGATTAAAAATTTATTTATTATGGTCTACTGACCTCATGACATACTGACTTTGCAGTAATATTGGGGTCTAATTTGTGATCATTTTCACGGCTTTGTTTAGCTTCTCTATTTATATGTAAAATGTAGTTGTGTTTATTTTAACTTTCTAAATCTCTGTCAACCATCAACCCAAGCCTGGTATTCATAATAGTGAACTTCTCCACGACCTTTAACCCTTCTGTCTGACATTTTCAGTCTATTTACTGGAAGTGCCCCAGCATCAAGTGAGTACGGTAAGTTTTATTTTGCTTCTACAAATATATGAGGTTCAACATCTCATCCCTTGTATTGAAATTCATATTGATTATTGGCTATTGGTGATTGGAGTGGATGGATAAGTGGGGTTACATTTCATCATATGCATCATTTCCTTGTAGGAATTTAGTTTACATTTTGTTCTGTTAGATGTGAGATGTATGTAGATAGTCACTACAGTGGTGCCACTGTCATACAGTAGAATCTTGTTACGGCAAAATCAATGTACCGAAAGTTTGGTTGTGTCGATTTTTACCCTTTCTTATATCTGATTTTTTATGCCTCCCCACCGTCCGTCTGTTAACCATTTCTTGAAGACGCAATAGTGCCTTCATTTTTCATTGCATCTTGAACAAACAGCAATTATACAACCACAAGATCTCAGAGTTCTTGAACCAGCGTGATTTCCCCACAACAAATGCCTGAACCACAGGGCTGATAAACACACTTTTAGCAAACTTTAAAAATCATTTTCTCTGGAAGTAAGAAGTCTAGAATTAGATATTTTATCTTTGCTTGTAGACACGATAGCATCTTCATTTTTCATTGCATCTTAAACAAACTTGCTTAGCTGTTATATAACCATTAGATCTCGGACGAGTTCTTCAACCAGCATGATTTGACCACAAATGCCTCTGCCACAGAGTTTATAAGTTCATTTTAAATGAAACTTTAAAAAACATTTTCTTTGAAGGTTCAAGGCATAGACCTACGATATTTTACATGTAGCATTACATCGAGGTCCCTTAAAAGGTTTGTTGAAGTTGGTTCCCTGAGGTAAAATTTCGGACCGTCGTAGGGGTCACTGTTTTGCATAGAGTTACATAGAGAAAATGTTGTAGACGCGAGAGCACCCCCATTTGTCATTGAATCTTAATCAAACACGTAAAGCAGTTATATAACCACAAATATCGACCATGAATGCCCAAGCCACAAGGCTTATAAACACATTTTAAGAGAAACTTCAAAAAACATTTTCTGTGAAAGGTGAAGGCCTAGACCTTAGACATTTTAAGTGTAGTATTACATAAAGGTCTCTTTTAAAGGGATTATATTGGCAAGTAACACAAACACGCTGTTAATCCAGACTTTTCATGTATGCAGTGTGCACGAAACAATGCTTATGTATTAACGTATAACCTTTATTTACTTGAAAGTTATCAAATTAACAGTAATTGAATATTGGCCAAAACTTTGATACGTCCCGCAATAAAGTATTGTGCAATGTTTACATTGAACTCCGTAAACTTCCCGAACAAAGCCTCGTCAAATGAGTCTTCACGATGTTATCCGATGATTGATCGGAAACCCGAAAGCGGTTCGTTGAAAATGGTGAATGTGAACAAAAACAAAAACGTGGCTTCAGAAACCCGATGTTTGTAATAAAGAGGTTATGCAATTAGACACTTTAGATGTGTATATCTCTAAGTTGTAAGTGTATCCTCATGCTGGGGGTGTGTATTTAGGACAGGGAATTGACGGTAATATGCCATTATAATCCATTTAAAGCTTTGTTGAAAAAGAACTTCTAAATTTTTTTTTTATCTGAAATGTTCATCTGTCCATTTGTTGCCAGTAGAGTGATCCAGGCCATGGTGGGCCTCTTGTTTTAAAAATAATCATGATCAAATAACAATCCCAATTTGTATAAAAATATTCCAAACTTTAGTTGTCAGTTCTTTTAAAATCAATATTCACAAGTGCAAAATAAACACTATCTAATTAATTAATAATTGATATCACTATTAATAGTTTCCAGCATCAATATAGCTGTGCTCCGATTGGTCAATATTTACATCAATAAAAATAAAATCATCAAAATGCAAACTTGGATTATACAAATTACAATATAGCAAAATAACACCCTCAAAGTCAGTGTTTTTTCCATGGAAAGAGAAGGTAGCATGTTTTGAGGATTTAAAGCTGTCTCAGATACATGAAAAACACAAAATGGCTACACTAGATCAAATGAAGGCTATTATACAGTCATATAAAACAATTAGTATGAAATTTCATACAGTTTTCAAAAGTTTGTATCTACATATTTAAGACATTGCCATCAAACTTAACTGCTTAGCTTAGACATAATTAAACAAGCAAATAATTTAATGTTGCTGAATTTTCATTTGAGTCTTTTAACATAACAGTTTCAGCCATTTTCCAACTAAGAATTTTTTGGCAGAAATAACAAATCATTTATGTTCATATTTACATCTCGTACAGTGTTTACAGCATTGCCTTAAAACTTAAAACTAAGTACACAGCTTTAAGTCATGATTTGATGTCCTTTCCATATGAATACACCTGAACTTAATTAAGAGAAGGTTTCATTATTGTCCATTAAATTGTTCATCACTGATATCTACAGTTCACACTACACAGTCCTCTGTCCTACCTATATTCTCTTCAAGTCCTCTGCTCAACATATTATGTTTTCTCCCTGAATTAGTCGATGTACTATTAGATTAGACCTCGTTCATGTATGCCATCTTATCAACACCAGTAATCTAAGATGGCCTCTGCAGCTAAAAATAGATGAAATAAATTTAAAACAATATTTAAAATTCAGTGATCTTCTAAACCATGTGACATCATAGATTAAAGTAAACATGACATGGGTCAGTTTTTCAATTTATATTTTAACTCTCTAAACAACCAGGACTGGCTAGCTCAGGTAGTAAATATATGACCGAGGCAGAGATCATGAGTTTGTATCCTGACTCAGTCCTGGGGATGATAATGGCCATGAACTTTTGTTTTATGACCATGAGTCTCCCACCTCTGAATATGTGGGGAAGTAGTCAGTGGCTTGCAGAGACACGGTGTGTTTGGTAATGATTAACGGGGAAGTAGTCAGTGGCTTGCAGAGACACAGTGTGTTTAGTAATGATTAACGGGGACGTAGTCAGTGACTTGCAGAGACACGGTGTGTTTAGTAATGATTAATGGGGAAGTAGTCAGTGACTTGCAGAGACATGGTGTGTTTAGTGATGATTAACGGGGTAGTAGTCAGTGACTTGCAGAGACACGGTGTGTTTAGTAATGATTAAAGGGGAAGTAGTCAGTGACTTGCAGAGACACGGTGTGTTTAGTAATGATTAACGGGGAAGTAGGCAGTGACTTGCAGAGACACGGTGTGTTTAGTAATGATTAACGGGGACGTAGTCAGTGACTTGCAGAGACACGGTGTGTTTAGTAATGATTAACGGGGAAGCAGTCACAGTGACTTGCAGAGACACGGTGTGTTTAGTAATGATTAACGGGGAAGTAGTCAGTGACTTGCAGAGACACGGTGTGTTTAGTGATGATTAACGGGGAAGTAGTCTGTGACTTGCAGAGACACGGTGTGTTTAGTAATGATTAACGGGGAAGTAGTCTGTGACTTGCAGAGACACGGTGTGTTTAGTAATGATTAATGGCTAGCAGATCCAAAAAATGATGATTAGATGCACATGAATGACTGCAGTTGAATTACTGAAATACTGTTGAAAAAAAAGCCATACAACAAAAAAATACCTTATATTTAAAATCTTTAAGATAGTCCATGTTGGTTGAAATTTCAGTCTGTCAGTTCTGATGTAAAAATGTTTAATTGAAGTAAAAATATGTTTTGTAAGGAATGTTTTCCAACTGAATAATGCAGATAAAAAATGTTTTTTTCCTAGCTCACATGGTGTTAAGAGTCCCTGTTATAAACTCGTGATACGTTTCTCAGATATTAACTGTCATTTCAAAGTAATTCTGATGTTTCAACAGACCCAAAACAAATTAATTAAGTTTTATCATCTCATTATCCTATTAACTAACATTGAATCACTGACTCTACTCTGCTCTAGACAATATACAGTACTGGTTATTTCAATGTTTTAAGTATGTGCTCTTGGAGCTGCTAAAATACACTAAATATAATAATATAACAGTATTATTGCTTTATTTTGAGTGAAATATTATATTTTTGTTCCACACAATAATCTGAGGTAATTTTGAAACACAGATTGTATTCTGTTATAAACTATATACAGTATTTTCAATGTTTTATTCTCTTGGAAAAGTTAAAATACACTTATGGTCTCACTACACAGTTGAATTTTGTTCTTTGTTCTATATAAAATAAGGTCAAGGATTTCCATGGTAAAACAAGATTTCCAAATAGAATTTTTTTTTCTTAGCAGGAATGTAAGCCCACATAAAAATGCACAATAACTGTTGTTTTTTTAAAAGAGGGTGCAGTGACACCATGAGATTTTTTGAAAAAAGAAGTCCTAAAATGCTCATAAATACATGCATATGTTGAAATCCTATAAAAGTCACATTTTAATACGAGTGATGTTTTATTTCAGTATATGCTATACCAACTTTTGCTCTACTCATCTGCAGCAAGAAAGCACAACTCCTATGAACCATTTTGAAAATATTTCAAAACCAAAAAAAGGGAAAAAAGGGGTGTAACTGTGTAGTGAGACGTAAATGTAATGATTATAACAGTATTATTGCTTTACTTTAAGTGGAATATTGTATTTGTTGCCCTTGTGTATTATATACACTAGTTAGATGTTAAACTGCTGTTTATTTCTAACTTGAAACACTGTTGATATTTTTGTGGTCAGTTGTTGTTGTTGTATGGTGTTTAGCATCGCTTTCAAAAAGTGTTCAGTCATATCGCGACGGTGTCTACTTAAGACAGTATTCTGAGCGCTGTCACACTGGAGTATCATGCCGCAGACACATGGTATGATACCCCACACATTATACTGACACAGGGTCGACCAGACCTAGAACTTTCCTTTAAATGCTGAGCGTCAAGCGAGGAAGCTTCTAGTACTATTTTTAAAGTATAGTATGACCTGGTCCGGGATCGAAGCCACAACCGTCGGCATGCGAGGCGGACGCACTACCACTAGACCATGCTGCGGTTTTTGTGGTCAGATTTTAGTATAGTGACCATTATTTGTAAGTTAAATATTGCTTACACAATTGTCTAGATGGGCTGGACAAACTTGATCCAGGGGTTGTTAGTTTGAATCCCCACCTGACCTCAGTTTCTCAGATGATTGCATCTCATATCATTCATCTCTCACTGCTGATTCAAGTATGAATGTTATCAGTTACTTGCGGCGATGGGGTATGCTAAAGTACTGGTTAACCTGTCAGGATTCCATGAAACATTGATTAGGTTAACTGATCAATGACACTAAATATTTGATAAATCAATAAATTACAATTGTCTGACATAATTATAATAGTATAATAAAAGTTGAAGACTTACTGAAATTGATCTAAAATCTACTGGACATGTCGTAAATATTGATGAGGTCATTGTCTATCATGGTCACTATCAGTTTGGCATTTACGTTGTTATAACAGAGTGTCCTTGGTCCCTTGATTCCATCTGTCTCTGTCAAGATTACCATTTTCTTCTGGTCCCTTTCAATCTGGAGGACACTGTGTGACTTCAAATCACAAACAAGTACTGTGTCATCCCCCGTTACACACATACCTATTGCATGGATCAGGTCTGGATCAGTAAAACGATGGTGTTTGGTTCCATTTCTGTCCAAGGTTATAAGTCCATTGTCACGGTCAGCAATGTGGATTTGTTTGTTATCTAAACTGAATGTCATATACAATGGACAGGAAAACAATTGTTTCCCAGTTTTTTCGTTTTGCAATGATCGTAGTAATTTTCCTTTTGTATTATATACTTCCACATGTCCTGGACCTTCAAGAAAGCCACCACCACATGACACAAACAGCTCTCCATCACTGTAAGCCACACCTTGACAGTAGTCACCAACAGAGAAGGACTTTGTAAGTGATATTGCACCTGTAACGTCAGCAAACTGTATCTTCTTGTCATCATACAGTGTAATAGCTACCTTAGTAGGACCAGTTGTACATACAGCAGTGGGGCGACAATGTAGGCCACATTCTGCTGTTACCTTGTATGACTTGTCGAGTACCTTAACCTTGTTGTTGCTTATATCAGTTATCACAATTGACCCATCTCCCAGAAGACATGATCCAGTTATATAACATGTAGACTTGTCACTACTGGTCCTGACATTATACTGATCAAGGTTGGTGGCTGGAAATGTTCCTAGTGACTTAAGCTGACATATTGTGTCAGTAATTGATCTATTGTTAACAAATCGTAGTGTTTCCTTCCCGACTGAACTTCTAATTTTGTTCATCAGGACATCTCCGTCAGATGCGTTAACTTTTGACTGCTTCACATAAACAAAAAGCTGTGACTCGTTATCCCCATCAAATGTCTGCAGTTCTGTTGCTTTTTTCTCCAAATTTGATGTCACCTCTTTGATTGAATTTAGGTCTGCATTCAATTGGTCTTCAATTTTCTTGTATTTGCTGTTCAGTTCATCCGTGGCAGTTTTCTCCATTTTGTCAAGCTGCTTGTTGATACTATCACGAAACTCTTTTATCTGAGTCAAGATGCGATGTTTTTGTTTCGTAATTCTTTTCTGGTCATCTTCTCTAATCTTCTTCAGCTTTTCCATATCAGACCTGACTCTGTTGACATTAGATTTGACTTTGTTCACCTCTTGGTCCTTTCTAATGGTGTTTGCAACATGAGGAATGTATTCAACACCTTGACAAGGCCTGAAAAACAGAACCATTGTCCTTACTTGTAATATATTTTGGAAGTTTTAGACAATACACTAACTGGAGTATCTGCTTTGGTACAATATATTACTGAATATGATTCAACTTAGTTATTTTTAGTTAAAATTGTAAATTTAAATTAAAAATGAATGTTGGTTTAATCTGAATTATTGTCAGTTCACTTAAGTTAAATCTGCAGAATCTTGGCAGAGTGAAAAGTACCAGTTTGCATTACCTTTATTTGTACCATGATCTTGGGCCTAAAAACCAAGTATTATGTTTACAGTTTCCCAACTAACCCATAGCCAAATGCTTCAACCATACATATTTTTTGAAGTGGAAATAAAATGGATTAAAAAATGTTGCCGTTTGCAAATTATCCCGTGTATACACCATCTTGGTGACATTATAAATGTTATCAAGTAACCAGAGAACTTTGCTCAAAGTAGATTTACTGTTTTTATCCTCCAGTTTTCAAAGAAAATTAGGTGATATTGAAATGGTGTCCGTCCGTCTGTCTGTCCTTCACATTAAGAGAAACTACCTTGTGGACTCAACTCCTCCCACAATCTTAACCAAATTAAAATGAAACTTGCTGTACAGCAAGTACATGGTTTGATCATGTGCCTGTGGTATTGGTTTCCTGATTAATTAATATTTGATGTTGTTGCGGCCCTTTGTTTGTTAAAATTTTGCGTCACACCTTGGATCAACAATTCAGGTGTTCCATACCCACATTCACAGGCAGTGGCCCTTTTGAGAGGGGGATATGAATTCACTGAATTTATTATAAACTTACAGCTGGGTAACATGATTTTTTCTCAAAATGAAAATATTCAATTTTGTATTTGCAATTGAAGTCAGAGCCTATGCTGTCTGTCGAGAAAGGTGCCAAATGAAACAGAAATAAAAGGGGCACATGTATTTTTCTTTGGTTTGGCGAAAGTTATTGGAACCCCTAAAATGTGCAAATACTTTTGTCCATTATGTATAAAGTAGCTCTTCCTTGTCCTAAGTTTTCGGTCATACATAGATACCACCTGTCTGATAACTGGCGGACATATAGAGAATACCATGTTAGTGTCTGATATTATCAACTTTATCAGGACTGGTGAGGCTTACAAAAACCGGGACGAGACTCTGCCGAATCTATTTTTTTGGTGCCGAACCTGATAAAGTTGATAATATTAGACACTTACATGGTATTCTATTTATCATGTCAATATTTCTAGTTCATTTTTTTAGCTCTACTGGCCAAAGGCCAGAAGTGCTTATGCGATTGTCTGTCGTCCGTCATCCGTCGTCTGTCGTCTGTTAGCAGCACTTTCTCTGAAACCACTTGGCCAATGAAACTTCACATGTATGTTTATGTTGCATAGGAGACTATACAGAAGATTTTTTTTTTTCGATCTGAAATTCAAGATGGCCGCCGTTACTAAAAATAGTCCAAAACTTAAAAAATCTTCTTCTCATGAACGGCCCAACAGATTTTTCAAAATGTTTATGTAGTAATGATGACCAACTATAGTATTGTTAGATTTGTTCAAATGGTGTCCCTAGGGTTCAATATGGCCCCGCCCCGAGGGTTCAATTATGGGACACAATCATGTCATTATAATATTTTTTTTTTTTTTTTTTTTAAAATGGAAATGATTTTGCCTATATCTTCACAGAAGCATTGTTTGGTGAAGGAGGTTCAGATTTGTAAAAATGACTGGGTTCCACTGTCTTAAGGGGTCAGGAGGGGCCCCAAAAGGGTACAAATTGGGATTTACTAAAATTGTTTTCTAAAGAACCAGCATGTCAGATTTGCTAATATTTGGCATAAATTATCCCTATGTGTAGGGGTTTGATTGCAGATAAGAATTAAGGGGCTAAAATTTATAGAAGCCCTGTAAGGGGACTTAGAATTTTACATAGGGATACTTTGGGAAAACAGAAAATTCTCTTTTTCTTTCATCTTTTCTGAACCCACTAGGCCAATTAAAATGAAACTTCACATGCATGTTTCTGTTGCATAGGAGACTATACAGAAGATTTTTTTTTCGATCTGAAATTCAAGATGGCCGCCGTCATAAAAATAGTCCAAAACTTAAAAAATCTTCTTCTCATGAACGGCCCAGCAGATTTTCAAAATGTTTATGTAGTAATGATGACCAACTATAGTTTTGTTAGATTTGTTCAAATGGTGTCCCGAGGGTTAAATATGACCCTGCCCCGAGGGTTCAATTAGGGGACACATGTCATTATAATATTTATTTATTTTCTTTTTTTAAAATGGAAATGATTTTGCCTATATCTTAACAAAAGCATTGTTAGGTGAAGGAGGTTCAGATTTTGTAAAAATGAATGGGTTCCACTGTCTTAAGGGGTCAGGAGGGGCCCCAAAAGGGTACAAATTGGGATTTACTAAAATTGTTTTCTAAAGAACCAGCATGTCAGATTTGCACATATTTGGCATAAATTATCCCTATGTGTAGGGGTTTGATTGCAGATAAGAATTAAGGGGCTAAAATTTATAGAAGCCCTGTAAGGGGACTTAGAATTTTACATAGGGATACTATGGGAAAACAGAAAATTCTCTTTTTCTTTCATCTCTTCTGAAACCACTAGGCCGATTAAACTGAAACTTCACATGCATATTTCTGTTGCATAGGAGACTATACAGAAGATTTTTTTTTTCGATCTGAAATTCAAGATGGCCGCAGTTACTAAAGATAGTTCAAAACTTAAAAAATCTTCTTCTCATGAACGGCCCAGCATATTTTCAAAATGTTTATGTAGTAATGATGACCAACTATAGTTTTGTTACATTTGTTCAAATCTTGTCCCTAGGGTTAAAAATGACCCCGCCCCGATATTTCTATTGCATAGGAGAATTTCAAAAAGTGCTATGGCCACTATGAGTCAATAGAGCGTCCTCAGGCCCTCTTGGGCCTCTTGTGTTCATTTTAAGTAGGGTTAAAAGTAGTTACATTCAGATTAAAATGTATAATTATACATAATGACAACATGAAGTATACATAATAATGTCATGTGCCTGATAAACTTGCAATGACATGATAAACCTATGTTTATCAAGCAGGCAGTTTATCAACAGAAATGAATACATTGACATGATAAAATATGCACTGAACTGTGAAGAACCCATGTGGTCATTTATTATACCTGATTGTGTTTTCCTAAACTGTTGTTCTTTATCATGGTTTTGAGAATTCGTGTCTAGTCTGTAACTTTGTCATGTATGGATGGATTTTATAAATACTTGATACAAGTGATCAACATAACATGATGACATGTTGTACATAAGACCCATACCCGTACCTCAAAGGTCAAGGTCACAATTTAACTTTGTTTGATGACACTGTCTGTTTGAGATTTAGTGTCCGGTCTGTAACATTGTCATGTATTGATGGATTTTGTAAATACTTGCTACAAATGATCAACATAACATGACTACATGTCACACGTAATACCAAGACTCTGACTTCAAAGGTCAAGGTCACAATTCAACTTTGACGATACTTTTAGTCTGTTTTGAGATTTCGAGTCTGGTTTGTAACTTTGTCACCTTTGATCAATTTTAAAAAAAACTTGGCTCAATTCATCAACATCGCGCAAAAGACCCAGAACCTTACCTCAAAGGTCAAGGTCACACTTTCAGTTTGTTTGATATTTCAAGTTCAGTCTGTAACTTTATCATACATGGATGGATTTTAAAAGCACTTGGCTCAATTGATCAACATGACATGATGACGTGTCGTATGTAAGACCCAGAACCTTATGTCAAAGGTCAAGGTCAAACTTTCAATTTGTTTGTTATTTCATGTCTGGTTTGTAACTTTGTCTTACATGGATGGATTTTAAAATAGCTTGACACTAGTGATCAACATGTCATGATGATGTGTCACCTGCATTTACATGTAGAAATACCGAGACCATTACATAAGATGTCAAGGTCAAGGTCACACTTTAATGTAAAACATGAAATTGCATGTCTAGTCTGAAACGTCAGTCCATTACAATTGATTTTCATAGATACATTTAAATTGCTACCTATTATAAAATCTATCGCTATTTTCACAGACCATTTTGGGGGCATGTGACACTTACCAGTGACATTTCTTGTTTATACCTGGGTGATGTAGGAGTAATATTTAATGTGTTTTGACAGTGACATCTGAAACCTTGTCTCAAAATTGTGAATTACAAAGTGAATTACTATAGGAAGCACTGGGGAAACAAAAAGTGAGCATGATTATGGACACATATGAGTTCTTTATAAAAGTTGTGAATTGCATGTACCTGGGTCTCATGGCTTGGCCCTGGTATTGGGGCATAAAAAAAATTAGTGTGTCCGTAAACAATTAACATTTTTCGGCTTCTTCTCAAAAACCTTAAGCTCAATCATAATTAAATGTCGTATGCAGCTTGGGGGCGGGGCCACAACAGTCAAATTCAAGGTAAACTTTAATAATCTTCTTACTTTAGAAGCACTAGGAAGCATATGGTGAGCATGATTATGGATGCATATGGTTCCATTATAAAAATTGTGAATAACATATCCCTGGGTCTCACCTTGGGGGTGGAGCCCCAAAAAAGTTCTTCTTCTGATTATAGCATGCACTCAGAAACAAATTGTGAGCATGATTATTGATGCCAATGGGTCCTTTATAAAGTTATGAATTGCATGCCCCATGGTCTCAAGGTTTGGCCGTGGGGGTGGGGCCTTCTTTACTAAATCTATATACATGTAAGTGAAAAATGACAAAAAACGTTAAGTCTTATGACTGAATAGACTTCTGTTAATGTTTTTTGGTGTGATTTGTTGTTGCTGACCAGATGGTTAATACTTATTGTGAATTTCATGGTCCCCAACCCCATGAGGTCTTAGAGGTGGGGCCAAAAACAGTCAAATTCAAGGTAAACTTTAAAAATCTTCTTCTTATAGGAAGCATTCAGAAGCAATTTGTGATTTTCATGCCCCTGGGTCTCACAGGAAGTACTTCCGTGGGGTAGTTGCATAATGACGGTTATTAATAAACCTTGTTTCTTTGGCCTTAAAAGTGTATTTTCCTTATTTTAATGCTCATTTATTTATTTATTTGAATGGCATTATTGATGTATTTTGACCACTTTGGGAGCGTGTCAAGTTTGAATTGTGAATTGACAAAAAAAATGATGCTTGAAAATTGGGAGTATGAACACATGATTTCTGACATCTACTTTCACCATAACAGAAAAATATTCTCTTATTTGCTACATGAACCCTACATTTCTTGTCATTGGTGCAGAGGTTGACAAACAATGAAATGTAAGTTTTACTTCTTTCATTTTGGACATTCAATGGATGACAAGCTTACAAACTTTTTTTCTTAATTTAAGAACAAAAATAAATTGTGGACTTAACCTGTAAAGCAACCTCAGGCCCTCTTGGACCTCTTGTTTGACTAGAAATGGTTTCCTACCTGTGACTGACAGCTATGCAAGTAGCACAACACACCACGTCATGGGTGCCACAGTACATGTCAATGCCTTTGCCATGATGTATCTCACATTTCTCCTTGGGCAGCAGTGGGCTTCCATGTTGTTGTCCTTTGCCTGTTGGTGGCACTTTATCTAGGAGTTGGTGGTTCCGCATCATGTCAAATCTGTTATGAAATTTGAGGCAAATGGAACACAGGCTTTCATCACATTCCACACAGTATTTGATTGCCTCCACATTCTTACCTTCCTTTGAACAAGGTGAGCAAGAGAAATCATAAATAATGTCCGAACCTTTTCCAATAGACATAGATCCAGATCCTCTCGAGGCGGCCATTTTAAAATATCCAACAATTAGCCGATCTAAACTGATCTTCAGCTAGTTGGCTTTAGTCCAGATCATTTAAAGTTTCATCATATTTCAAATATCCAACAATTAGCCGATCTAAACTTATCTTCAGCTAGTTGGCTTTAGTGCAGATCATTTAAAGTTTCATCATACTTCAAATATCCAACAATTAGATGATCTAAACTTATTTTCAACTATAAATCCGTATACGCTATTTTGAAACTATGTAATTCTATTTTTTAGGTGGAATCTACCGTATTTGAGATGACAACACATTTATATATTATATAAGTTATGCAATACAATATTGGACGAGTCTAACTTTAACTAGAATGACAGTTTCACAAAAGTGTACTCGGTTTATAGTCTGTTTTGTTTACTTGAGAATGGTTGGTTGTTAACATGTTATTGTCCAATACAGGTGTATAGGTATTCAATTATGATGTGTTGCAATTTCACGCTTTACCTAAATTGTGCAATAATGAACTTGCCCAACTATTAAAGTTTGAATAGATTATAGTTGGTTTTTGTCCAAGTTACATGCAATCAATATAGAGAATGCTTAGGCAAGTGTGTTATCAGTATGGGTAAATGTGTACTGCATAAACCAGTATTCCGGGTATAAATTTGTTAGATAAATTATCACAAACCTGGTGTGACAAATATTGTATTTCTAAATTTTAAACTAACAATTGTTTTCATGTAGATTTTATCCTTTGTTAAAATTTAGCAAATTAATGTGTCCTCCAGGATTGATATCATTGCAAGGTTACTCCGGTGACCGTTAATCCAAATTTGTCATCACTAACACCAAATGGACATACATATATATACTTTCTTCACTTCCTGAATGGCAGTGAGAACATTTGTCCATTGTTTACATGTTCGCAAAGACTGCAGCGTGATCTAGTGGTAGAGCGCCCGCCTTACATGCAGAAGGTCGTGGGTTTGATCCCCGACCGGGTCATACCAAAGACTTTAAAATGGTACAAAACGCTTGACACTCAGCATTTAGAGGAAAGTTTTAGGTCTGGTCCGGCCGGTGTCAGTATAATGTGACAGTGTATCATACCGTGTATCTGCGGTATGATACTCCAGTGTGACAGTGCTCAGAATACTGTCTCAAGTAGACACCGTCGCGATATGACTGAAAAATTGTTGAAAGGGATGCTAAACACCATATAACAACAACAACAATATTCACAAATTGACCTCCTCCTATCATTCTTTTCTGAGTGAATTTTCATAGGACTTTTCAAGATTCATTTCATGTCTGGTCTGTAACGTTGTCTTATATGGAGGGATTTTACTTGACACATTTGATCAAGATGACATGATGAGCTGTTACATGTAATACCTAGACCCGTACCTCAAAGGTCAAGGTCACACTTTGAGTTTGTTTGAGAACACTTTGAGTTTGTTTGAGATTCAGTTCAATTCAGTTCTGTAACTTTGTCATACATGGATTGATTTTAAAAACACTTGACTCAATTGATCAGTTGATCAACATGACACGACGTTGTGTGGCGTGTAAGAAAAAGAACCTTACCTCAAAGGTTAAGGTCACATTTTCAGTTTGTTTGATATTTCATGTCCGGTTTAACTTTGTCATACATGGATGGAAGAGAAAAAGAAGAGAAAAAAATAGAAAAAAGTTCTAAGGCTTAGACCATTATAAATTATTTACTAGATTATCATCCTAATTGTTCTTAAAAAGTGGGAGGGTGCGATGATTTTATTTTTTATTTTTATTTTAAAAATTTTGTTGTTGGTAAAAAAACAATATATATATTTTTTTAATGAAAATAAAAAGGGCCAGAGCAGCATGATAATTAGTGGGGTGGCGGGGATGATACTCTAGCAATTAATTTATTATGGCCTTAAAGCTGTCTGTGAGGCCCTGCAATATTATATAGTTAAGTATAAATTTACTAGTAAATGCAAAAAAAGTATTTATGTTTTTTTTGTGTTTTATGATTTACATATATAATTAGGGTCTTTTGTGGCCGAGTGGTCTGAGGCGCCGTCTCAAGATCACTTACCTCTCACCGCTAAGGTCGTAGTTTCGAGTCACGCTCGCTCCAAAAACATTATATGAGAAAGTGTTTCTACTCAGTCTGATGTCTTACTCCACCAGTAAAACTGGATATGCCATATATAACCTGAAATGTGTTGAAAATGGCGTTAAACCCCATTAAAAAAATTGTGAACAACCAGATATAAATCTGCAGACCACACTACGGCGAGTGCACCTAACAACAATGCAAATCAAGGACACAAGAATATAGAATCAATAGAATTGGTGTCAACCACGACTTATATACAATGGATTTACATACAACACATCTGGACTGTAGGGGCAATTTTGAACATGAACGGATAGTTTTATATGAGTATTTATTATATGTATATATATTCATTATTTTGTATATTATGAAAGGTGTGACAGGGAATGGTCATGATGATTATTGAAAAATAAAGATTTTCAAGTCAACTGTTTAATTCTCCAGTTTGTATATTTACAGGGAACCAGTTTGACGATTATTATGAGTCTGATCTAGAGCGACCACAGACAGGTGGGTAGCCATTTTGTTTTGAGGTTTTGGTTATAAACGAAACTATTGTAAATATGTTATTAGTTAATTTCTACAGTTATTGTTATCAGTTTTTTCAATGGTTAACACATAACTATTTTTTGCATTTTGTGCCTGTAGGAATGTCGTACCAGTCGAATCGTTTCTCCGAATATTCACCAGATGTGTCTGATGAGGAATTTGAAAGTGTGTCACAAGTGGCAGGACCAGTAAGTGTTATCCCATTTTTTTTTATAAAATGAATAACAAGAAAAACATCAAAGACGAATCAAATCTAGTCCTGAGAAGTTTTTTTTTACAATTAAGTTACACCATTTATTACAACTTGGTACAACCATAACATTGTGATATGTGAAGAAAAAAAAACATTACACTAAGTCTTGTAGTCACTTTTTTTCTGGGTTGCTGTCTCAAGATCACTTACCTCTCACTGCTAAGGTTGTTGGTTTGAGTCCCACTCGGTCCAAAAACATTATTTGAGAAAGTTTGCCAGTTCTTGCACGTGGTTCTACTCGGATTTATTCTGAGGTATTTCTTCATCAATTAAACTTGATATGCCATATATATCCTGAAATGTGTTGAAAATGGCGTAAAACCCCATTCAGAAAAAAAAGACAATACATTCAAACGTGTGTAAACGCTCACATCTGTTAAGCATTCTCTCATCTTAAACAACCACATTTGTTTTTTCCCATATCTCTGCTTTCAGAGCAAATTAACCTGTATTAAGCAACAACCTGACTGGCTGTTTAAGACATGTTGCACTGTATATATGGATGGCATCCAGTTTTATTGGTGGAGGACGCCCTCATAATGAATCTGAGGAGAACCGTCATCCTTCCACAGTAACCATCATCCTTTCACTGTTACCGTCATCCTTCTACAGTAACCATCATCCTTCCACAGTAACCATCACAGTAACCATCATCCTTCCACAGTAACTATCATCCTTCCACAGTAACCATCACAATAACCATCATCCTTCCACAGAAACTATCATCCTTCCACAGTAACCATCATCCTTCCACAGAAACTATCATCCTTCCACAGTAACCATCATCCTTCCACAGTAACCATCATCCTTCCACCATTATCATCATCATTCCAAAGTAACCATCATCCTTCCACAGTAACTGTCATACTTCTACAGTAACCGTCATCCTTCCACAGTAACCATCATCATTCCACAGTAACCATCATCCTTCCACAGTAACCATCATCCTTCCACAGTAACCATCATCCTTCCACAGTAACCACCATCCTTCCACAGTTACCATCATCCTTCCACAGTAACTATCATCGTTCCACAGTAACCACCATCCTTCCACAGTTACCATCATCCTTCCACAGTAACTATCATCGTTCCACAGTAACCATCATTGTTCCACAGTAACCATCATCGTTCCACAGTTACCATCATCCTTCCACAGTAACCATCATCGTTCCACAGTAACTATCATCCTTCCACAGTAACCGGCAACCTTCCACAGTAACAGATTATCCTTCTACAGTAACTGTCATCCTTCTACAGTCACCATCAACCTTCCACAGTAACTATCATCGTTCCACAGTTACCATCAAAATTCCACAGTAACCATTATCCTTCCACAGTAACCATCATCCTTCCACAGTAACCGTAAACCTTCCACAGTAACAGATTATCCTTCCACAGTAACCATCATCCTTCCACAGTAACCATCAACCTTCCACAGTAACTATTATCGTTCCACAGTTACCGTCATACTTCCACAGTAACCATTATCCTTCCACAGTAACCATCATCCTTCCACAGTCACCATCATCCTTCCACAGTCACCATCATCCTTCCACAGTCACCATCATCCTTCCACAGTCACCATCATCCATCATCATTCTACAGTAACTATCATCGTTCCACAGTAACTATCCTCCTTCCACAGTAACCGTCATCCTTCCACTGTAACTATTATCCTTCCACAGTTACTATCATCCTTCTACAGTAACCATCATCCTTCCACAGTAACTGTCATCCTTCTACAGTAACCGTCATCCTTTCACAGTAACCATCATCCTTTCACAGTAACCATCATCCTTCCACAGTAACCATCATCCTTAACCATCATCCTTTCACAGTAACCATCATCCTTCCACAGTAACCATCATCATTCCACAGTAACCATCATCCTTCCACAGTTACCATCATCCTTCCACCGTTACCATCATCCTTCCACCATAACCATCATCATTCCACCGTTACTGTCATCCTTCCACAGTAACCGTCATCCTTCCACAGTAACCGTCATCCTTCCACAGTAACCACCAACCTTCCAAAGTAACCACCATCTTTCCAAAGTAACCATTATCCTTCCACAGTAACCGTCATCCTTCCACAGTCACCATTATCATTCCACAGTAACCATCAACCTTCCACAGTAACTATCATCATTCCACAGTAACTATCTCCTTCCACAGTAACCGTCATCCTTCCATTGTAACTATTATCCTTCCACAGTTACTATCATCCTTCCACAGTAACCATCATCCTTCCACAGTAACTGTCATCCTTCTACAGTAACCATCATCCTTCCACAGTAACCATCATCCTTCCACAGTTACCATCATCCTTCCACCATTACCATCGTCCTTCCACAGTAACCAGCATCCTTCCACAGTTACCGTCATACTTCCACCGTTACCGTCACCCTTCCACAGTTACCATCATCCTTCCACAGTAACCATCATCCTTCCACAGTAACCATTATCCTTCCACAGTAACCATCATCCTTCCACAGTAACCATCATCCTTCCACAGTTACCATCATCCTTCCACAGTAACCATCATCATTCCACAGTAACCATCATCCTTCCACAGTTACCATCATCCTTCCACCGTTACCATCGTCCTTCCACAGTAACCATCATCCTTCCACCGTTACCGTCATCCTTCAACAGTAACCGTCATCCTTCCACAGTAACTATTATCCTTCCACAGTAACCATCATCCTTCCACAGTAACCATCAACCTTCCACAGTAACCACCATCCTTCCACAGTAACTATCATCCTTCCACAGTAACTATTATCCTTCCACAGTAACTATCAAACTTTCCTATGTTAAGTTTTATAACTGACCTGGGCTCAAGTCCATGACCTCAGCATTGAAAGGTAAGTGATCTTGAGAAGATATATGAGACCACATAATGTTAATATATGTAGTTGACTTCACTACTCTACTGTCTTGCTACTCTATATACAAAAGTTAATAGGGCTGTGGTGCAATGGATAGAGTGTTGGCTGTTCACACCAGAGGTTGCGTGCTTGATACCTAGCATGACCTGATAGTCTTAAAAAAAAACAACACTTGAGAGTGGTTCATATAAGTTTTGAGCTTTTTTCTCAATCAAGCTAAAGTATAAATTAGTAGAAAGTAATATCTAAAAAGATTAACAAAGTTAAATTCTGTATATCATAATCTTCAAGATTGGTTTTCGTAATAATCATTTTATTTAAAATCATTTAAACAGTCAATATAATGATTTCAGCGTAAGCCCGTGTGGGGTGTTCCAGATTCTGATGGTGAGACCTACAGACCTGACTTGTCAAAGACATTACCAGCACCGAGTAAGAAAACCAGGCAGTAAGTTGAAATTCATTAGTGTGAATGTTCTAGGTAAAACTAATATTTATCATTGTGTCCACATCACATTGACATGATAATACATGAACATTTCAGTCAAACTATAGCTCATTTTCTTGTTTTCTTTCATTTAAATGAGTGAAGTTTAAAGTCTGGTGTGCAAATTGTTCAATGAAATAATAAAAAATAAAGTTAAAATGTAAAGATGTTTGTCATTTCAAACAGAATCGCATACACTTTGCCAGGTAGAAATATCAGCCTGCCATATGTCTCACTTCCAACATATGTCTATAAATGAGAAGATAAATTTCATGAATAAAAGACAAACAAACATGTATAAGTGTCTTTAAATGTCCTGGATACTAAGATTACATCATCACCTTCTATCTTCTTGGTAATCTGGTGAAACTGATCTATCAAAGTTTTACACTATTCTTCAACTGGAAGACACTTTAGATATATAAAATAAGAAAAATCTTCTGTTACATTTATTGTCTGTTAAAAAGAAATTTGGGCCGTAATATAAATACATAATAAAGCATTGTATTCTGTATCTTGTAGGGGGAAGTTCAGTTCCACAGCTCCGGTGAAGTTTGATGATCGGCGTCCGGCCCAGAGACCTGTGGACAGTGAAAACTTCTTTATGCAAGGAGGAAGCAAAACACCCAGACAAGAAATATCACAAAAGGTAAATATTACCAGGATCAACTAAGTAACCAGAAACAGTGTGGGGCCAGTATTTCACAAAGTTTCTTGAGCAATACAAATGTAAATATTACAAAAACTCATTTATTGATCAAAATATTTATTTCATATAAAAGCGTATTATCTGTTGCCATTGAGCTGTTGATTCATATGTGATAATGTACGGCAGTACAAGAATACACGTGTACATGTTTTACTGGTAGGTAATGCGTACATGTTTTACTGGTAGGGTATGTGTACGTGTTTTACTGGTAGGTAATGTGTACTTGTTTTACTGGTAGGTAATGTGTACATGTTTTACTGGTAGGTAATGCGTACATGTTTAACTGGTAGGGTATGTGTACGTGTTTTACTGGTAGGGTATGTGTTCGTGTTTTACTGGTAGGTAATGTGTACATGTTTTACTGGTAGGGAATGTGTACATGTTTACTGGTAGGTTATGTGTACATGTTTTACAGGTAGGTTATGTTTTACTGATAGATAATGTGTACATGTTTTACTGGTAGGTAATGTGTACTTGTTTTACTGATAGATAATGTGTACATGTTTGACAGGTAGGTAATGTGTACATGTTTGACAGGTAGGTTATGTGTACATGTTTTATTGGTAGGTAATATGTACATGTTTTACTGGTAGGTTATGTGTACATGGTTTACTGGTAGGGTATGTGTACGTGTTTTACTGGTAGGGTATGTGTACGTGTTTTACTGGTAGGGAATGTGTACGTGTTTTACTGGTAGGTTATGTGTACATGTTTTACAGGTAGGTTATGTGTACTTGTTTTACTGATAAATAATGTGTACTTGTTTTACTGGTAGGGAATGTGTACATGTTTTACTGATAGATAATGTGTACATGTTTTACTGGTAGGTTATGTGTACATGTTTTATTGGTAGGTAATATGTACATGTTTTACTGGTAGGTTATGTGTACATGGTTTACTGATAGATAATGTGTACATGTTTTACTGGTAGGGTATGTGTACGTGTTTTACTGATAGATAATGTGTACATGTTTTACTGGTAGGTAATGTGTACATGTTTTACTGATAGATAATGTGTACTTGTTTTACTGGTAGGGAATGTGTACATGTTTTACTGATAGATAATGTGTACATGTTTTACTGGTAGGTTATGTGTACATGTTTTATTGGTAGGTAATATGTACATGTTTTACTGGTAGGTTATGTGTACATGGTTTACTGATAGATAATGTGTACATGTTTTACTGGTAGGGTATGTGTACGTGTTTTACTGATAGATAATGTGTACATGTTTTACTGGTAGGTAATGTGTACATGTTTTACTGGTAGATAATGTGTACTTGTTTTACTGGTAGGGAATGTGTACATGTTTTACAGGTAGGTTATGTGTACATGTTTTACTGGTAGATTATGTGTACATGTTTTATTGGTAGGTAATATGTACATGTTTTACTGGTAGGTTATGTGTACATGGTTTACTGATAGATAATGTGTACATGTTTTACTGGTAGGGTATGTGTACGTGTTTTACTGATAGATAATGTGTACATGTTTTACTGGTAGGTAATGTGTACATGTTTTACTGATAGATAATGTGTACTTGTTTTACTGGTAGGTAATGTGTACATGTTTTACTGATAGATAATGTGTACTTGTTTTACTGGTAGGGAATGTGTACATGTTTTACAGGTAGGTAATGTGTACATGTTTTACTGGTAGATTATGTGTACATGTTTTATTGATAGGTAATATGTACATGTTTTACTGGTAGGTTATGTTTTACTGATAGATAATGTGTACATGTTTTTCTGGTAGGTAATATGTACATGTTTTACAGGTAGGTAATGTGTACGTGTTTTACTGGTAGGTATTGTGTACATGTTTTACTGGTAGGTTATGTGTACATGTTTTACAGGTAGGTAATGTGTACATGTTTTACTGGTAGGGAATGTGTACATGTTTTACTGGTAGGTAATATGTACATGTTTTGCTGGTAGGTTATGTTTTACTGATAGATAATGTGTACATGTTTTACTGGTAGGTAATGTGTACATGTTTTACTATTAGGTAATGTGTACTTGTTTTACTGGTAGGTTTTGTGTACATGTTTTACTGATAGGTAATGTGTTCATGTTTTACTGTAAGGTTATGTGTACATGGTTTACTGATATGTACGTAATGGGTACATGTTTTACTGATATATAATGTGAACATGGTTAAATGATAGTTTATGTGTACATGTTTTACTGACAGGTATCATGTACATGGTTTACTGATAGGTAATGTGTACATGTTCAACTGGTAGGTAGTATGTTCATGGTTTGCTAATAGGTAATTTGTACATGTTTTAATGATAGATAATGTGTACATGGTGTACTGATAGGTAATTTGTACATGTTTTAATGATAGATAATGTGTACATGGTGTACTGATAGGTAATTTGTATATTTTTGAACGATAGGTCAAGATAGTTTTAAAGTGCTGCAATAGAGTTTGTTTACAAGGGTCTCATTGGTAAAAAAACAGCCCACTCTTGACTACACATTTAGTGATCCATCTGATAGAAGGAAAAAGAAATAAAAACAATATTATTAATATAATTATTTCATATTGTGTTTGTTGAATTTTCATGGAATATGAACTTGCATTTATATGTGTTAAGTTGTAGAACCCAATTTGGTTTTTTATACAACATGTAATGAACAATTTACTGGTAAGAATCATCTGTCCTTTGGTATTATTGCATACACTTTTTTCAACTTTGTTAGATGCCATGTAGCCATAAAAGATTTTTGCTCTTATTGATGATGTTTGCAGTGCTGACACCTTGTCATCTCTTGTTGGCAGTGCTGACACTTTGTCATCTCTTGTTGGCAGTGCTGACACCTTGTCATCACTAGATGGCAGTGCCGACACCTTATCATCACTACTTGGCAGTGCTGACACCTTATCGTCACTAGTTGGCAGTGCTGACACCTTATCATCACTAGTTGGCAGTGCCGACACCTTATCGTCACTAGTTGGCAGAGCCGACACCTTATCGTCACTATTTGGCAGAGCCGACACCTTATCGTCACTAGTTGGCAGTGCCGACACCTTATCGTCACTAGTTGGCAGTGCGACACCTTTTCGTCACTAGTTGGCAGTGCCGACACCTTGTCATCACTAGTTGGCAGAGCCGACACCTTGTCATCACTAGTTGGCAGAGCCGACACCTTGTCATCACTAGTTGGCAGAGCCGACACCTTGTCATCACTAGTTGGCAGAGCCGACACCTTGTCATCACTAGTTGGCAGTGCCGACACCTTGTCATCACTAGTTGGCAGAGCCGACACCTTGTCATCACTAGTTGGCAGAGCTGACACCTTATCATCACTAGTTGGCAGTGCTGACACCTTATCATCAGACACCTTATCATCACTAGTTTGCAGTGCTGACACCTTATCATCACTACTTGGCAGTGCTGACACCTTATCATCAGACACCTTATCATCACTAGTTTGCATTGCTGATACCTTATCGTCACTAGTTGGCACTGTCAACACCTTATCATCAGATATCTTATCATCACTAGTTTGCAGTGCTGACACCTTATCATCACTAGTTTGCAGTGCCGGCACCTTATTGTCACTAGTTCGCAGTGCCGAAACCTGATCATCACTAGTTGGCAGTGCTGACACCTTATCATCACTAGTTGGCAGTGCCAACACCTTATCGTGCTGTCACCTTATCATCACTAGTTGGCAGTGCCAACACCTTATCGTGCTGTCACCTTATCATCACTAGTTGGCAGTGCTGACACCTTATCATGCTGACACGTTATCATCACTAGTTGGCAGTGTTGACACTTTATTGTCACTAGTTGGTAGTGCTGACACCATATTTTAAATAAATAAATGAATTACAAAGCAGGAGTTCATGTAACCATTGATTGTTATATGAAAGTTTATTTCTTGTGAATGTTGAACTAAATGAGTTCTTGTTTTTACATCATTAATGTTTTCAGTCATCAGTACCACCATTACATGTCTTGTTTTCCAGCAATCTAGCTCTTCCATTCTGGTAAAATATTGTTTCATCTGTATGTTGAAGATGCCTGATGCTATATAAAGCAGTGATAGAACAGTGAGAGTTATAAAACAGTGACAGTTAGAGTTATAGAACAGAGGGAGTTATTAAACAGTGAGAGTTAGAGTTATAGAACAGAGAGAATTATAGAACAGTGAGAGTTAGAGTTATAGAAGAGTGAGAGTTATAAAACAGTGAGAGTTAGTGTTATAGAACAGAGAGAGTTATAAAACAGTGAGAGTTAGAGTTATAGAATAGAGAGAGTTATAGAACAGTGAGAGTTATAAAACAGTGAGAGTTAGAGTTATAGAACAGAGAGAGTTATAAAACAGTGAGAGTTAGAGTTACAGAACAGAGAAAGTTATAAAACAGTGAGAGTTAGAGTTATAGAACAGTGAGAGTTATAAAACAGTGAGAGTTAGAGTTATAGAACAGAGAGAGTTAGAGTTATAGAACAGAGAGAGTTATAAAACAGTGAGAGTTAGTGTTATAGAACAGAGAGAGTTATAGAACAGTGAGAGTTATAAAACAGTGACAGTTAGAGTTATAGAGCAGTGAGAGTTATAGAACAGTGAGAATTACAGTTACAGAACAGAGATAGTTATAAAACAGTGAGAGTTAGAGTTATGGAACAGTTAGAGTTATAAAACAGTGAGAGTTAGAGTTATAGAACAGTGAGAGTTATAAAACAGTGAGTGTTAGAGTTATAGAACAGAGAAAGTTATAAAACAGTGAGAGTTAGAGTTATAGAACAGTTAGAGGTATTAAACAGTGAGAGTTAGAGTTATAGAACAGTGAGAGTTATAGAACAGAGAGATTTATAAAACAGTGAGATTTAGAGTTATAGAATAGTGAGAGTTATAAAACAGTGAGTGTTAGAGTTATAGAACAGAGAAAGTTATAAAACAGTGAGAGTTAGAGTAACAGAACAGCGAGAGTTATTAAACAGTGAGAGTTAGAGTTATAGAACAGTGAGAGTTATAGAAAAGAGAGAGTTATAAAACAGTGAGAGTTAGAGTTATAGAACAGTGAGAGTTATTAAACAGTGAGAGTTAGAGTTATAGAACAGTGAGAGTTATAAAACAGTGAGTGTTAGAGTTATAGAACAGAGAAAGTTATAAAACAGTGAGAGTTAGAGTTATAGAACAATTAGAGGTATTAAACAGTGAGAGTTAGAGTTATAGAACAGTGAGATTTATAGAACAGAGAAAGTTATAAAACAGTAAGATTTAGAGTAACAGAACAGTGAGAGTTATTAAACAGTGAGAATTGGAGTTATAGAACAGTGAGAGTTATAGAACAGAGAGAGTTATAAAACAGTGAGAGTTAGAGTTATAGAACAGCTAGAGTTATAAAACAGTGAGAGTTATAGAACAGAGAGAGTTATAAAACAGAAAGAGTTAGAATTATAGAACAGAGAGAGTTATAAAACAGTGAGAGTTAGAGTTATAGAACAGAGAGAGTTATAAAACAGTGAGAGTTAGAGTTAGAGAACAGTGAGAGTTAGAGTTATAAAATAGTGACAGTTATAGAACAGTGAGAGTTAAAGTTATAGAACAGAGAGAGTTATAGAACAGTGAGAGTTAGATTCATAGGACAGTGAGAGTTATGAAACAGAGAGAGTTAGAGTTATACAACAGTGAGAGTTATAAAACAGTGAGAGTTATAGAACAGTGAGAGTTAGAGTTATAGAACAGAGAGGGTTATAGAACAGAGAGAGAGTTAGAGTTATAGAACAGTGAGAGTTATAAAACAGTGAGAATTAGAGTTATAGAACAGAGAGAGTTATAAAACAATGAGAGTTACAGTTATAGAACAGAGAGAATTATAGAATAGTGAGAAGTATAGAACAGAGAGAATTATAGAATAGTGAGAAGTATAGAACAGAGAGAATTATAGAACAGTGAGAGTTATAGAACAGTCAGAGTTATAAAACAGTGAGAGTTAGAGTTATAGAACAGAGAGAGTTATAGAACAGTGAGAGTTCTAACACAGAAAGAGTTATAAAACAGTGAGAGTTAAGAGTTATAGAACAGAGAGAATTGTAGAATAGTGAGAGTTATAGAACAGAGAGTTATAGAACAGTGTGAGTTATAGAACAGTGAGAGTTATAAAACAGTGAGAGTTAAAGTTATAGAACAGAGAGAATTGTAGAACAGTGAGAGTTATAGAACAGAGAGAGTTATAGAACAGTGAGAGTTATACTGCTGCATGTTGATTTCATGTTGACTAATGACATTTTGCTGTTGTAATCGGTGGCAATAACCTGTGGTGTTGGAGGAAGGGTGAAAAGTAATGTTTGAATCAACAGATGAATATTTGTTGCTCTGTGTTAATGAAACATGACAATATTTCCTGTAATTCTAAGTTTAATGAAACATGAATATAACAAATGTAAAAACTATATTTTTAAAATCATTTATTTTACATTGATTGTGAAATGAGTTCTGAAAACTCACAAAGAATGCTTAAACATTTCCTGGGTAGAACCAGCACATGATCTGAGCACATATCAGTTTTTTGCTCAAGGACACTACACATGGCCATGACGAAGGTTAATACTACAATTTTTATTTGAGATGGACAAATTGAATGTTGAATTTTTTTTGCTTGATAATTTCAGCCTCCTATGCCCCCCTCACCAACAAATGTTACTGCACTGAGAGACTCGATGCAGTCATCAAGATCTCAGGATGGAGGTGGATGGAATATCCCTGACGACACAGAAGTTTCCTTAGCAACAGACTGGTCTGAAGGTATGACTGATCTATGTATAGATACTCATGCACCATTGCCGTACTTGGTATTGCCAGAGTTTGGCTCTGTTTGTTTGCTATATCTGTGTTTACGCCTATCCTGTTTGTGTCAAAGGCTCCTTAGCTTACTCATTTATTTTACCATGGTTGAGAAACAAGTTCTTACAGGTTGGCATTTTTTCGCCCAAACAGAAATGGCCAGAGTTATAGGTCTTCATTAGATAAAATATTTGCTTTATCATCATACAGTCAAACCTGCTTTAAGCAGCCACTCAAGGGAAAGAGCAAATATGACCTCTTAAAGCAGTTAGCTGATTAATACAGGTTGATAAAAAGTAAAATTGTAAACAGAAAATGTGACTGTTTAAAACAAATGGTTGCTTAACAGAAGTAGCCACTCAAACAGTTTTTACTGTATATGTTTGCATATGTAACAGCACGGTTCAGACCAATTCCCGCATGACTATTCCATGATGTATGCTACTCATAATGTCCGAATGTCTATTTTAAGAATGGGACTCATATTTTGGTGGATTTGGCATACAAAACCATTAAAATTTTGTTTATTTCTGATAATGAGATGAGTTGTATCTATTTTAAAAATAGTCATTTATAGTTGTTTTTTTCTAGTATACTACCTTTCAGATATTTATAGTGTTTTTCCTGATATATTGCCATTAAGACATTTATAGCGTTTTCCCTTATATACTACCATTAAGACATTTATAGTGTTTTTTCCTGATACACTACCATTAAGACATTTATAGTGTTTTTTCCTTATATACTACCTTTAAGACATGTATAGTGTTTTTTCCTAATAAACTACCTTGAAGACATTTTTAGTGTTTTTTTCCTGATATACTACCTTTAAGACATGTATAGTGTTTTTCCTGATAAACTACCTTTCAAACATTTATATTTTTTTTTCCTGATATACTACTTTTAAGACATTTATAGTGTTTTTCCTGATATACTAACATTAAGATATTTATAGTGTTTTTTCCTTATATACTACCTTTAAGATATTTTTAGTGTTTTTTCCTGATATACTACCTTTAAGCATACATTTAATGATCTTTAACAATAAACAGCATATTTCCTGACAGCTCCTGTCATCGGCTTGGTTTGAAATGCTTATTTAGGCCCAGTTTGTATCAACACAATTTGCTTATTTAAATGCACAAATACCATGTTGATGATAACATTGTTACAGCAATTTAGTAATAGTATAATATACCAATATATTCATTTTACGGTTTTCTTTCATTTTCACAGGAATTGGAAAACTCTGAAAACATTTTGTACAAAAATGATCCTCCAAACAAAGAAACTAAATAATAATCTGTTACCTTTTTATTTCAGCTCCTACGACTGGTAGACCATCAAACGGTCCTCCTAAAGGTATGTAAACTAATCTTCTGTTATCCTAGTTTAGTGAGATACACTGCTATATGTTTTACTGATATCATGAAACCTTTGTCAGATTGATTATTACTTTCAATGGCTGTTTGAATAAGATATTTTTGAAAGTGCATGTTTGTTTCAAAAAATAAATAAACATCAGCCAGAGTTGAACCCTGGGCATCTAGAATGTAAGACACGTTTTCTCACCACCTTGGACCCATACCACAAACTTTATAAGTCATATTTAAGATTTTCATATTAACATTAATGACATTTATGTAGCTGTGTACTGTAAAATATCTTAGGTATGACATTTGATGGAAGACATCTACTGAAATTTCATTGATGTGTGTGCAAATTTATTATGGCTCTTATTTAAAAAAGGCATAAGAATTTTTTTATGTTATTTTGGTGGCAAGCTAAACGACCAGGGATGCATTCAGCACTGTTAAACTGCAAACATGTATAATGCCTGGTTCCCTTAAATTAGTGTGTACTGCATACTAATGTTGGTTGAGCCAGTGTCCAGGAAAATATGTTAGAAAACGTTTAACTGAAACGCAACCCTGACTGCAACAGTATACATTATGTCATCAGGGGAAGTAAATCTTGTTCACTATTTTTGAATATATACTTTAGTAGTTAACTCTCTTTAACAATATCTTTGGTTTCATTGGAAATAGCAAAGTTACTTATTTTCTGCACTTCCCCTTATTTATTATACAGTTTTTTTTTTAGATTTTTATTCAAAGCTTGGAAAAGTTTCACTTCAAAGTTTACCAAATCTGCTACTTGAAACAAAAACATAATTGCTTTATTTGATGGGATCATATTTATGCAAATAGACTTACAAACACACTTTAAATTATATTTTAGGAAAAGTTATTGCATTATTGAAATGTTATATTTTAAAAAGCAAAATGGTTTCAATTTTTAAATAAAATGGTTTGACGATTCTTTTCTATTTTTCAGCATATTAAAAGAAGAATAGAAGATAAACGTGTCATAATTCCGTCCATTATTACGCATCATTATACCTTATTAGAGCTTCAACCACGTATGCTTAAACATAGGAAAACTGTTATGTGTAATAGATAATTGCAATAGACTTTTCTTTGTTTTATTTTAATACTCAAGCAACAAAACAAAAATCAACTATACAGAAATATTGATGAGGGTTTCACGTTTTGTATGCAAGTTCATGCAAACATATTTGTATATAGTGAAACGTGCTGACCAGCACAGCTAACCCGCCACCTAAGATTTATGTATTTTCCCAAAGATAATCAAAGATTCGTTGGCACTTGCACTTATAAATTAACCATTTCGTGTGAAACAAATGCACATAAGTAATTATGTTAAATGTCGCAATCAGTGTAAAATCATTACATAATTGTCTGTAAATGTTGTATACAAAATTTATTAACGCTATTCAATAGTTTGACGGAGATATTGGAAATACAAAAGTTAGCTGTTCTGTTCAATCTTGATATATACCGCTGGAAACATTGGAAAACTGGAGAAAATTGCTTTTTTCAAACAAATTGTGCAAGAAGGATGTAAAAGTTTTGTAAAGAAATCAAGTAATAGATTGATGTAAATGTTTCAATACATGCTTTTGCTAAGCACATTGCCAGTTCATTAGAGCATATTGCTTAGAGAAATAGTATTGTGTATTTCTTTTAATTTTGATATTTAGTTGTCAGTACCAGAAAATATAATTTTATTTATTATATAGTTAAAATTAATTGATAATGTTACTGTGTATAAGATGGTCATTTAACATGACTGTGCTAGAAAACATTATTTTATTTATTACAATGGTTATAGTTTAAAGTGATTGAAAATGTATAAGAGGGTCATTCAATAAATAACATTTTACTAGATTCATAAAGCTGCTGTACATTGTGCTAGAGAATGTCTTTATTGGTAAAACCAGTACATGTATACAAAATTGAAACGGATATTTCTTAAAATTCAGATAAGTGTCTGTTAGCATAATTATATTGCCTCAATATTTTCTTGTTCAAGACAGCATCTGAAGATCTCTTAAATGAGACTATGGGATTTTCAGTGCGGATTGAAAATTCCATCCCTCGGGAAAACTGTTTCGCTGGTAACAGGGCAGAGCTTCGTTACCACTAAAGCAGTTGTCCCGAGGGTTGGAGTTTTCCAGCCACACCCCAAACCCATGACAGGTACTTATAATATTACATCCAATAATTCTTGTATATATCCACAGCCAGATAATAAGAAATAATCAGAACAATGCTCAACATTTTCCAACTTGGTTCAAAAGTTAAAACATAGGTAGAAATGGCCAACATTGTCCAGATTGACATCATTTAAAAAAACCTAGGATTTCCAGTTATAATTGAAGTGTGTTCGAGTTTCGGAATTGAGTTCACTAGATCAATCACTTTTCATAGATGACCTATTTAAACATTATTATATTAACTGTTGCTGTATAAAATCATGCGGGACTTCCTTAAGTTACATCATTTTCACTTAAATTGATAGCGTACAGTTGGACCAGGTCACAGACATACATTGTATGTAAAGTCTCTTTTTTCACTATTTGACACATCGAGTGACCCTTTTATAGATATGTAGATAGAAATATTATAAAAATAATAAAATGTAAAAACAACGTTTGAGTTTATTGTTTACTATATCACCGTATTATATTTATATGGTAACCTGACAAAGCTGTCAGATTTGTCTTTCACTGTTGAGTCCAAGGTTCAAATCCTAGCCAGTCAGAAATTAAAGGGAGACTAAAGCCATTTTAATATAACTGTCGTGAGCATAAAAATTGAAAAAGTTCATTATCAAAACTGATATAAAGCTCTGATTCTTCTTCAGAAACAAAATGTAAACATTTTTATGCCCCCCCCCCCCCCCCCCCTAAATTTTGTCTGTCCGGTATTTCGTTTCCGGCCTGTATCTTTGTCATGCAAAGATGGATTTTGTTGATGCTTGGTACAATTGATCAACATAAAATACCAACGTGTCACAAGTAAGACTCACACCTGTACCTTAAAGGTCAAGATCACAATTTGAGTTTGTTTGAATACTCTGAGTCGCTTTGAGATTTCGTGTCCGGCCTGTAACTTTGTTATGCATAGATGGATTTTAATGATACTTGCTACAAAAGATCAACATAACATGACGACGTGTCGCGGGTAAGACCAACACCCGTAACTCAAAGGTCAAGGTCACTATTTTAGTTTGTTTGACAACAATTCGAGTTTGTGTGAAATTTCGTGTACGGCCTGTAACTTTGTCATGCATAGATGGATTTAATAAATACTTGCTACAAATGATCAATATAACATAACGACGTGCCACAAGTAAGACCAACACCTGTACCTCAAAGGTCAAGGTCATAATTTGAGTTTGTTTAACAACACTTTGAGTCTGAGATTTTGTGTCCGGCCTGTAACTTTGTCATGCATAGATGGATTTTAATGATACTTGCTACAAATGATCAACATAACATGACGATGTGTCGCGGGTAAGACAAACACCCGTAACTCAAAGGTCAAGGTCACTATTTGAGTTTGTTTGACAACACTTCGAGTTTGTGTGAAATTTCGTGTACGGCCTGTAGCTTTGTCATGAATAGATGGATTTAATAAATACTTGCTACAAATGATCAATATAACATAACGACTTGTCACGAGTAAGACCCACACCTGTACCTCAAAGGTCAAGGTCATAATTTGAGTTTGTTTAACAACACTTTGAGTCTGTGAGATTTTGTGTCCGGCCTGTAACTTTGTCATGCATAGATGGATTTTAATGATACTTGCTATAATTGATCAACATAACATGACGACGGGTCGCGACTAAGACCCACACCCGTACCTCAAAGGTCAAAGTCACAATTTGAGTTTGACAACACATTGAGTCTGTGTGAGATTTCATGTCCGGCCTGTAACTTTGTCATGCATAGATGGATTTTTATAAATACTTGTTATAAATGATCAACATAACATGACGACGTTTTGCACTTAATACCCAAACTCCCGTTTCAAAGGTCAAGGTCACAATTTAATTTTGTTTGGCAACATTTTCAGTCATTTTGACATTTCTTGTCCGGTCTGTCATCTATGGATAAATTTTAAAAACACTTGGCTCAGTTGATCAACATGACATAATTAAATGTCGCATGTAAGACCCAGAACCTTTTCTCAAAGATCAAGGTCACACTTTCAATGTATTTGATATTGTGTGTCTGGTCTGTGACTTTGCCTTTAACTTGGCTCAATTATCAAGATGACATGACGACGGGTCATAAGTAAGACCTAGACCCATACCTCAAAGGTCAAGGTCACACTTTTAGTATGTATGGCAACACTTTGATTCTGTTTGAGATTTCAAGTCCGTCCTTTAACTTTATCATACATGGATGGATTTCAAAAACACTTGGCTCAATTTATCAACAATTGATCTGTAACTTTGTCTTACATTTAAGGATTTTAAAATAGCTTAACACAAGTGATCAGCATGTCATGATGATGTTTCAGCAGCATTCAACTGTTGAAATACCCAGACCATTACATCAGATGTCAAGGTCAAGGTTACACAAAGGTCAAGGTCATGCTTTAATGTAAAAAACATGAAATTGCATGTCTAGTCTGATACATTAGTCCATTACTCTTTGTATTCATGCATATATCGTTACCTATTATACCATAATTATATTGTTATTTTTCAACAACCATTTGGGGGGCATGCGACACTTACCAGTGACATTACTTGTTTTTTCATCATATAATTTGTTTTAAATAATTACCAAGTCGCTGAGACTCTATCCTGAATGGTCCATTGGTGATAAACTGTCCATTCTGGTACAACTCTACTACAAGTGTTCTCTAGATACTGTTGTTTTCATGAAACCATATTGTGGTTTAGATGTCAATGAGTGTGCTTGGTTTACACTAAGTTATTATACCAAGATGACTAAGTAAGCTCAGAGCTTGTATGAATCACTTTTGAGTAAAATTCCTTAGCAAGGATTCTCCGTTGCCCAATAGTCTAAGGTACCATCTCAAGACCACTTACCTCTCACCGTTAAGATCGTAGGTTCGAGTCCCGACCATTCCAAATAATTTATGTGGGAAAGTTTGCCAGTTACTTGCGGAAGGATGGTGGTTCTACTCGGATTCATTCTGAGGTCTAAGTCCTCCAACAATAAAATTAGACATGCTATATTTAACTTGAAAATATGTTGAAAATGGCATTAAATTCCTTTCGAACTGGTATTCAGTGTTGTTTTTGAGAGATCATTGAGATGAGCCTAAAATCATACTGATGACCTTTGATATTAGTGACCAACACTTTTTCCATAGCTATACTGCCTTGCTTAATGAGAATGCTTGCATCCATAATTATGAACAGACCTTCCAAATTGCTTTGTATCACTGAACGGAAAAAAATGCTTGGATGAAACCTGACACCTAAGCGTTTTCCATTGGTTAACACTTTCCTCATATTATTATGCTAGTAATTTGGTCTGCACGAACAACAATTTTATCTGCCCATAGCTAACACCAATTTTGTCTGCCCATAGATGACATCAGTTTGGTCTGCCTATAGCTGACACCAATTTGGTCTGGATTAGCTAATATCAATTTGGTCTGCCTGTAGCTGACACCTAATAGGTCTAACACCAATTTGATTTGCTCATAGCTGATGTCAATTTGGTCTGCCCGTAGATGACATCAGTTTGGTCTGCCCATAGCTGACACCAATTTAGTCTGGAATAGCTGATATCAATTTTGTCTGCATGTAGCTGACACCAGTTTGGTCTGCCCATAGCTGACACCAATTTAGTCTAGATTAGCTGATATCAATTTGGTCTGCCCATAGCTGACACCAGTTTGGTTTGCCCATAGCTGACACTAATTTGGTCTGACCATATCAGGCACCAGTTTTGTCTGCCCATAGATGACATCAGTTTGGTCTGCCTATAGCTGACACCAATTTGGTCTGGATTAGCTGCTATCAATTTGGTCTGCCTGTAGCTGACACCCAATAGGTCTTACACCAATTTGATTTACTCATAGCTGGTGTCAATTTGGTCTGCCCGTAGATGACATCAGTTTTGTCTGCCCATAGCTGACACCAATTTAGTCTGGAATAGCTGATATCAATTTTGTCTGCATGTAGCTGACACCAGTTTGGTCTGCCCATAGCTGACACCAATTTAGTCTAGATTAGCTGATATCAATTTGGTCTGCCCATAGCTGACACCAGTTTGGTTTGCCCATAGCTGACACTAATTTGGTCTGCCCATATCAGGCACCAGTTTTGTCTGCCCATAGCTGACACCAATTTAGTTTGAATTAGCTGATATCCATTTGGTCTGCCTGTAGATGACACAGAATAGGTCTGACACCAATTTGATTTGCTCATAGCTGATGTCATTTTTGGTCTGCCCATAGATGACATCAGTTTGATCTGCCCATAGCTGACACCAATATAGTCCGGATTAGCTGATATCAATTTGGTCTGCCTGTAGCTGAAACCAATTTGGTCTGCCTATAGCTGACACCAATTTAGTCTGGATTAGCTGATATCAATTTGGTCTGCCCATAGCTGAGACCAGTTTGGTCTGCCCATAGCTGGCACCAGTTTGATTCGCTCATAGCTGATGTCAATTTGGACTGCCCATAGCTGACAACAATTTGGTCTGCCCATAGCCAATGTCTCACCAAAGACGCAATGTATTTGATTGAATCTTCACATAAACATTTCCCAGTCTACTACAATACGGAACTATCAAATTAATAAAGCCTGTATAAACGATAGAACATTTATAGGGATATAGTAAAAGAATATATGCATTAGTTGTATCCATGTCAACATCACTGCGGCAAGCTCGAGAATAATCGAGCATGCTGTCTAATGGACAGCTCTTGTTTTTGATATATTTGCTTTTCAACAATGTGAAAGGGAGTGTAACCACGCAATCAAGCACTTTTTTCGGGCAGCATCTATCAGTTCGACTGATACACTTGTTTTAAATCCGGCACCTTTGTTTATATGTAGAATTACATGAAGTAGTTTTTATTATAAAAGTTGATTCAAGGCTAAAAAAGCTTCTCCATAATGCCTGTTTACCAGCGAAGTTGTAGGAATGACTGACAAAGCGGGATAATTACTGAGATGGAAACAGTCAAAGAAATAGACTTAACAGGGAAACAAGTAGAAGATGAAACTCTTAAACTAATAATATACAATTTGTATAAAGATTTAGTGTCACAACTCCAGACAATAAAGCTGAATGTGAAGCTATAATAACGGAATGATAAAGTCTCAAGTGGCGATTACTTGTCCATAGAGGCCTTGGTTTCAGGATCGAAACCAATTTCAAATATTTATCTAGGTAATTAATTGAAGTCGGAGTTTTATGTTTAGAAGTTGGTGTTGTATGGTTTAAAGAGAGTTTATCAGGAAAAAGCTATCAATGTCCTAATATCATTTATATATAAAAGCGAAATGGTTTGAATGTCAAATACACCAAACCGTGACACAACTGATATTTAAATTGGAGTGGTAAACATTAAACGAAATCCCCATTCTAAAAATAGAAAGCACTGAAATACAGCTTGATGAATGTTACATCATTATTCAGACTTTTTCTAAAACGAATAATTTCATAACGTCTTAAATATAATGGATCATATTGAAATCAAAATGTTATCATGTCACTCATTAAATATGTCGCAAAATGTGTTGCAATTTTAAGCAGCAAATCTATGTTAGCCTAATCCATTTTCGATATATTATTTTGGCAATGACGGTCAGTGAATATACATATGTATAGGCATGTTATATTGGGAAAAAAATGTTTTAGCCAAATATAAAAGGAATTTCCTAACGTTGGCTGCGCGCCTAGGTTAGACTAAAATAGATTTCCACTTAAAACTACAATATATTTAGTGACGTATTAAATGAGTCGCATTATTTTAATTTTAATTTAATCAACTTTACAGGTTTACAGAAGACAAATTTGTTCCATCTTAGAGAGAGTCTGTATGACACAATGAAGGTCATTCAGCAGAATTTAAGTGTTGTCTATTTTTAGAATGGGGATTTCATTTTAAGTTTACCACTCCAATTCAAACATTGATTTTGTCACATTTTGCTAGATTTGACATAGCAAACCATTGGATTTTATTTATAAATGAGATGTTCTTTATGCATTAAAAAAATCCTGATATACTCCCTTTAACATAAATTTTTGTGAGGTGTGGCGGTGGCAGGTAATTGAAGAGGCTGAAACAATGACGAAAAAGACCAAAACTGGACATCTTCATTGCTTATACATGTGTTTTATCTGTAAGTCAAGTTTGTATTATGTATAGAGAGGTGCATTTACAATTTTCGGAAAGCACAATATATATTTGGCTATTTTAGTGGGATGTGCACTTATTTTTTGAGAAGTGATGTTTATGAATAAAGGGGCATAAAATAAAAGCCCAATACATCCAGACTTTAGAATGTCCGTTTATACGTTCATTTTATAAGGATATTTTATAGTCATAAATATTTGAAATTTGCCAGGCAATGAAAAACACATGGCATGAATTGATCAAATTATGGCATTTTTTATGAGTTATTTGGTCTCATTAGACTTGTACACTGATTGATGCTTCTGTAATCTAGTTACTTTATTGTAAAGCTCAGTTTCTCACAAGGAGTAATTGAACCAGTCCACAACACAGTTTTGACTTTTTGTGGTTTTGTAATTTGCAAAGGATGATGACATGAAATCTATACTGTTTTTCTCATGCTATGTGTTAAGGATATTTAAAATATGTTACATTCCACATTTCTGTGTAGTTACAATATTTAATATGTCACTGCCTATGACATCAGCTGACACAAAGATACCGGTTCATTGGCTATTACAAGCGATGTTTTAGCTGACCCAATGACATGAAGATGTATTGTAAACGTTTCCTTAGCTGTCATTATCTAGAGTGATGCAGTAGATGGGTTGCCTTGCCTTCAGTTATCGAGGTTTGTTGGTTTTTATTGCCTTCATTATTGTGATGACCAAGAGCAAAGTAGATGTTAACTGTAATTACATAGAGAGACTCTGTGCAGGACATTTCATACCATGATAATCTAAGGTTGTGATTGTAATTGTTTCCCTCACTGTCATTGCATAGAGCGATTCTGTACAGGACTGTTCATGCCATGATGATCTAAGGTTGTGATTGTAATTGTTTTCCTAACTGTGACACCATATGGTGATTCTGTACAGGATATTTCATGCCATGATGATCTAAGGTTGTGATTATAATTGTTTCCCTCACTATGATTGCATAGAGCGATTCTGTACAAGACTATTCAGGCCATGATAGTCTAAGGTTGTGATTGTAATTGTTTCCCATGATGATCTAAGTTTGTGGTTGTAATTGTTTCCCTCACTGTGATACCATAGAGCAAATCTGTACAGGACATTTCATGCCACGATGGTCAAAGAATGTGATTGCACATGCTTTCCTAACTGTGATTACCTTCAACAATACTGTAGATGGTTTTCAATGTCATATTGACCGAGAGTATTAGTTGTTGTAATTGCTTCCTTGTTGTTACCTTGGGTGATGTTGTAGAAGGATGATCATGCCACGATATTCTAGGGCTGTAGTTGTTATTGCATTTCTGACAGTGATGACCAAGAACGATGCACATGACTTTCCAGCCTGCAGGGCATGGTGATCCAGAGCTGTAAGTGCAATTGCATTCCTAACCGTGATGGCCAAGAACGATGCAAATGACTTTCCAGCCTGTAGGGCATAGTGATCTAGAGCTGTAATTGTAATTGCATTCCTAACTGCGATGGCCAAGAACGATGCATATGACTTTCCAGCCTGTATGGCATGGTGATCCAGAGCTGTAAGTGCAACTGCATTCCTAACCGTGATGGCCAAGAACGATGCACATGACCTTCCAGCCTGTAGGGCATGGTGATCCAGAGATATAAGAGCAATTGCATTCCTAACCGTGATGGCCAAGAACGATGCACATGACGTTCCAGCCTGTAGGGCATGGTGATCCACAGCTATAAGTGCAATTGCATTCCTAACCATGATGGTCAAGAACGATGCAAATGACTTTCCAGCCTGTAGGGCAGGGTGATCTAGAGCTATAAGAGCAATTGCATTCCTAACCGTGATGGTCAAGAACGATGCACATGACTTTCCAGCCTGTAGGGCATGGTGATCCACAGCTATAAGTGCAATTGCATTCCAAACTGTGATGGCCAAGAACGATGCACATGACCTTCCAGCCTGTAGGGCATGGTGATCCAGAGCTGTAAGTGCAATTGCATTCCTAACCGTGATGGTCAATAACGATGCACATGACTTTCCAGCCTGTAGGGCATGGTGATCCACAGCTATAAGTGCAATTGCATTCCTAACCATGATGGTCAAGAACGATGCAAATGACTTTCCAGCCTGTAGGGCAGGGTGATCTAGAGCTATAATTGCAATTACATTCCTAACTGTGATGGTCAAGCACGATGCACATGACTTTCCAGCCTGTAGGGTAAGGTGATCCAGAGCTGTAAGTGCAATTGCATTCCTAACCGTGATGGTCAATAACGATGCAAATGACTTTCCAGCCTGTAGGGCATGGTGATCCAGAGCTATAAGAGCAATTGCATTCCTAACTGTGATGGTCAAGAACGATGCACATGACTTTCCAGCCTGTAGGGTAAGGTGATCCAGAGCTGTAAGTGCAATTACATTCCTAACTGTGATGGTCAAGAACGATGCACATGACCTTCCAGCCTGTAGGGCATGGTGATCCAGAGCTATAAGAGCAATTGCATTCCTAACCGTGATGGCCAAGAACGATGCACATGACTTTCCAGTCTGTAGGGCATGGTGATCCAGAGCTGTAAGTGCAATTGCATTCCTAACCGTGATGGCCAAGAACGATGCACATGACCTTCCAGCCTGTAGGGCATGGCGATCCAGAGCTATAAGAGCAATTGCATTCCTAACCGTGATGGCCAAGAACGATGCACATGACCTTCCAGCCTGTAGGGCATGGTGATCCACAGCTATAAGTGCAATTGCATTCCTAACCATGATGGTCAAGAACGATGCAAATGACTTTCCAGCCTGTAGGGCAGGGTGATCTAGAGCTATAATTGCAATTACATTCCTAACTGTGATGGTCAAGAACGATGCCCATGACCTTCCAGCATGTACGGCATGGTGATCCAGAGCTGAAAGTGCAATTGCATTCCTAACTGTGATGGCCTAGAACGATGCACATGACCTTCCAGCCTGTAGGGCATGGTGATCCAGAGCTGTAAGTGCAATTGCATTCCTAACTGTAATGGCCAAGAACGATGCACATGACCTTCCAGCCTGTAGGGCATGGTGATCCAGAGCTGTAAGTGCAATTGCATTCCAAACTGTGATGGCCAAGAACGATGCACATGACTTTCCAATCTGTAGGGCATAGTGATCCAGAGTTATAAGTGCAATTGCATTCCTAACTATGATGGCCAAGAACGATGCACATGACCTTCCAGCCTCCAGGGCATAGTGATCCAGAGCTATAAGTGCAATTGCATTCCTAACTGTGATGGTCAAGAACGATGCACATGACCTTCCAGCCTGTAGGGCATAGTGATCCAGAGCTATAAGTGCAATTGCATTCCTAACTGTAATGGCCAAGAACGATGCACATGACCTTCCAGCCTGTAGGGCATGGTGATCCAGAGCTGTAAGTGCAATTGCATTCCAAACTGTGATGGCCAAGAACGATGCACATGACTTTCCAATCTGTAGGGCATAGTGATCCAGAGTTATAAGTGCAATTGCATTCCTAACTATGATGGCCAAGAACGATGCACATGACCTTTAAGCCTGTAGGGCAGAGTGATCCAGAGCTATAAGTGCAATTGCATTCCTAACTAAATGGCCTAGAACAATGCACGTGACCTTCCAGTCTTTAGGGCATGGTGATCCAGAGCTGTAAGTGCAATTTCTTCCGTAACTGTAATTACATAGAGCGATGTTGTATGTCTACACAGTTACGCCCCCTTTTCGCCCCGGTAACGTGATTCTTACACTTTAAACAAGGCCTATGTAATTTGGTTTTGAAATATTGTTGCGTGCCGGCTGTATAAATCTATCGAGTTTGGTAACGTGTAAATATTTAAATAATATGGACTCCGTGTGAGTAAACTAAAACTGTTGAAAGGGTAATGGTTATAAGACAAATTAGACAGAAGTGAAGTTATATCTCTTTTATTTCAAGTTGTAAGTTACTTAAACATGAAATATTAATTTACACTTATTTCACGTATCCCAGGACTTGTTATTGTTTTATTAATAAACAGTGACCATTAAATAACAGATTATAAAATATACAAAGATTCAATGTTATGAATTAGACCTAATGTCTAAAAAACTAAGTTGTTATTTTACAAAACAAATGCTTATAATGTTTGGATGTTGTGGTCATCGATCTATTAATGATATTATTTTAAACTAGATTATTAATGAACTTCAAAAACGTAACCTTTTTGTTATATAAGAAAATATTAATTATGAAGAAGTTACTAAAGTTACTGCTCTAGAGCTTATGAAATTTTGGAGTCCCTAAACATTTCTGAGGGAGTCCTTATATTTTCCCCCATCTCCCAACCTTCCTCACGCTCCCGAAGTTCCCGCAATTCCCACAACGTCCTCTTATTGCTTCCCGCAAAGAAATATGTGGAAAAGAATGAGGGAAACGTCAAAACTGATATCAACATGCAGATAAAAATAAAGTATTAAACTCGAATATTGAATGAAAAATACTATTTAAATACTACATTTACGTAGAATAAACATCAAAGATAATGACCTGTACATTGCTTTCATTTCTGAATATGACTTAGTTGTCTATTTTATCAAACAAAGTTGAAATATCAAAAATGCAGCCGATTATTTATGTAAAACACTGATGACGTCATTATTCAAATAAACTTATGTCCCAAAATGCAACATTCTGTAAACACACAATATGGCGGACATAGACGTTTACTGCACATGTCATAGCGATAAAACGACTCTAGTTCATAAACAATCACCTGATATAGAAATAACAGATTATGGATGATGCGGGTCAGCCTTCCTGCTAATGTTAAAATAACAGTCACTGTATAACATTACGTAATTAAATGTTGACAGCAAATATTAGAGACAATTTGTAGTGTACATAACTCCGGACGGTGGCTGAAATGTTGTGTTTTGGACTGAAAATACATATAATTTAAATATTCATAACTTTCAAAATGAACCTCAAAGTTTCACAGATCTTACAGAGTAATTTTTTTTATTAATACTTGTACATATAGAGAATGCCATGTTGGTGACTGATGGTCTAAAATTTATCAGGTGAGGTAGAGAAAACGTGATAAAATATTCCAAGCTGAACCTGATCAATTTTAGACTATCAGGCACTAACTCGGTATTCTATTTATTTATATTAAAGCCGTGGTCACATCTTACGTAGTTGACCGTAGTGGGGAATGACCATAGTGGACCGTAGTTGAATATATTAAACGTAGTTGAAAGTAGTTACACGTAGTTAAGTTTAACGTATTAATAAACCTAGTTTGAACTTATGATTTGCCCGTAGTTAGCACATAATTTTTCAACATGTTCAAAACTTGTTTACGGTCAACTACGATGCCAAAACCCTACTGTGACCGTAGTTTGAATGTAGTTGACCGCAATTGACCCTACTTCACCGTAGTGTATACCGTAGTTGACCGTAGCAAAAACCGTAAGGGTCAACTCATAAGAAATCTGTCGCTTACATTTCTGGGATTACACACATCTTGTTGTTTGAGGATTCAAATATTATTTTAACTGCATATGTACACAATGGGTGACAAGAGTCACAATTGCGAAGTTCTGGGGTCAGGTTAACATGGAACTTGCGGGTCTGGCAAGAAACCTTGTGGAATTAGAGGACCTAGAGGAACAGGAAAGGAGGGAGAATAGAAGAGAATGGAGATGGTGGACCAGGGACTGGCTGCTGCGTAGACCCACCCACAGCCAGTATAAGGCTCTGATGGCAGAGCTTCAAGTGGAGGACCCCCAGGCTTTTCAGTAATTTCTGCGACTTAATGTGGCCACATTCCATGATATCCTGGCCAGGATTGAGCAATGTTAGCTCGTCAACATCCAAAAGCACAATGACCGTGGCTTACCTGTACTGCGCAGACGCAGCCACGATTGTTTTACTGTAGCTCAACGCAGTTGACCCTAGTTTACCATCGTTGTGCGTACTTAAAAAGTAGTTTATACGTAGTGTAACACAGTTACCCATAGTTAGACGTAGTGATACCCTAGTTAACCATAGCCACTTTGCTCGTAGTTCAATGTAGTTCAACCTACTTAGACTTTCTATATTTCCTCTTTTTGCCAATTTTGAACCTACTTTGAACCTACTTCAACGTAGTTGACCGTAGTTACACTACGGTGGACTACGCTTGAAGTGAACTACGGTCAACTACATGCATGACCGTAAACGTGACCATGGCTTTAAAGAGCAACAATTGATCTAGTTCAGCAAAACAAACTCAAGACTGGGTACATCAGGCCCCGAGGTTATAAACATTTTTCATGCTCAACTCAAACTCATACTCAAAACACAATCTCTAGGAGTCGCATATAAAGCCAATTTAAAGCGCAAACACTCGACTAGGTCTCAAATTTTAGAGTAATAATGCAGAATTGAGGTAGGAAATTATACGTATATACATTTATTTTGTAATAATGAGTTGATTCATCTTTGAGTAAGCATAAAAAAATATCTATAATCTTGACTGAAAATAGTGACACGTTTTTATTGAAACTTTTCAACTCTGTTTATTAGTTTAAATCAATTGACATCATAAACAGCTTATCAACGGTAAAAAAGGTGCTTAAATGTGGTTTTAAAACTACACAAAAACAATGATGTCATCAATTTGTGTGTTGCTACAAGATAAACATTCCCTGCCAATAAAGTGACAGTATCTTACCCCCGCTTTATTATGTAGAATGATACATAATGATATGTTTAAATGTGGAGCGCATGTTCCGGTGGTAAAGCACCGTACCCATGATCGGAGGGTCGTTGGTTTGATCCACTGCCACAGCTATGTTTGGTGTCCTTGAGCAAGACACTTTTCCGCATATGTTTAGTACTGGTTCTACCCAGGAAGACTTTGAACATGATTTGCCTAAGTTGTAAGAACTTGTTTCGCAATCGAAGTAAAATAAATAAGTTTAAACTTTTTTTAAATACATATATTGTAATATAACAATCATTTATGTTTAGTACATCAAAGTCTTGGGGAGCCAAACATGAAACTGAAAAACATCGTCAGGAACTGGAAAGAATATTGAACGAGTCTGAGAAAGTATCAATGGATTCAGGGTTTGTTGGAGATAAAGATGATGATGTTGATGATGATGCTATAGAACTGTTAGGTGAGAATATCAGCATTTGTTTTATTATTAAGTAGATTAATGAGACTTTGTAGTATCAATAGAATGAAGAATTTACCTAGTCACTGTGAGGTATACAATGCACTGATGCATTTCACGTTGTTATCTTTAGCCAGGCTTTATGCCAAAGGCATATCCCTGCTTATGTCATCGTGATCATTTTTGCAGTGTTGGTCAGCACCAAAATGTGGCAGAGACTCCTTTTCTTTATTGACAATACTAGTATTAGTGTTTTTTAAATAGTGCTCGGTGGTAGAGAATCAGGCCCAGGATTTAAGAGTTGTGGGTTAGATCCTCTGCCACAGCTATGTTTACAGTTTATCCACATATGCCACTAATTCTACCCTGGAAGACTTCGAGTATGATTTATATAAGTTGTAAGAACTTGTTTTACATTTGAAATAAAATGTAAAAGTTGTAAAAAATAGAACTGAATCTTTATTTAATATATATTATGTTCCTTGTGTTTCTCTACAAAATATATACATAAGGTGTCCAAGGATAGATATGTTCACATGCACAGAGACAAGATTGAGTAAATAAATAATGTACAATGTATATACCAAGGCCATATGAAAAAATAGTTTTGATTCCTGTGACCTGACCTAGTCAATATTAAAAATATTTAAACACCCGAGTCAAAACATTTTCTATTGATTTTTTTTTGATTTTTTAAAACATGGAGAGAGAAAAAAGAAATTCCTATCTACTGACTCAATTTTTTTTCACCATGTCACAGGAAACAAAAATATTGATTTCATTTGGCCTAATGAGCTGGTTAATACCACTGTACTGTCTGTTTTACAGAGGACCCAGAAGATCTGCGGAGGGAAGGGGTCACAAATATATCTAAATCTGGCTATAAACTTGGTAGGGTACGTATCAGTGAATCTTCCTACCATATTATAACCTTAGTTACGGTAACAGAGTAGGTAGTCTGAGTGAAGGATTCCTTTCCCGCGGGATTATTTTACAGCCAATGTTTGCAAGTTTGAATATTTAGGGAATGAGTGGTCCAGTGGTAGAGCATTAAAAAAAAAAAAAAGAAGTTGAACAATTTAGGTTTATTCTGCTTGTCACAGCATTAGAATTTTAATAAATAAAGTTGTTTATTGCATTATGAAATTTGAAAATATTGAATGTATTTAATTTGTTTCAGCATTTACATTTTAATTTATTAATTTTGACATTTGTAATATAGTGTAACTGAGAAATTGTGACATTGCCAAAATACAACTTGATGTTTATTCTGTTTACAGGTTCTACGACAGAGGCAAGAGGAGACCAATGTTAAGTTGAACATAAAGTAAGTCATACAATGATTGTACTTAAAGCCATTTTTTGTAAATGTTACTTTAGCCAAGGAATTATATAGAGAAGAAAAGGCAACTGATTTAATTTTTGTTAATGCTCGCATATTCACGCAAAATCTCGTTTTTAATTATCTTAACTTCCATTCATCTCAGGAACATAAATCAGAATTCTTACATTGCAGAATGAAACTCTCATCAAAACAATACCATTCCCAGAAATTTGTGTTTAAATTTGTTAAAGTACTTTTGATTACAAAATTTGTTCACTGCAGCTAAAATAACAACAAATTATGAGAAATTGTACATCAAACCTCAATATCCTTAATTCAAGATCGTTTTTCTTGATCAAAACATTTTAAAACATCTAAGATTACATACAACTTACATTTATGTACAAGAAATCTGTTGCCTGTAAATGATGAATGGTTTATTTATCAAATAATTCATCCTTTGTGTGCTATTTTATCAACAGTAAGTCGGGAAATGCAAGTTACATATCCTTGTATATAATTCCTTGCTGCCATAAATAAATAACACAATTTACTAGAGTTATGCCCCTTTTGAAAATAAAAAAAATAAATGTGTCTGCATACATACTGGAGATGCTAATTTCACATTTGTACCATTTGGATATTTATTTTACTGTATTAATTTTGAATGAAAATTACTAGACTTTGTTGTGAAACCTTTTAAGGGAATATATCGGGAGTTTTCAAAATTTTAAAATTTGCTATTAAAAACATTTTTGCCAATAGTTAATTCCTATATATACTCGCTGATCCCATATTGCTAAAATGATATCTATTTAAACATACCAAAATAATGTATTGAAAAGGGATTCCTTAAATTGGGCTATGTGCCTAGGTTAGACTTGAATAGATTTCCTGTTTAAAATTGCATAATATTTTGTGACGTATTAAAGGTGTCGCGTGATTTTATTTTGATTTTAATTTGATCCGTTATACAGGTTTACACGTGATGTATATTACATTTCACAGTTTATGCATAGTTAAATTGTTTCATCGTAGAAAGAGGCTTAATGACGATGCTGAAGGTCATCAAGCAGTATATAAGAGCTGTCTATTATTAGAATGAGAATTTCGTTTCAAGTTTTCCACTCCAATTTAAATATCGAGTTGGCCACGTTTGGTGGATTTAACAAACCAAACCTTTAGATTTTAATTTAAGAATGATAATGAGATGCTTTTTATCCATTTTAAAGATAATTTTTTTTTTTTTTAAGACATTTAAAGTAATTTTCCCTGATATACAACCTTTACTAGTTGATCTACTGAATATCCAAAAATGGTTTATAAATATTAGACACACGTTATCTCTGCATGTCATTGACTACTTCCCTACATATTGTGATGTATGTCATTGACTACTTCCTAACATATTCTGATGTAAGTCACTGCCTACTTCCCTACATATTCTGATGTATGTCATTGACTACTTCCCAACATATTCTGATGTAAGTCACTGCCTACTTCCCTACATATTCTGATGTATGTCACTGACTACTTCCCTACATATTGTGATGTTAGTCATTGACTACTTCCCCACATATTCTGATGTAAGTCATTGACTACTTCCCAACATATTCTGATGTAAGTCATTGACTACTTCCCAACATGTTCTGATGTAAGTCACTGCCTACTTCCCTACATATTCTGATGTATGTCACTGACTACTTCCCTACATATTGTGATGTTAGTCATTGACTACTTCCCCACATATTCTGATGTAAGTCATTGACTACTTCCCAACATATTCTGATGTAAGTCATTGACTACTTCCCCACATATTCTGATGTATGTCATTGACTACATCCCAACATATTCTGATGTATGTCATTGACTACTTCCCCACATATTCTGATGCAAGTCACTGCCTACTTCAGGGCTAGAATTTAACTTTTTTGTGCACTGGCAATTTTGGCCAGTGCCTAAAATTTCAACTGGCCAAATTTGAAACCAACTAGCCAAACCAATTTTCGCAGAAACTCGTAGTCCTAAATGTCTAAATAAACCCAAAGTTAATTGTTACAAAGCCTGCGTGTTATTTAATATGCATTATTAGCTTTTTTTTTTTTTTATTTATAGACCATGGTATCAAGGTTATTATATATGTTAAGGTACAATTCAAAGCAGTACTTTACAAAACAAAATATTTAAAAAAATAAAATTGTCTTTGTTATTTATTATACTATAATAAATAAATGCATACAATGATATATCATAAATAAACACTTTTAACTAAACCAAAATATGAATCATGGATTCAACAATAACAAGTGTACAGAGACTGGGATTGAGACATACACACATTTCTATTTATAGAATTAATATAGCCAATGGCCGTTCGTTTTAAAATAAGATCTAGATCTAGCCAAGGACGATTGTTTAACATGTGTAAATGTGATATAATAGTAATATAGTTTAATTTCTATGGATGATCTGTCGATCGCAGTGGTTTCTACAATTGACACACCATTTTATCATTGTCAATTTTATAGCCCTGTGTGATATTGAACTGTCGCTCCCATTTCATTACAGTATTAACGGAAGGATTATTTCTCTTTTTTTCTTGTTGGGACTTTAATTCGTTGGTTCAATGGAGAAAAAGATGTTATTTTATCAGCCACTTTAACAGCTGACAAAATATGTAAACAAAAAATTTGACGGGTTTCAACTTTACTTTTATTTTATAGAGTGAGTGCGTGATCGATCAAACTAGACCAGCCTACTCATTATGTTGTTGACGGGTTTTAACTTTACTTCCTTTTTGCAGAATGAACTTGAGATCAAAAACAATTGGACGCAGTCTACACATATTAAATATTTAAAACATGTCATTGACAATCGTGCTGCTAGGGGATAATTTGGCGCGAGAAGCAAAAGAAATTTGGTAAAAATGACAAGAACTCGTTATTTTTACCAGGATAATACTTGTTTATTTTCAAAAATCAATAAAATGAATACAATAAGTAATTTTCTCAACTTGAAATCCACTCGCAAAAAAATGCCAGCTTAAGTAATTTCAACTCGCATTTTCAAAATACAGCTCGCATTTTGCGAGTGGCGAGTGCTTAAATTCGAGCCCTGCTACTTCCCCACATATTCTGATGTAAGTCATTGACTACTTCCCCACATATTCTGATGTAAGTCACTGTCTACTTCCCCACATATTCTGATGTAAGTCATTGACTACTTCCCCACATATTCTGATGTAAGTCACTGTCTACTTCCCCACATATTCTGATGTAAGTCACTGTCTACTTCCACACATATTCTGATTCTGATGTAAGTCACTGTCTACTTCCTAACATATTCTGATGTAAGTCACTACCTACTTCCCCACATATTCTGATGTAAGTCACTGCCTACTTCCCCACATATTCTGATGTAAGTCATTGACTACTTCCCCACATATTCTGATGTAAGTCACTGTCTACTTCCCCACATATTCTGATGTAAGTCACTGCCTACTTCCCAACATCTTCTGATGTAAGTCACTGACTACTTCCCTACATATTCTGATGTAAGTCACTGACTACTTCCCCACATATTCTGATGTAAGTCACTGTCTACTTCCCCACATATTCTGATGTAAGTCACTGTCTACTTCCCCATATATTCTGATGTAAGTCATTGAATATCCCCATATATTCTGATGTAAGTCATTGACTACTTCCCCACATATTCTGATGTAAGTCTTTGACTACTTCCCCACATATTCTGATGTAAGTCATTGACTACTTCCCCACATATTCTGATGTAAGTCACTGTCTACTTCCCAACATATTCTGATGTAAGTCACTGACTACTTCCCCACATATTCTGATGTAAGTCACTGACTACTCCCCCACATATTCTGATGTAAGTCACTGACTACTTCCCCACATATTCTGATGTAAGTCATTGACTACTTTCCCACATATTCTGAGATAAGTCACTGGCTACTTCCCCACATATTCTGATGTAAGTCACTGACTATTTCCCCACATATTCTGATGTATGTGATTGGCTACTTCCCAACATATTCTGATGTTTGTCACTGACTACTTCCCCACATATTCTGATGTAAGTCATTGACTACTTCCCCACATATTCTGATGGAAGTCACTGACTACTTCCTCACATATTCTGAGATAAGTCACTGACTACTTCCCCACATATTCTGATGTAAGTCATTGACTACTTCCCCACATATTATGATGTAAATCACTGACTACTTCCTCACATATTCTGAGATAAGTCACTGACTACTTCCCCACATATTCTGATGTAAGTCACTGACTATTTCCCCACATATTCTGATGTAAGTCATTGACTACTTTCCCACATATTCTGAGATAAGTCACTGACTACTTCCCCACATATTCTGATGTAAGTCACTGACTATTTCCCCACATATTCTGATGTATGTCATTGGCTACTTCCCCACATATTCTGATGATTGTCACTGACTACTTCCCCGCATATTCTGACACTGACTATTTCCTCACATATTCTGCTGTAAGTCATTGACTACTTCCCAACATATTATGATGTATGTCACTGACTACTTCCCCGCATTTTATGATGTAAGTCACTGACTATTTCCCCACATATTCTGATGTAAGTCACTGACTACTTCCCCACATATTCTAATGTATGTCACTGACTACTTCCCCACATATTCTGATGTATGTATTGACTTCTTACCCACATATTCTGATGTACATCATTGCCTACTTACCCACATATTCTGATGTACATCACTAACTACTTCCCCACATATTCTGATGTAAGTCACTGACTACTTCCTCACATATTCTGCTGTTAGTCACTGACTACTTCCCCACATATTCTGATGTATGTCATTGACTACTTCCCCACATATTCTGATGTATGTCACTGATTACTTCCCCACATATTCTGATGTATGTCACTCACTACTTCCCCACATGTTCTGATGTATGTCACTCACTACTTCCCAACATATTCTGCTGTATGTCACTGACTTCTTCTCCACATATTCTGCTGTATGTCACTGTCTACTTCCCTACATATTGTGATGTAAGTCATTAACTACTTCCCCACATATTCTGATGTAAGTCACTGACTATTTCCCCGCATATTCTGATGTAAGTCACTGATTACTTCCCCACATTTTCTGATGTAAGTCACTGACTATTTCCCCACATATTCTGATGTAAGTCATTGAATACTTCCTCACATATTCTGAGATAAGTCACTGCCTACTTCCCCACATATTCTGATGTAAGTCACTAACTACTTCCCCACATATTCTGCTGTTAGGCACTGACTACTTCCCCACATATTCTGATGTATGTCATTGACTACTTCCCCACATATTCTGCTGTATGTCACTGATTACTTCCCCACATATTCTGATGTAAGTCATTGACTACTTCCTCACATATTTTGAGATAAGTCACTGACTACTTCCCCATATATTCTGATGTAAGTCATTGAATATCCCCATATATTCTGATGTAAGTCATTGACTACTTCCCCACATATTCTGATGTAAGTCATTGACTACTTCCCCACATATTCTGATGTAAGTCATTGACTACTTCCCCACATATTCTGATGTAAGTCACTGTCTACTTCCCCACATATTCTGATGTAAGTCACTGACTACTTCCCCACATATTCTGATGTAAGTCACTGACTACTTCCCCACATATTCTGATGTAAGTCATTGACTACTTCCTCACATATTCTGATGTAAGTCACTGACTACTTCCCCACATATTCTGATGTAAGTCATTGACTACTTTCCCACATATTCTGAGATAAGTCACTGGCTACTTCCCCACATATTCTGATGTAAGTCACTGACTATTTCCCCACATATTCTGATGTATGTGATTGGCTACTTCCCAACATATTCTGATGTTTGTCACTGACTACTTCCCCACATATTCTGATGTAAGTCTATGACTACTTCCCCACATATTCTGATGTAAGTCACTGACTACTTCCTCACATATTCTGAGATAAGTCACTGACTACTTCCCCACATATTCTGATGTAAGTCATTGACTACTTCCCCACATATTCTGATGTAAATCACTGACTTCTTCCTCACATATTCTGAGATAAGTCACTGACTACTTCCCCACATATTCTGATGTAAGTCACTGACTATTTCTCCACATATTCTGATGTAAGTCATTGACTACTTTCCCACATATTCTGAGATAAGTCACTGACTACTTCCCCACATATTCTGATGTAAGTCACTGACTATTTCCCCACATATTCTGATGTATGTCATTGGCTACTTCCCCACATATTCTGATGATTGTCACTGACTACTTCCCCGCATATTCTGACACTGACTATTTCCTCACATATTCTGCTGTAAGTCATTGACTACTTCCCAACATATTATCATGTATGTCACTGACTACTTCCCCGCATTTTATGATGTAAGTCACTGACTATTTCCCCACATATTCTGATGTAAGTCACTGACTACTTCCCCACATATTCTAATGTATGTCACTGACTACTTCCCCACATATTCTGATGTATGTATTGACTACTTACCCACATATTCTGATGTACATCATTGCCTACTTCCCCACATATTCTGATGTACATCACTAACTACTTCCCCACATATTCTGATGTAAGTCACTGACTACTTCCTCACATATTCTGCTGTTAGTCACTGACTACTTCCCCACATATTCTGATGTATGTCATTGACTACTTCCCCACATATTCTGATGTATGTCACTGATTACTTCCCCACATATTCTGATGTATGTCACTCACTACTTCCCCACATGTTCTGATGTATGTCACTCACTACTTCCCAACATATTCTGCTGTATGTCACTGACTTCTTCTCCACATATTCTGCTGTATGTCACTGTCTACTTTCCTACATATTGTGATGTAAGTCATTAACTACTTCCCCACATATTCTGATGTAAGTCACTGACTATTTCCCCGCATATTCTGATGTAAGTCACTGACTACTTCCTCACATATTCTGATGTAAGTCACTGACTATTTCCCCACATATTCTGATGTAAGTCATTGAATACTTCCTCACATATTCTGAGATAAGTCACTGCCTACTTCCCCACATATTCTGATGTAAGTCACTAACTACTTCCCCACATATTCTGCTGTTAGGCACTGACTACTTCCCCACATATTCTGATGTATGTCATTGACTACTTCCCCACATATTCTGCTGTATGTCACTGATTACTTCCCCACATATTCTGATGTAAGTCATTGACTACTTCCTCACATATTTTGAGATAAGTCACTGACTACTTCCCCACATATTCTGATGTAAGTCACTGACTATTTCCCCACATATTCTGATGTAAGTCATTGACTACTTCCCCACATATTCTGATGTATGTCACTGACTACTTCCCCACATATTCTGACACTGACTATTTCCTCACATATTCTGCTGTAAGTCACTGACTACTTCCCCACATATTCTGATGTATGTCACTGACTACTTCCCCACATTTTATGATGTAAGTCACTTACTATTTCCCCACATATTCTGATATAAGTCACTGACTACTTCCCCACATATTTTAATGTATGTCACTGACTACTTCCCCACATATTCTGGTGTAAGTCACTGACTAGTTACTCGCATGTTCTGCTGTAAGTCACTGAATACTTCCCCACATATTCTGATATGCGAGACTCATGGCCGTAGCACAAAGCTCATGGTCAAATCTAATCATCACAGAGACCGTGGCTGGGCTGGGATTCAAACTGAATTGACAATCAGATGCATTCTCAACTGGGCTAACTTGGCACAGCACAAAGATTTAAGGACATATAAAATGTTTACATGTATAGTTGATTAATCATTGCAATGAACTTTATTTCATAAATTTGATGAAACAATATTTCATTGAATAATCACATTCCAACTATTGTAGAACCTTTGTTGTTGATACAAAAAGTAAGTTGTATTTCTTCAAAGTTTGTTTCCATAGTAACATTGTTTTAGGAACATTGTTTTAGAAACACTTTTCAGTAGATCTAAATTATGTTGATTTCATTATAGTACAAATTGAGAAACACAAAACAAACAATACTAGTCACAATTTTATTTTACATTATTATATATTGACTGCTTTTAATTATGAATCTTGTGTCATTAATTGTTATTCTTTAAAAAATGGCATACTAGATAAAGTGTCAAAAAATGAGCCAATCATGGCACACATAATATACAAATATACAAAACTCTACTATTAAAATGCTAGAAAAAATTACTGTAAAATATGTATTATTTCCAAAACGTATCGGTATTCAAATATAAAAGACTTATTTAGACAAATGGAAAGTGTTTTGTAATAATTAAACTGAAAATGGCCATTGCACCCACAAAGTCGTGAAAATATGCCAAAACTAACAGTAATGACGATTGAAATAATATTAACATTTTTCCTTAGTGAGGGATCTTTGAAAGAAAACAACAGCTGGTCCTCCCTGGCTGAGTGGTCCAAGGCACCATTTCAAAATCACTTGCCTCTGACTGCTTATGTCTTGGGTTTGAGGCCCGCTCACTAAAAAACAACAACAGCTGGTCCTCCCTGGCTGAGTGGTCCAAGGCGCCATCTCAAAATCACTTACCTCTTACTTCTTATGTCTTGGGTTTGAGTCCTGCTCACTCAAAAAAAACTTTATGTGAGAAAGTTTGCCAGTTTTTTGCGGAAGGATGGTAGTTCTACTCAGATTCATACTGAGGTCTTCCTCCACCAATAAAAACTGGATATGCCACATATAACCTGAAGTGTGTTGAAAATGGCGTAAAACCCCATAAAATAAATTGATGAAAATAAAAAGGGTTGGGGCAGCATAAAAATTAGGGGGTGGGTGGGAATAATAATCTAGCAATTACTTTATTATGGCCTTATAAACAAAATTTTCTTTATATGTTTATAATTATTATTATACCACATTAAATTTTATATAGCACTCTTTTCATGCATATAGCACGTTCAAAAGTGCTTTACAGCTTACATTCAACAAATACAGAAACAACAAACATAAGACTAAACTAAACAAATTAAAATAAAAAACGGTAAAGATAAGATTATTCGGTTAGTTTTCAAAGTTTTGTACAAAGAAGTGAGTTTTTAACAGACGTTTAAACGTTTCAAGTTTCTCAGCATCTCTAATGTTTATTGGGAGAGCGTTCCATAGACTCGGAACAGTGTATGAAAAGCTGCAGTTGCGATACGGTAATAGACATTCTAAATTTCTAAATTAACATGTTGAAAATCCAATTTGGGAAAAACTTTGAGATTAAAAATTTATTTATTATGGTCTGCTGACCTCATGACCTACTGACTTTGCAGTAATATTGGGGTCTAATTTGCGATCATTTTCACGGCTTTGTTTAGCTTCTCTATTTATATGTAAAATGTAGTTGTGTTTATTTTAACTTTCTAAATCTCCGTCAACCATCAACCCAAGCCTGGTATTCATAATAGTGAACTTCTCCACGACCTTTAACCCTTCTGTCTGACATTTTCAGTCTATTTACTGGAAGTGCCCCAGCATCGAGTGAGTACGGTAAGTTTTATTTTGCTTCTACAAATATATGAGGTTCAACATCTCATCCTTTGTATTGAAATTCATATTGATTATTGGCTATTGGTGATTGGAGTGGATGGATAAGTGGGGTTACATTTCATCATATGCATCATTTCCTTGTAGGAATTTAGTTTTACATTTTGTTCTGTTAGATGTGAGATGTATGTAGATAGTCACTACAGTGGTGCCACTGTCATACAGTAGAATCTTGTTACGACAAAATCAATGTACCGAAAGTTTGGATGTGTCAATTTTTAACCCTTTCTTATATCTGTTTTTTTATGCCCCACCCCCCCACCCCCTCACTCCAAATTTTTTGGGGGTATATAGTAGTAATCGCAGTTCATATTGATTATTCGCTATTGGTGATTGGAGTGGATGGTGAAGTGGGGTTACATTTCATCATATGCATCATTTCCTTGTAGGCATTTAGTTTACATTTTGTTCTGTTAGATGAGAGATGTATGTATATAGTCACTACAGTGGTGCCACTGTCATACAGTAGAATCTTGTTACGGCAAAAACAATGTACCGAAAGTTTGGTTGTGTCGATTTTTACCCTTTCTTATATCTGATTTTTTATGCCTCCCCACCGCCCCGCCCCCCCCCCCCCCCCCTCACACTCCATTTTTGTTTTGTTTTTGGGGGTATATAGTAATGGCAGTGTCTGTTCATCCTTCCATCTAATATTTTGTGTCCGACCTGGATGGATTTTATAAATACTTACTATAAATGATCAACATAACATGACGATGTGTCATATGTAATATCCAGACTCTCACTTTAAATATCAAGGTCACACTTTAACTTTGTTTGATAACACTTTCAGTGAGTGTGAAATTTTATGTTCAGCTTGTAACTTTGTCATGCATGAATTTTCAGAGGAAACTGTTTACAGAACTGGCTAAAATTTAAAAATTATGAATCCCATTAAGGACACAGGCTGTAATTTTGACCATTTGTTTATTTTTTATTTTTTTAGCTCTATCTACTGGCCAAAGGCCAGCAGGGCTTATGTCATGGTAAATTGTCCATCGTCCACCATAGTCGTCCGTCTGTTAACCGTTTATTGAAGATGCAATAGCGCAATAGTGCCTTCATTTTTCATTGCATCTTGAACAAACAGCAATTATACAACCACAAGATCTCAGAGTTCTTGAACCAGCGTGATTTCCCCACAACAAATGCCTGAACCACAGGGCTGATAAACACATTTTTAGCAAACTTTAAAAATCATTTTCTCTGGAAGTAAGAAGTCTAGAATTAGATATTTTATCTTTGCTTGTAGACACGATAGCATCTTCATTTTTCATTGCAACTTAAACAAACTTGCTTAGCTGTTATATAACCATTAGATCTCGGACGAGTTCTTCAACCAGCATGATTTGACCACAAATACCTCCGCCGCAGAGTTTATAAGTTCATTTTAAATGAAACTTTAAAAAACATTTTCTTTGAAGGTTCAAGGCATAGACCTACGATATTTTACATGTAGCATTGCATCGAGGTCCCTTAAAAGGTTTGTTGAAGTTGGTTCCCTGAGGTAAAATTTTGGACCGTCGTAGGGGTCACTGTTTTGCATAGAGTTACATAGAGAAAATGTTGTAGACACAAGAGCACCCCTATCTGTCATTGAATCTTAATCAAACATGTAAAGCAGTTATATAACCACAAATATCGACCATGAATGCCCAAGCCACAAGGCTTATAAACACATTTGAAGAGAAACTTCAAAAAACATTTTCTGTGAAAGGTGAAGGCCTAGACCTTAGACATTTTAAGTGTAATATTACATAAAGGTCTCTTTAAAGGGATTATATTGGCAAGTAACACAAACACGCTATTAATCCAGACTTTTCATGTATGCAGTGTGCACAAAATAATGCTTATGTATTAACGTATAGCCTTTATTTACTTGAAAGTTATCAAATTAACAGTAATTGAATATTGGCCGAAACTTTGATACGTCCCGCAATAAAGTATTGTGCAATGTTTACATTGAACTCCGTAAACTTCCCGAACAAAGCCTCGTCAAATGAGTCTTCACGATGTTATCCGATGATTGATCGGAAACCCGAAAGCGGTTCATTGAAAATGGTGAATGTGAACAAAAACAAAAACGTGGCTTCAGAAACCCGATGTTTGTAATAAAGAGGTTATGCAATTAGACACTTTAGACGTGTATATCTCTAAGTTGTAAGTGTATCCTCATGCTGGGGGTGTGTATTTAGGACAGGGAATTGATGGTAATATGCCATTATAATCCGTTTAAAAATTTGTTGAAAAAGAACTTCTAAATTTTTTTTTATCTGAAATGTTCATCTGTCCATTTGTTGCCAGTAGAGTGATCCAGGCCATGGTGGGCCTCTTGTTTTAAAAATAATCATGATCAAATAACAATCCCAATTTGTATAAAAATATTCCAAACTTTAGTTGTCAGTTCTTTTAAAATCAATATTCACAAGTGCAAAATAAACACTATCTAATTAATTAATAATTGATATCACTATTAATAGTTTCCAGCATCAATATAGCTGTGCTCCGATTGGTCAATATTTACATCAATAAAAATAAAATCATCAAAATGCAAACTTGGATTACACAAATTACAATATAGCAAAATAACACCCTCAAAGTCAGTGTTTTTTTCCATCGAAAGAGAAGGTAGCATGTTTTGAGGATTTAAAGCTGTCTCGGATACATGAAAAACACAAAATGGCTACACTAGATCAAATGAAGGCTATTATACAGTCATATAAAACAATTAGTATGAAATTTCACAAAGTTTTCAAAAGTTTGTATCTACATATTTAAGACATTGCCATCAAACTTAACTGCTCAGCTTAGACATAATTAAACAAGCAACTAATTTAATGTTGCTGAATTTTCATTTGAGTCTTTTAACATAACAGTTTCAGCCATTTTCCAACTAAGAATTTTTTGGCAGAAATAATAAATCATTTATGTTCATATTTACATCTCGTACAGTGTTTACAGCATTGCCTTAAAACTTAAAACTAAGTACACAGCTTTAAGTCATGATTTGATGTCCTTTCCATATGAATACACCTGAACTTAATTAAGAGAAGGTTTCATTATTGTCCATTAAATTTTTCATCAGTGATATCGACAGTTCACACTACACAGTCCTCTGTCCTACCTATATTTTCTTCAAGTCCTCTGCTCAACATATTATGTTTTCTTCAACTCTCCCTGAATTAGTCGATGTACTATTAGATTAGACCTTGTTCATGTATGCCATCTTATCAACAACAGTAATCTAAGATGGCCTCTGCAGCTAAAAATAGATGAAATAAATTTAAAACAATATTTAAAATTCAGTGATCTTCTAAACCATGTGACATCATAGATTAAAGTAAACATGACATGGGTCAGTTTTTCAATTTATATTTTAACTCTCTAAAAAACCAGGACTGACTAGCTGAGGTAGTAAATATATGACCGAAGCAGAGATCATGAGTTTGAATCCTGTCTGGACTCAGTCCTGGGGATGATAATGGCCATGAACTTTTGTTTTATGACCATGAGTCTCCCACCTCTGAACATGTGGGGAAGTAGTCAGTGACTTGCAGAGACACGGTGTGTTTAGTAGTGATTAACGGGGAAGCAGTCAGTGACTTGCAGAGACACGGTGTGTTTAGTAATGATTAACGGGGAAGCAGTCAGTGGCTTGCAGAGACACGGTGTGTTTAGTAATGATTAACGGGGAAGCAGTCAGTGGCTTGCAGAGACACGGTGTGTTTAGTAATGATTAACGGGGAAGCAGTCAGTGACTTGCAGAGACACGGTGTGTTTAGTAATGATTAACGGGGAAGCAGTCAGTGACTTGCAGAGACACGGTGTGTTTAGTAATGATTAACGGGGAAGTAGTCAGTGGCTTGCAGAGACACGGTGTGTTTAGTAATGATTAACGGGGAAGCAGTCAGTGGCTTGCAGAGACACGGTGTGTTTAGTAATGATTAACGGGGAAGCAGTCAGTGGCTTGCAGAGACACGGTGTGTTTAGTAATGATTAACGGGGAAGCAGTCAGTGACTTGCAGAGACACGGTGTGTTTAGTAATGATTAACGGGGAAGCAGTCAGTGACTTGCAGAGACACGGTGTGTTTAGTAATGATTAACGGGGAAGCAGTCAGTGACTTGCAGAGACACGGTGTGTTTAGTAATGATTAACGGGGAAGCAGTCAGTGACTTGCAGAGACACGGTGTGTTTAGTAATGATTAACGGGGCAGTAGTCAGTGAATTGCAGAGACACGGTGTGTTTGGTAATGATTAATGGTGACTTGCAGAGACACGGTGTGTTTGGTAATGATTAACGGGGATGTAGTCAGTGACTTGCAGAGACACAGTGTGTTTAGTAATGATTAACGGGGAAGTAGTCAGTGAATTGCAGAGACACGGTGTGTTTGGTAATGATTAACGGGAAAGTAGTCAGTGACTTGCAGAGACACGGTGTGTTTAGTAATGATTAACGGGGAAGTAGTCAGTGAATTGCAGAGACACGGTGTGTTTAGTAATGATTAACGGGGAAGTAGTCAGTGACTTGCAGAGACACGGTGTGTTTGGTAATGATTAACGGGGAAGTAGTCAGTGACTTGCAGAGACACGGTGTGTTTGGTAATGATTAACGGGGAAGTAGTCAGTGACTTGCAGAGACACGGTGTGTTTGGTAATGATTAACCGGGAAGCAGTCAGTGACTTGCAGAGACACGGTGTGTTTAGTAATGATTAACGGGGAAGTAGTCAGTGACTTGCAGAGACACGGTGTGTTTAGTAATGATTAACGGGGAAGTAGTCAGTGAATTGCAGAGACACGGTGTGTTTGGTAATGATTAATGGTGAATTGCAGAGACACGGTGTGTTTGGTAATGATTAATGGTGACTTGCAGAGACACGGTGTGTTTGGAAATGATTAACGGGGATGTAGTCAGTGACTTGCAGAGACATGGTGTGTTTAGTAATGATTAACGGGGAAGTAGTCAGTGAATTGCAGAGACACGGTGTGTTTGGTAATGATTAATGGTGAATTGCAGAGACACGGTGTGTTTGGTAATGATTAATGGTGACTTGCAGAGACACGGTGTGTTTGGTAATGATTAACGGGGATGTAGTCAGTGACTTGCAGAGACACGGTGTGTTTAGTAATGATTAACGGGGAAGTAGTCAGTGAATTGCAGAGACACGGTGTGTTTGGTAATGATTAATGGTGAATTGCAGAGACACGGTGTGTTTGGTAATGATTAATGGTGACTTGCAGAGACACGGTGTGTTTGGTAATGATTAACGGGGATGTAGTCAGTGACTTGCAGAGACACGGTGTGTTTAGTAATGATTAACGGGGAAGTAGTCAGTGACTTGCAGAGACACGGTGTGTTTAGTAATGATTAACGGGGAAGTAGTCAGTGACTTGCAGAGACACGGTGAGTTTGGTGATGTTTAACGGGGAAGTAGTCAGTGACTTGCAGAGACACGGTGTGTTTAGTGATGATTAACGGGGAAGTAGTCAGTGACTTGCAGAGACACGGTGTGTTTAGGAATGATTAACGGGGAAGTAGTCAGTGACTTGCAGAGACACGGTGTGTTTAGTGATGATTAACGGGGAAGTAGTCAGTGACTTGCAGAGACACGGTGTGTTTAGTGATGATTAACGGGGAAGTAGTCAGTGACTTGCAGAGACACCTTGTGTTTAGTGATGATTAACGGGGAAGTAGTCAGTGACTTGCAGAGACACGGTGTGTTTAGTGATGATTAACGGGGAAGTAGTCAGTGACTTGCAGAGACACGGTGAGTTTGGTGATGATTAACAGGGAAGTAGTCAGTGACTTGCAGAGACACGGTGTGTTTAGTAATGATTAACGGGGAAGCAGTCAGTGACTTGCAGAGACACGGTGTGTTTAGTAATGATTAACGGGGAAGTAGTCAGTGACTTGCAGAGACACGGTGTGTTTAGTAATGATTAACGGGGCAGTAGTCAGTGAATTGCAGAGACACGGTGTGTTTGGTAATGATTAATGGTGAATTGCAGAGACACGGTGTGTTTGGTAATGATTAATGGTGACTTGCAGAGACACGGTGTGTTTGGTAATGATTAACGGGGATGTAGTCAGTGACTTGCAGAGACACGGTGTGTTTAGTAATGATTAACGGGGAAGTAGTCAGTGACTTGCAGAGACACGGTGTGTTTAGTAATGATTAACGGGGAAGTAGTCAGTGACTTGCAGAGACACGGTGTGTTTGGTAATGATTAACGGGAAAGTAGTCAGTGACTTGCAGAGACACGGTGTGTTTAGTAATGATTAACGGGGAAGTAGTCAGTGAATTGCAGAGACACGGTGTGTTTAGTAATGATTAACGGGGAAGTAGTCAGTGACTTGCAGAGACACGGTGTGTTTAGTAATGATTAACGGGGAAGTAGTCAGTGAATTGCAGAGACACGGTGTGTTTGGTAATGATTAACGGGGAAGTAGTCAGTGACTTGCAGAGACACGGTGTGTTTGGTAATGATTAACGGGGAAGCAGTCAGTGACTTGCAGAGACACGGTGTGTTTAGTAATGATTAACGGGGAAGTAGTCAGTGACTTGCAGAGACACGGTGTGTTTAGTAATGATTAACGGGGAAGTAGTCAGTGAATTGCAGAGACACGGTGTGTTTGGTAATGATTAATGGTGAATTGCAGAGACACGGTGTGTTTGGTAATGATTAATGGTGACTTGCAGAGACACGGTGTGTTTGGAAATGATTAACGGGGATGTAGTCAGTGACTTGCAGAGACATGGTGTGTTTAGTAATGATTAACGGGGAAGCAGTCAGTGAATTGCAGAGACACGGTGTGTTTGGTAATGATTAATGGTGAATTGCAGAGATACGGTGTGTTTGGTAATGATTAATGGTGACTTGCAGAGACACGGTGTGTTTGGTAATGATTAACGGGGATGTAGTCAGTGACTTGCAGAGACACGGTGTGTTTAGTAATGATTAACGGGGAAGTAGTCAGTGAATTGCAGAGACACGGTGTGTTTGGTAATGATTAATGGTGAATTGCAGAGACACGGTGTGTTTGGTAATGATTAATGGTGACTTGCAGAGACACGGTGTGTTTGGTAATTATTAACGGGGATGTAGTCAGTGACTTGCAGAGACACGGTGTGTTTAGTAATGATTAACAGGGAAGTAGTCAGTGACTTAGTAATGATTAACGGGGTAGTAGTTAGTGACTTGCAGAGACACAGTGTGTTTAGTAATGATTAACGGGGACGTAGTCAGTGACTTGCAGAGACACGGTGTGTTTAGTGATGATTAACGGGGAAGTAGTCAGTGACTTGCAGAGACACGGTGTGTTTAGTGATGATTAACGGGGAAGTAGTCAGTGACTTGCAGAGACACGGTGTGTTTAGTAATGATTAACGGGGAAGTAGTCAGTGACTTGCAGAGACACGGTGAGTTTGGTGATGTTTAACGGGGAAGTAGTCAGTGACTTGCAGAGACACGGTGTGTTTAGTGATGATTAACGGGGAAGTAGTCAGTGACTTGCAGAGACACGGTGTGTTTAGGAATGATTAACGGGGAAGTAGTCAGTGACTTGCAGAGACACGGTGTGTTTAGTGATGATTAACGGGGAAGTAGTCAGTGACTTGCAGAGACACGATGTGTTTAGTGATGATTAACGGGGAAGTAGTCAGTGACTTGCAGAGACACCTTGTGTTTAGTGATGATTAACGGGGAAGTAGTCAGTGACTTGCAGAGACACGGTGTGTTTAGTGATGATTAACGGGGAAGTAGTCAGTGACTTGCAGAGACACGGTGAGTTTGGTGATGATTAACAGGGAAGTAGTCAGTGACTTGCAGAGACACGGTGTGTTTAGTGATGATTAACGGGGAAGTAGTCAGTGAATTGCAGAGACACGGTGAGTTTGGTTATGATTAACGGGGAAGTAGTCAGTGACTTGCAGAGACAAGGTGTGTTTAATGATGATTAACGGGGAAGTAGTCAGTGACTTGCAGAGACACGGTGAGTTTGGTGATGATTAACGGGGAAGTAGTCAGTGACTTGCAGACACGGTGTGTTTAGTGATAATTAACGGGGAAGTAGTCAGTGACTTGCAGAGACACCTTGTGTTTAGTGATGATTAACGGGGAAGTAGTCAGTGACTTGCAGAGACACCTTGTGTTTAGTGATGATTTACGGGGAAATAGTCAGTGACTTGCAGAGACACGGTTTGTTTAGTAATGATTAACGGTGTGTTTGGTAATGATTAACGGGGAAGTAGTCAGTGACTTGCAGAGACACGGTGTGTTTAGTAATGATTAACGGAAAAGTAGTCAGTGACTTAGTAATGATTAACGGAGACATAGTCAGTGACTTGCAGAGACACCTTGTGTTTAGTAATGATTAACGGGGTAGTAGTCAGTGACTTGCAGAGACATGGTATTATTGCAATATTTTGAGTGAAATACTGTATTTGTGTCCAACACAATAATCTGAAGTAATACTGAACCACAGATTGTATTCTGTTATAAACTATATACAGTATTTTCAATGTTTTAAGTATGACATTATTCTCTTGGAACAGTTAAACTACACTTATGATCTCACTACACAGTTGAATTTTCTTCTTTGTTCTATATAAAATAAGGTCTAGGATTTCCATGGTAAAACAAGTTTTCCAAATAGAATTTGTTTGTAAGTTTTTTTTTCTGAGCAGGAATGTAAACCCACATAAAAATGCACAATAACTGTTGTTATTTTAAAAGAGGGTGCAGTGACACCCTGAGATTTTTTGAAAAAATAAGTCCTAAAATGCTCATAAATACATGCATATGTTGAAATCCTATAAAAGTCACTTTTTTAATAACAGTATTATTGCTTTATTTTATGTGTAATATTGTATTTGTTGCCCTTGTATATTATATACACTGGTTAGATGTTAAACTGCTGTTACATATAACTTCTAACTTGAAACACTGTGTTATGACAGTGTTTGTATGTTGATATTTTTGTGGTCAGTTGTTGTTGTTGTATGGTGTTAAGCATCGCTTTCAAAAAGTGTTCAGTCATATCACGACGGTGTCTACTTAAGACAGTATTCTGAGCGCTGTCACACTGGAGTATCATGCCGCAGACACATGGTATGATAACCCACCCAGTCACATTATACTGACACCAGGTTGACCAGACCTAGAACTCTCCTCTAAATGCTGAGCGTCAAGCGAGGAAGCTTCAAGACTCATTTTTAAAGTCTGGTATGACCTGGTCGGGGATCGAACCCACAACCGTCAGCATGCGAGGCGGACGCTCTACCACTAGACAATGCTGCGGTTTTTGTGGTCAGATTTTAGTATAGTGACCATTATTTGTAAGTTAAATATTGCAAACACAGTTGTCTAGATGGGCTGCACAAACTTGATCCAGGGGTTGTTAATTTGAATCCCCACCTGGCCTCAGTTTCTCTGATGATTGATAAATGGCATTGCATCTCATATCATTCATCTCTCGCTGCTGATTCAAGTATGAATGTTATCAGTTACTTGCGGCGATGGGGTATGCTAAAGTACTGGTTAACCTGTCAGGATTCCATGAAACATTGATTAGGTTAACTGATCAATGACACTAAATATTTGATAAATCAATAAATTACAATTGTCTGACATAATTATAATAGTACAATAAAAGTTGAAGACTTACTGAAATTAATCTAAAATCTACTGGACATGTCGTAAATATTGATGAGGTCAGTGTCTTCCATGGTCACTATCAGTTTGGCATTTACGTTGTTATAACAGAGTGATCTTGGTCCCTTGAGTCCATCTGTCTCTGTCAAGAACACCATTTTCTTCTGGTCCCTTTCAATCTGGAGGACACTGTGTGACTTCAAACCACAAACAAGTACTGTGTCATCCCCCGTTACACACACACCTATTGCATGGATCAGGTCTGGATCAGTAAAACGATGGTGTTCGGTCCCATTTCTGTCCAAGGTTATAAGTCCATTGTCACAGTCAGCAATGTGGATTTGTTTGTTATCTAAACTGAATGTCATATGCAATGGACAGGAAAACAATTGTTTCCCAGCTTTGTAATTTTGCAATGATCGTAGTAATTTTCCTTTTGTATTATATACTTCCACATGTCCTGGACCATTATTTTTGCCACCACCCCCACATGACACAAACAGCTCTCCATCACTGTAAGCCACACCTTGACAGTAGTCACCAACAGAGAAGGACTTTGTAAGTGATATTGCACCTGTAATTGTGGCAAACTGTATCTTCTTGGCCCAACCAAATGTAATAGCTATCTCAGTAGGACCTGTTGTACATACAGCAGTGGGGCGACAATGTAGGCCACATTCTGCTGTTACCTTGTATGACTTGTCGAGTACCTTAACCTTGTTGTTGATTATATCAGTTATCACAATTGAACCATCTCCCAGAAGACATGATCCAGTTATATAACATTTAGACTTGTCACTACTGGTCCTGACATTATACTGATCAAGGTTGGTGGCTGGAAATGTTCCTAGTGACTTAAGCTGACATATTGTGTCAGAAATTGATCTATTGTTAACAAATCGTAGTGTTTCCTTCCCGACTGAACTTCTAATTTTGTTCATCAGGACATCTCCGTCAGATACATTAACTTTTGACTGCTTCACATAAACAAAAAGTTGTGACTCGTTATCCCCATCAAATGTCTGCAGTTCTGTTGCTTTTTTCTCCAAATTTGATGTCAACTTCTTGATTGAATTTAGGTCTGCATTCAATTGGTCTTCAATTTTCTTGTGTTTGCTGTTCAGTTCATCCGTGGCAGTTTTCTCCATTTTGTCAAGCTGCTTGTTGATACTATCACGAAACTCTTTTATCTGAGTCAAGATGCGATGTTTTTGTTTCGTAATTCTTTTCAGGTCATCTTCTCTAATCTTCTTCAGCTTTTCCATGTAGGACCTGACTCTGTTGACATCAGTTTTGACTTTGTTTACCTCTTGGTCCTTTCTAATGGTGTTTGCAACATGAGGAATGTATTCAACACCATTGCAAGGCCTGAAAAAAAACAGAACCATTGTCCTTACTTGCAATATATCTCGGAAGTTTAAGACAATACACTAACTGGAGTATCTGCTTTGGTACAAAATATATTACTGAATATGATTCAACTCAGTTATTTTTAGTTAAAATTGTAAATTTAGATAAAAAATGAATGTTGGTTTAATCTGAATTAGGGTCAATTCACTTAAGTTAAATCTGTAGAATCTTTGCAGAGTGAAAAGTACCAGTTTGCATTCCCTTTATTTGTACCATGGTCTTGGGCCTAAAAACTAATTATTATGTTTACAGTTTTTCAACTAACCCATAGCCAAATGCTTCAACTATACATATTTTACAAAGTGAAAATAAAATGGAATAAAAAATGTTGCCATCTGCGAATTATCCCGTGTATACACTATCTTAGTGACATTTGTTGTTAAGTAGTCTAAGAACTTTGCACAAAGTAGATTTACTTTTTTAACAAAGAAAATTAGGGTATATTGAAATGGCGTCCATCAGTCTGTCTGTCCTTCACATTTAGACAAACAACCTTGCAGACGCAACTCCTCCCACAATTTTAACCAAATTAAAATGAAACTTGCTGTACATCAAGTTCATGGTTCAACATGTGCCTGTGGTATTGGTGTTCTGATCAATTATTTTTTGATGTTGTTGTTGCCTTTTGTTTAACTTAAATTTTGCATCACACCTTGGAGCAATAATTCAGGTTTTCCATAACCACATTCACAGGCCCTTTTGAGAGGGGATATGAATTCACTAAATGTATTGTTAACATGAGCTGGGTAACATGATTTTGTCTCAAAATAAAATTAAGTGGGAAATCGACCTATTCAATTTTGTATTAGCAACTGTAATTGGAGCCTATGCTGTCAGTCACCAAAGGTGCCAAATGCAACAGAAATAAAAGTGGTACATGTTTTTTTCTTTGGTTCAGCTAAAGAAATTGGTACCCCTAAATTATGCAAATATAAAGATAACACCTGTCTGATAACTGGCGGACATATGCACTGTAATTGACCCATGTGACCAGATTATGTTTTCCTAATCTATGTTCTATCTCATGGTGTTGTTGTGTTTTTATGATAAAAGAGGAATAACAATTTATTAACTTGTAAACAGATTAGAGGCAGATAAGTTTGCATTCTGTCTGATAACTGGCAGACATATAGAGAATACCATGGTAGTGTGTCTGATATTATCAACTTTATCAGGACTGGTGAGGCTTAGAAAAAACCCAAGATGAGACTCTCTCGAATCTTTGTTTTTTTTCGTGCCGAACCTGACAGAAATTAATGGATTGACATGATAAAATATGAGGGGTTATCCAGAAGTTTGTGGACAAATATCATAATATGAAGAGGACATGTCGGATTTATTTGGAGTTTTACATGTATTATATTTAATATAACTTCAAACCGTACGCAAAATGTGAAGAAAATGTATATTCAAATAAAGTAGTTACATGTATTTCTAAAATGTCATGTACGCCTATCTGCCGCAGGTCAGATTTACGTTACGTCGTCGCGACATCAATTCATTCCACAAGTAATTTCTCTACTCTTGCTTGTCGCTCAACTCGTACATTTTAGCAATGGAGACCATAACATTATTATTAACATAAGAAATGCACTAAAATACTGTACATCGATGACAAATACACCAAATCTTAAGCTGTGCAAAATATAGCGATGTACTTACATGATTATGGATTTTATTAAATTTATCCATGAACTTCTGGATAACCCCTCGTATGCACTGAACTGTGAAGAACCCATGCGGTCATTTATTATACCTGAATGTGTTTTCCTAATCTGTTGTTCTATCTGATGGTGTTGTTATGTATTTATGATAAAGGAGGAATAACAATTTATTAACTTATAAACAGATTAGAGGTAGATAAGTGTGTACTCTATATGTCAGTCTTGAACATTTTTTTTAATTCCTCAAGACTACTTCCAGATGAACATGATTATGTAGATATTTTATTATGTGCAATTTCACTATTTTCAAATCGTAATTTAACTATGAAAAGGTAAATGAAAGTTGAAAAATACAAACATGTAATTGTTTTGAGACTCGGAATTTATTGTAACCATTCAAATATATTTGAAATGAATAAATTTTGCATCAACCGATTGACTGTATAATTTATGACAATAAAATTTATCAATTCATACTTTTTAACTAACACACAAGCTGTGTGTACATGATCAAACATTTTAGCAAGACAATCAGATATATTAAAAACATTTTGCAAGAAAATAAAATAAAAGAATTGGAAAACATTTGTCTCATTAACATGTGTAAAGAGGAGAAAGTGCCAAAAATGAAAAAAGGGTAAAATGTACCCACAGTTACAAAGAAAAAGTCGGGGTATAAAATTCCAGTCGAGTGACGATATGTTAATACTCATCCGGCTGGGAGAGTCCGTTTTTGCAACAAAACTATTCAAAATACTGAAGTGTTTCATTTAAGCTACCATTTCCCACATCCGGATGGTTAATTTGTGTGTAGACGGTCAAATCCTTAAATAAAGTTACACATATCATCTAACAAAACAAGGATGTCAAATGCCATTTTCTGAAAATCAAAGCTTTATATTTTTATGCAACATAACATGACACTGTGTCGCGCGTAAGACCCACACGTGTACCTCAAAGGTCAAGGTCATAATTTAACTTTGACGTCAATTTCAGTCTGTTTGAGATTTCGTGTTCGTTCTGTAACTTTGTCATATATTGATGGATTTTATGAATACTTGCTACAAATGATCAACATAACATGACGACATGTCACACGTAATACTCAGACTCCCACTTCAAAGGTCAAGGTCACAATTCAACTTTGATGACAGTTTCAGTCTGAGATTTCGTGTCCGGTCTGTAACTTTGTCACCTATGGATCAATTTCAAAAACATTTGGCTCAATTCATTAGCATGACATGACGATGTGTCGTTACTTTTCTTTAACTTGGCTAACTTGATCAAGATGACGTGACTACGTGTCACACATAAGACCTACACCCGTACCTCAAAGTTCAAGGTCACACTTTGAGTTTGTTTGAGATTTCAAGTCCGGTCTGTAAATTCATAATACAGGGATGGATTTTTAAAGCTCTTGGCTCAATTGATCAACATGACATTATGACGTGTTGCTTGTAAGACATAGAACCTTACCTCAAAGGTCAAGGTCACATTTTCAGTTTGTTTGATATTTCAAGTCCGTTTGTAACTTTATCATGCATGGAAGGATTTTAAAAGTACTACGCTCATTTGATCAACATGACATGGTGATGTGCCGCATGTAAGACCCAGAACCTTACCTCAAAGGTCAAGGTCACGCTTTCAGTTTGTTTTTTATTTCATGTCTGATCTTAACTTTGTCTTACATGGATGTATTTTAAAATAGCTTGACACAAGTGATCAACATGTCATGATGATGTGTCACCTGCATTAACATGTAGAAATACCGACACCGTTACATAAGATGTCAAGGTCAAGGTCACACTTTAATGTAAAAACATTAATTTGCATGTCTAGTCTGAAACGTCAGTCCATTACAGTTGATATTCATAGATACATTTAAATTGCTATCTTTTATAAAATATATCACTATTTCCACAGACCATTTTGGGAGCATCTTACCGGTGACATTCCTTGTTTATACCTGGGTGATGTAGGAGTAATATTTAATGTGAGCATTCATGTGTTTTGACAGTGTCACCTGAAACCTTGTCTCACAATTGTCAATTACAAAGTGAATTACTATAGGAAGCACTGGGAAAACAAAAGATGAACATGATTATGGACACATGTGTGTTCTTTATTTAAGTTGTGAATTGCATGTCCCTTGGTCTCACGGTTTGGTCCTGGAGTTGAGGCATAAAAAGAATTAGTGTGTCCGTATACAGTTAATATTTTTCGGCTTCTTCTCAAAAACCTTAAGCACAATCATAATAAAATGTTTTTTGCAGCTTTGGTACCTAAGGGTGAATCCAAATTATGAATTCCCTTTGGGGCCTTGGAGGCGGGGACCAAAACAGTCAAATTTAAGGTAAACTTACTATCCGAAGCACTAGGAAACAAATGGTGAGCATGATTATGGATGCATATGGGTGCTGTATAAGAATTGTGAATTGCAAGGCCCTGGGTCTCACGGTTTGGCCATGGGGTGGGCCTAAAAAAGTAGTGTCAGTAAACAATTTACATTTTAGACTTCTTCTCAAAAAAGCTCAATCATAATGAAATGTTGTATGCAGTTTTGGTAACTGAAGGTGAATCAAATTGTGAAAATATTGTCTCAGATTCCCTGGGGCCTTGGGGGTTGGGCCAAAACAGTCAAATTCAAGGTAAACTTTAAAGATATTCTTCTTACTATAGGAAACAGTGGGAAACAAATTGTGAGCATGATAACGGACCTTTCTTCGGTCCTTTATAAAAATTAAGAATTGCATGTCCCTGGGTCTCATGGTTTTGCCCTGGGGGTGAGGCATAAAAAAATTAGCGTGTCCGTAAACAATTCACATTTTCGGCTTCTTCTCAAAAACGGTTAGCTTAAGCATAATAAAATGTTGTATGCAGCTTTGGTACCTAAGGGTGAATAAAATTTCTGACTTGCATGTTCCCCAGCCCCCTTGGGCCTTGGGGGCGGGGCCACAACATTCAAATTCAAGGTCAACTTTAATAATCTTCTTACTATCGAAAGCACTAGGAAACATATGGTGAGCATGATTATGGATGCATATGGGTCCTTTACACAAATTGTGAATAACATATTCCTGGGTCTCACCTTGGGGGTGGGGCCCAAAAAACTCTTATTATTATTATAACATGCACTGAGAAACAAATTGTAAGCGTGGTTATTAATGCCAATTGGTCCTTTATAAAGTTTGTGAATTTATGCCACTTGGTCTCACAGTTAGGCCTTGGGGGTTGGGCCTAAAAAATTAAAGGTAAACTTAAAAATCTTTGTATTATAGGAATCAATCAGAAACAAGTTGTCAGAAACATTATTGATGCCAATTGGTCCTTTATAAAGTTGTGAATTTCATGACCCATGGTCTCACGATTTGGCCCTGGGGGTGGGGCCTACTTTACTAAATCTATATACATGTAAAAGAAAATGACAAAAAAAACGTTAAATCTTATGCTTAAATAGACTTATGTTAATGTTTTTTGGTGCGATTTGTTGTTGCTGACCTGATGGTCAATACCTATTGTGAATTCCATGGTCCCAAACCCCATGAGGTCCTAGAGGTGGGGCCAAAACAGTTAAATTCAAGATAAACTTTAAAAATTTTCTTCTTACAGGAAGCATTCAGAAGCAATTTGTTATTTTCATGCCCCTGGGTCTCACAGGAAGTACTTCCGTGGGATAGTTGCATAATGGCGGTTATAAATAATCCTCGCTTCTTTTGCCTTAAAAATATATTTTCCATTTTTAACCCTTTACTCCATAGATACGCATTTTCCCACACCAATCACAGAAGGCCTTTGAAAAAAGTGCAGGAAGAGTTCAGATTGCTCGTAACGAGCAATCTGAACACTTCCTGCACACTGCATACAGGAAATGTCTGAATTAACAGCATGTATGTGTTACTTGCCAATATAATCCCTTTAAATGCTCATTTATTTATTTACTTGAATGGCATTATTGATGTATTTGAACATTTTGAAAGCATGTAATGTTTGAATTGTGAAAGTAGAAAAAAAAATGATGCTTGAAAATTGGGGTATGAACACATGATTTCTGAGGTCTACTATAGAAAAAGATTCTCTTATTTGCTAAATGACCGCTAAATTTCTTGTCATTGGTAGTGCAGAGGTTGACAAACAATGAAATGTAAGTTTCACTTCTTTTTATTTTGGTCCTTAAATAAATGACAAGCTTGCAGACTTTTTTCTCTATTTCCGAACAAAAATCAATAGTGGACTTTATAAAGTAGCCTCAGGCCCTCTTGGACCTCTTGTTTGACTAGAAATGGTTTCCTACCTGTGACTGACAGCTATGCAAGTAGCACAACACACCATGTCATGGGTGCCACAGAACATGTCAATGCCTTTGCCATGATGAATCTCACATTTCTCCTTGGGCAGCAGTGGGCTTCCATGTTGTTGTCCTTTACCTGTTGATGGCACTTTATCCAGGAGTTGGTGGTTCCGCATCATGTCAAATCTATTATGAAACTTGAGGCACATGGAACACAGGCTTTCATCACATTCCACACAGTATTTAATTGCCTGAACATTCTTACCTTCCTTTGAACAAGGTGAGCAAGAGAAATCATAAATAATGTCCGAACCTTTTGCAATAGACATTGATCCAGATTCTCCCGAAGCAGCCATTGTGAAATATCCAACAATTAGACGATATAAACTTATCTTCAACTAGTTGGCTTTCCAGATCCTTTAAAGTTTTATCATATTTCAAATATCCAACAATAAGATGATTTAAACTAATTAACATCTACAGTCGATTTTGTTTACTTGAGAAAGTTTGGTTGTTAACATGTTAATGTCCGATACAGGCAAGACAAGTGTATAGGTATTTATGATGTGTTTGCAATTTCAAGCTTTACCTAAATTGTGCAATTATGGACTTGCCCGACTAATTTTAAATAGATTACAGTTGGTTTTTGTCCCAGTTACGTGCAATCAATAAGATGTAGAATATGAAACCAAATGTGTTATCAGTATGGGTAAACATGTACTGCATAAACCAGTGTGCCGGGTATAAATTTGTAAGATAAATTATCACAAACCTGGTGACAAAGATATTCTATTTCTAAATTTTAAACTTAAAGGCAACGTCATGTAGATTTTATCCTTTGTTAAAATTTAGCAAATTAATGAGTCCTCCAGGATTGATATCATTGCAAGGATACTCCGGTGACCGTTAATCCAAATTTGTCATCACTAACATCAAATGGACATATTTATATATATATATTATACTTTCTTAACTTCCTGAATGGCAGTGAGAACATTTGCCGATTGTTTACATGTTCACAAAGACCGCAATGTGATCTAGTGGTAGAGCGTCCGCCTCGCATGCGGAAGGTTGTGGGTTTGACCCCCGACCGGGTCATACCAAAGACATTAAAATGGTACTAGAAGCTTCGTCGCTTGACACTCAGCATTTAGAGGAAAGTTCTAGGTCTGGTCCGGCAGGTGTCAGTATAATGTGACAGTGTATCATACCATGTATCTGCGGTATGATACTCCAGTGTGACAGTGCTCAGAATACTGTCTCAAGTAGACACCGTTGCGATATGACTGAAAAATTGTTGAAAGGGATGCTAAACACCATATAACAACAACAACAATATTCACAAATTGACCTCCTCCTATCATTCTTTTCTGAGTGAATTTTCATAGGACTTTTCAAGATTCATTTCATGTCTGGTCTGTAACATTGTCTTATATGGAGGGATTTTACTTGACACATTTGATCAAGATGACATGATGACCTGTTGCATGTAATACCTAGACCCGTATCTCAAAGGTCAAGGTCACACTTTGAGTTTGTTTGAAAACACTTTGAGTTTGTTTAAGATTCAGTTCAATTAAGTTCTGTAACTTTGTCATACATGGATTGATTTCAAAAACACTTGACTCAATTGATCAGTTGATCAACATGACACGACGTTGTGTGGCGTGTAAGAAAAAGAACCTAACCTCAAAGGTTAAGGTCACATTTTCAGTTTGTTCGATATTTCATGTCCGGTCTAACTTTGTCATACATGGGTGTAAGAGAAAAAGAAGAGAAAAAATTAGAAAAAAGTTCTACGGCTAAGGCCATTATCAATTAATTGCTAGATGATCATCCAAATATTTCTTAAAAAGGGGGAGGGCGGGATGCTTTTTTTTTTTAAATTTTTGATATTTTTTTAAAATAAAAATAAATTTGAAAAAAGGGTCAGTGCAGCATGAAATTAGGAGACGGGCGGGGATGATAATCTAGCAATAAATTTGTTATGTCCTTAAAGCTGTCTGTGTGGCCCTGCAATATTATATAGCTTAGCATAAAATTACTAGTAAATATATATATCATAAAACACAAAAAATACATAAATACTATTTGATCACTTTCCTTAATTTATGTCATTAATATTATAATTTAAGTTAAAAAAACTCAAACAAACAAGTAATACTGCATGTTTTTATTAAATATTTTTATGTCGCAAGCAATTTTCGATCCGAAAGTTCAAGTAAACGACACGATCAAACAAGTTAACACATTACGGCTAGCGGTATATCAAAGACATTACCAAAGCAAACACAACCTTTTGGATGAACAGATATGGTCTTAGCGGTCGACACTTCCGAAAAACTCCCTTTCTATCAGTAATGGCTTAGTCAAAATTGACAAAACAATCGAATGTTATTGTTGCAAGGCGTAATTCACAGCTTAGTAAAGCATGATAATGGTAATTTATACGTCAGATACAAAATGACTGATTTTTTTTTAAAGTTTTGAAAAGTAGAATTCTGTCTAAAAACCAAAAAAAACGGTGATTATAGAATTCCTGATATATAACAATATATAATTACTGCTCTCACCGCTAATGTCATAGATTCGAGTCCTGCTCAATCCAAAAACTTTATGTGAGAAAGTTTCCAGTTACTTGCGGAAGGACGGTGGTTGAAATGTGTTGAAAATGGCGTTAAACCCCATTCAAAAATTTTATTTTGTGAACAACCACACATAAATCTACAGATCAGACTATAGTGAGAGCACCTAACAACAATGCAAACCAAGGACACAAGACTATAGAATCAATAGAATTGGTGTCAACCATGACTTATATACAACGGTTTTACATGCAACACATCTGGTCTGAAAGGGACAATTTACATACATGAATGAATAGCTTTATATGAGTTCTTATTATATAATATTTATTATTTTGTATATTATGAAAGATGTGACAAAGAATGGTCATAATGATTATTAAAAAATAAAGATTTTCAAGTCAACTGTTTAATTCTCCAATTTGTATATTTACAGGAAACCAGTTTGACGATTATTACGAGTCTGATCTAGAGCGACCGCAGACAGGTGGGCAATTTTATTTTGAGGTTTCGGTTATAAACGTAACTATTGTAAATATGATATTAGATAATTTCTACAGTTATTGCTATCATTTTTTCAATGGTTCATTTGCATTTTGTGCCTGTAGGAATGTCGTACCAGTCGAATCGTTTCTCCGAATATTCACCAGATGTATCGGATGAGGAATTTGAAAGCGTGTCACAAGTGGCAGGACCAGTATGTGTTATCCCTTTTAATTTCTTTTTTTTTTAAATGAATAAAAAGAGGAACATCAAAGATGAATTATATCTATTTCTGATAAATTTATTTTCACCATTTATTACAACTTGGTCGAACCATAACATTTTGATATGTGCAAAAAAAATACATTACACTAAGTATTGTAGTCACTTTTCTTCTGGGTTGCTGTCTCAAGATCACTTACCTCTCACTGCTAAGGTTGTTGGTTCGAGTCCCACTCGGTCCAAAAGCATTATTTGTGAAAAATTACCAGTTCTTGCAGGTGGTTCTACTCGGTTTCTTTCTGAGGTCTTTCTTCATCAATAAAACTCGATATGCCATATATATCCTGAAATGTGTTGAAAATGGCGTAAAATCCCATTCAGAATATAAAGATAATACATTCAAACGTGCGTAAACGATCACCTCTATTAAGCATTCTATTGTCTTAAACAGCCGCATTTGTTTGTCCCATATCTACGCTTTCAGAGCAAATTAACCTGTATTAGGCAACAACCTGGCTTGTTGTTATACCCCCGACAAACGAAGTTTTGAGGGGGTATATTGGAGTCACCCTGTGGTCGGTCTGTCGGTTTGTCGGTCGGTCGGTCTGTATGTTGCAATTTTCCTTGTCTGGAGCATCACTTGAAAAGTACTGGATGGAATTTCATCAAACGTCATACAATGGTAGAATATAATGAGACGAAGTGCAGTGTACAAGAAACATAACTCTATTCTTGCTGATTACAGAGTTATTGCCCTTGATATTTTTTCTTGTCCGGAGCATAACTTGAAAAGTACCGGATGGAATTCATCAAGCTTCATACAAGGTAGAATATAATGAGAGGAAGTGCAGTGTACAAGAACCATAACTCTATTTTTGCTAATTACAGAGTTATTGCCCTTTGATATATTTTCCTTGTCCGGAGCATTACTTTTAAAGTACTGGATGGAATTTCATCAAACTTCATACAATGGTAGAATATAATGATGTCATGGCGGCGTTCGGGGATATTCATCACCTTCAGTAATAGCTCTAGTTTATGACAGGTTTCACTGTATATATGATGGCAGCCAGTTTTATTGGGGGAGACCGCCCTAATAATGAATCTGAGGAGAAATGTCATCCTTCCACAGTAACTGTCGTCTTTCCACAAGTAACCATCATCCTTCCACAGTAACCACAATCCTTCCACAGTAACTATCATCCTTCCACAGTAACCATCATCCTTCCACAGTAATTATCATCCTTCCACAGTAACCATCATCCTTCCACAGTAACTACATCCTTCCACAGTAACCATCATCCTTCCACAGTAACTATCATCCTTCCACAGTAACCGTCATCCTTCCACAGTTACCGCCGTCCTTCCACAGTTACCGTCATCCTTCCACAGTAACTATCATCATCCTTCCACAGTAGCCATCATCCTTCCACAGTAACCATCATCCTTAGTAACCATCATCCTTCCACAGTAACCATCATCCTTCCACAGCAACTATCATGCTCCCACAGTAACCATCATCCTTCTACAGTAACCATCATCCTTCCACAGTAACTATCATCCTTGAACAGTAACCATCATTATTCCACAGTAACCATAATCCTTCCACAGTAACCGTCATCCTTCCACAGTAACTCCACAGTTACTATCATCTTTCAACATCTAACCATCATCCTTCCACAGAAACCATCATCCTTCCACAGTAACCATCATCCTTCTACAGTAACCATCATCCTTCCACAGTAACCATCATCCTTCCACAGTAACCATTATCCTTCCACAGCAACTATTATCCTCCCACAGTAACCATCATCCTTCTACAGTTACCATCATCCTTCCACAGTAACTATAATCCTTGTACAGTAACCATCATCCTTCCACAGTAACCATCATCCTTCTACAGTAACCATTATCCTTCCACAGTAACCATCATCCTTCCACAGTTACCATCATCCTTCCGCAGTAACCATCATCTTTCCGCAGTAACTATCATCCTTCTGCAGTTACCATCATCCTTCAACAGTAACTATCATCCTTCCACAGCAACAGTTACTATCATTCTTCCGCAGTAACCATTATCCTTCCACGGTAACGATCATCCTTCCACAGTTACCATCACCCTTCCACAGTAACTATCATCCTTCCACAGTAACCATCATCCTTTTACAGTAACTATCATCCTTCCACAATAACCACCATCCTTCCACAGTAACCATCATCCTTCCACATTAACCATTATCCTTCCACAATAACAGTAACCATCATCCTTCCACAGTAACTATCATCCTTCCACAGTTACTATCTTCCTTCCACAGTAACTATCATCCTTCCACAGTAACCATCACCCTTCCACAGTAACTATCATCCTTCCACAGTTACTATCATCCTTCCACAGTTTCTATCATCCTTCCAAAGGAACTATCAAACTTTCTCATGTAAAGTTTTTATAACTAAGCTTGGCTCAATTCCATGACCTCAGAATTGAAAGGTAAGTGATCTGGAGAAGACATATGATACCACATGATGTTTATATAGGGAGCTGACTTCACTTCTCCACTGTCTTGCTACTCTTTATACAAAAGTTAATAGGGCTGTGGTGCAATGGATAGAGTGTTGGCTGTTTACACCAGAGGTTGCTTGTTTGATACCTAGCATGACCTGATAGCATTAAAACAACACAACTCAGTAATGATTCTAGCCAGGAAGCAATTTTGAATGTGGTTCATATAAGTTTTGAGCTTTTTTCTCAATCAAGCTAAAGTATAAATTAGTAGAAACTAATATCTAAAAAGATTAACAAAGTTAAATTCTGTATATCATTATCTTCAAGATTGGTTTTCGTAATAATCATTTTATTTATAATCATTTAAACAGTCAATATAATGATTTCAGCGTAAGCCCGTGTGGGGTGTTCCAGATTCTGATGGTGAGACGTACAGACCTGACTTGTCAAAGACATTACCAGCACCGAGTAAGAAAACCAGGCTGTAAGTTGAAATTCATTAGTGTGAATGTTCTAGGTAAAAACTAATATTTATCATTGTGTCCACATCACATTGACATGATGATACATGAACATTTCAGTCAAACCTTGTTTTCTTTCATTTAAATGAGTGCTGTTTAAAGTCTGGTGTGCAAATTGTTCAATGAAGTAATAAAAAATAAAGTTAAAATGTAAATGATGTTTGTCATTTCAAACAGAATCGCATACACTTTGCCAGGTAGAAATATCACCCTGCCATATGTTTCACTTCCACCCTATGTCTATAAATGAGAAGATAAATTCCATGAATAAAAGACAAACAAACATGTATAAGTGTCTAAGATTTACATCATCACCTTCTATCTTCTTGGTAATCTGGTGAAACTGATCTATCAAAGTTTTACACTTCTTTAACTGGAGACACTTTAAATATATAAAATAAGAAAAATCTTCGGTTACATTTATTGTCTGTTAAAAAAAAAAGAATAACAAATATAACATGCATACGTATCTCATACAAGTCCCTGTAAATGGTGATATGTATTTTGGGTCGGTATATAAATACATACTAAAACATTGTATCCTGTATACATGCATGTGTATCTCATACAAATCCCTGTAAATGGTGATTAGTATTTTGGGCTGGTATATAAATACATAATAAAACATTGTATCCTGTATACATGCATACGTATCTCATACAAATCCCTGTAAATGGTGATACGTATTGTGGGCCGGTATATAAATACATAATAAAACATTGTATCCTGTATACATGCATACATATCTCATACAAATCCCTGTAAATGGTGATAAGTATTTTGGGCCAGTATATAAATACATAATTAAACATTGTATCCTGTATCTTGTAGGGGGAAGTTCAGTTCCACAGCCCCGGTGAAGTTTGATGATCGGCGTCCGGTCCAGAGACCTGTGGACAGTGAAAACTTCTTTATGCAAGGAGGAAGCAAAACACCAAGACAAGAAATATCACAAAAGGTAAATATTATAAACTAAGTAAACAGGAATAGTGTGGGGCCAGTATTTCACAAAGTTTCTTGAGCAATACACATACAGATATTACAAAAACTCATTTATATGATCTAAATATTTTTTTAACATAATTAAGTATTATAGCGCGTAGCGCGGCATACTCAAATACTCTGCTGAGTAATATTGGAAATAAAAGCCTAAATATTGAAAAGGCTAAAATATTGAGAGAAGCAATAGAAATGTAACAGGAGGGGGTTTCAAAAAGGTACATAAAAGTTTTGGCATGAACTGTTCCATGCATAAAGCAATAGTGTTCACTGTGTCCTTTATTAGCTCGCCAGGACGAAGTCCAAGGAGAGCTATTGTCATGACCCCGGCGTCGTCGTCTGTAGACACCCAGGTTAAACGTTGGCGTTTAAGTTTCAGTTTTCTATGCAACCATTCATTGGATGTCAATGAAACTTTGAATGTGTGTTTACCATCATCAATGGAACACACAGAGATAAGAACCATAGCTCTGGATTGCATTTTGTCACAGTTATGGCCCTTTTTGGACTTAGACACCCAGGTTAAACTTTGAGTTTAGTTGCGTTTAAGTTTAAGATATCTATGCAACCACTCATTGGATGTCAATGAAACTTTGAATGTGTGTTTACCATCATCAATGGAACACACAGAGACAAGAACCATAACTCTGGATTGCATGTTGGCACAGTTATGGCCCTTTTTCGACTTAATTTTTCAGGTTAAAGTTTTTTATCAGGTAAGATATCCATGCAACCATTCATTGGATATGAATGAAACTTTGCATGTGTGTTCACCATCATCATTGAAACACACAGAGACAAAAACCATCACTCAGGATTGTTTTTGGCACAGTTATGGCCCTTTTTGAACTTAGACACCCAGGTTAAACTTTGAGTTTAGTTGCGTTTAAGTTTAAGATATCTATGCAACCACTCATTGGATGTGAATGAACCTTCACATGTGTGTTCACCATCACCACTGGAACACACAGAGACAAGAACCATAACTCTGGATTGTATGTTGGCACAGTTATGGCCCCTTTTCAACTTAATTTTTCAGGTTAAAATTTTTTATCAGGTAAGATATCTATGCAACCATTCATTGGATATGAATGAAACTTTGCATGTGTATTCACCATCATCATTAAAACACACAGAGACAAAATCCATCATTTGGCACAGTTATGGCCCTTTTTGACTTAGACACCCAGGTTAAACTTTGAGTTTAGTTGCGTTTAAGTTTAAGATATCTATGCAACCACTCATTGGATGTGAATGAACCTTCACATGTGTGTTCACCATCATCAATGGAACACACGCAGACAAGAACCATAACTCTGGGTTGCTTTTTGACACAGTTATGGCCCTTTTTTGACTTATTTTTCAGGTTAAAGTTTTTTATCAGGTAAGATATCTATGCAACCATTCATTGGATATTAATGGAACTTTGCATGTGTGTTCACCATCATCATTGATAGACACAGAGTCAAAAAACATCACTCTGGGTTGCATTTTGGCACAATTATGACCCTTTTTTGTTTACTTAATTTTTCAGGTTAAATTTTTTTATCACATAAGATATATATGCAACCACCCATTGGATATGAATGAAACATTGCATGTGTGTTCACCATCATCATTGAAACACAAAGAGACAAGAACCATAACTCTGGGTTGCATTTTGGCAGAATAATGGCCGTTTAAGTCTTAATTTTTCGTCTGTAGACACCCTGGTTAAACTTTTGCGTTTAGATGCGTTTAGGCCGCGGCGTGGTCTAGTGGTAGAATGTCCGCCTCGCATGCGGAAGGTCGTGGGTTCAATTCCCGGCCGGGTCATACCAAAGACTTTAAAAATAGTACTAGAAGCTTCCTCGCTTGACGCTCAGCATTAAGAGGAGAGTTCTAGATCTGGTCGGCCCGGTGTCAGTATAATGTGACTGGGTGGGGTATCATACCATGTGTCTGCAGCATGATACTCCAGTGTGACAGCGCTTAAAATACTGTCTCAAGTAGACACTGTCGCGATATGACTGAAAAATTGTTGAAAGCGACGCTAAACACCATACAACAACATACAACATTAGATGCGTTTAAGTTTTGGTGTTTGCCTCCAATCTCAATCTTTGCATTGGTGGTAGTTTTATCCCATCGGCGAGCTTAGTTGTCTTCTGACAACTCTTGTGTTAAACATCAACCTAAGTTAGAGGGTGCAGTCTGGACCGACATTTCCCAATGTAGGTAAAGATTTTTTAAAGTAATGTGTTCTAACCAAATGAAGCATAAAATTTGAACAGAAGTCAACATTTCTACTTCTGTTTTTAAAACGGGGAAGTTCGCCCGGACTCCCACCAGCTGAAGTTGAACAACCTTCGCATACCTACCCTGAATAACTTGCAATGTTGCCACGCTACGCCCCTGATTATCTGTTGACATACAGCTGTTGTCGTGCATGGTATTATGTATGGCAGTACAAGAATGCATATATACATGTTTTACTGATAAGTAATGTGTACATTATTAACGACAGGTCAAGTGCCGCAGTAGTGTTTGCTTGATACTACAAGCGTCTTATTAGTGAAAAAAAGTCAGTCCGCTCTTGACTGCACTTACATTTAGTAATTAAGCTGATAGAAGAAAAAAGAAACATAAAGCATGTTTTTAAAGAATTAATGCATATTGTGTTTTCTTGAATTTTCATGGAATAAGGCCTTACATTTACCACATTTTATATCAGTAAATTTTAATTGTTTTACGTCATTAATGTACACAGACATCAATGCCACCATTACATGTCGTGTTTATTTACAATCTACAACTGCATACAGTAAAATATTATTATGTCAGTTTGTTCAAGATCCTGATGGTTTATAGTTTGATTGATTGAATATTTAGCAACATTTTTATGCCATCGAGGGCTAACAGACAATCAGTTAACCTAACCACTGTCTCCTGGGATCCTGAATGGGTTAACCAATACTCTAGTACACCCCATCTCCAAAAGTAACTGATGACTTTCCCACTTGAATCAGCGATGAAAGATGAATGATAATGAGACACAATACCATATATCAATCATCATGGAGATTGTTGCTGGGCAGAGATTCAAACTCACGACCCCTGGATTGATAGTTATACAGTTGCATGCTGAATTTATGTTAATTTATGATATTTTGATGTTATAATCTGTCACAATAACCTGTTGGGGGATGTTGAACTTGGGGTGAAAAATTATGATGGACAGTACACATAGCCATGACAGATGTAAATACTATATTGGGGAAGAACAAATTAAATGTTGATTTTTTTTTCTGCTTAATAATTTCAGCCCCCTATGCCCCCCTCACCAACAAATGTTAATGCACTGAGAGACTCGGTACAGTCATCAAGATCTCAGGAGGGAGGTGGATGGAATATCCCTGACGACACGGAAGTTTCCTTAGCAACAGACTGGTCTGAAGGTATGACTGATCTATATAAAGCTACTCATGCACCGTTACTGTACTCTATATTGCCAGAGTTTGGCTCTGTTTGTTTGCTACATCTGTGTTTACGTCTATTCTATTTTGTGTCAAAGGCTCCTTAGCTTACTCATTTATTTTACATTGGTTGTGAAACAAGTTCTTACAGGTTGGCATTTTTTCACTCGAACAGAAATGGCCACAATTGTAGGTATTCATTACAAATAAAATTTGCTTGATCAACATACCGTCAAACCTGCTTTAAGCAGCCACTCAAGGGAAAGAGCAAATATGACCTCTTAAGGCAGATGACTGTTTAATACAGGTTAATTAAAACTAAAATTATAAAAATGGTAAAAAAAATGTTGCTGTTTAAAACAAATGGTTGCTTAATAGAGGTGACCACTAAAACAGGTTTTACTGTATATGTTTGTGTATGTAACAACAGGGTTAAAGCCAATCCCTGCATGACTATTCCATGATGTATGCTATTCATGTCAATGCCAGAATGTTTATTTTAAGAATGGGCTTAAGTTTAAAGTTTACCACTCCGATGGAAATATCCATGTTGTCACTTTTTTGTGGATTTGATTTACAAAACTATTCATGATAATGTATCCATTTTAAAAATAATTTTGTTTTTAAAAATATTTATAGTGTTTTTCCTAGTATACTACCTTTAAGACATTTATTGTGTTGTTTCCTGGTATTCTACTTTAAGACATTATAGTGTTTTTTCCTGACATACTACCTTTAAGACATTATAGTGTTTTTCCTAGTATACTACCTTTAAGACATTTATTGTGTTTTTTCCTAGTATACTACCTTTAAGACATTTATAGTGTTTTTTTCCTGATATACTACCTTTAAGACATTTATAGTGTTTTTTCCTGGTATACTACCTTTGAGACATTTTTAGTGTTTTCCTGATATACTACCTTTAAACCATTGATAGTGTTTTTCCTTGTATACTACCTTTAAGACATGTATAGTGTTTTTTCCTGATATACTACCTTAAAGACATTTATAGTGTTTTCCTGATATACTACCTTTAAACCATTTATAGTGTTTTTCCTTGTATACTACCTTTAAGACATGTATTGTGTTTTTTCCTGATATACTGCGTTGAAGACATTTATATTGTTTTTTCCTGGTATACTACCTTTAAGAAATTGTAGTGTTTTTCCTGATATACTACCTTTAAGACATTTATAGTGTTTGTACCTGGTAAACTACCTTTAAGACATTTATATTGTTTTTTCCTGGTATACTACCTTTAAGAAATTGTAGTGTTTTTCCTGATATACTACCTTTAAGACATTTATAGTGTTTTATTGATATACTACCTTTAAGACATTTATAGTGTTTTTACCTGGTATACTACCTTTAAGCATACATTTAAGGATCTTTTACAATAGCCAGGCATCTTTTCTGACAGCTCTCATTATAGGCTTGGTTTGGTCCAGTTTGTATCAACACACAATGCTTATTTAGATACACAAATGCCATTATAATAATGAAATGATTACAACAATTTAATTATAATATAATATACCAGCATATTCATTTTAGGGTTTTCTTTCATTTTCATAGAAATCGGAAAACTGAACTCTGAAAAGATTTTGTACAAAAATGATCCCCCAAACAAAGAAACTAAATAATAATTTGTAACCTTTTTATTTCAGCTCCTACGACTGGTAGACCATCAAACGGTCCTCCTAAAGGTACTTAAAATAATCTTCTATTATTCTAGCTTCGTAAGATATTCTGCTGTATGTTTTACTGATATCATGAAACCTTTGTCAGATTTATTATTACTTTCAATGGCTGTTTGAATCAGATATTTTTGAAAGTGCATGTTTGTTTAAAAAAAAGTAGACCTCAGCCAGAGTTGAACACTGGGCATCTAGATTGTAAGACACGTTTTCTTACCGCCTTGGACCCATACCACAAACTTTATAAGTCGTATTTAAGATTTTCATATTAACATTAATGACATTTCTGTAGCTGTGTACTGTAAAATATCTTAGGTATGACATTTGATGGAAGACATCTACTGAAATTTCATTAATGTGTGTGCAAATTTATTATGGCTCTTATTTAAAAGAGACATAAGAATTTTTATATGTTATTTTGGTGGCAAGCTAAATGACCAGGGATGCATTCAGCACTGTTAAACAGCAAACATGTATAATGTCTGGTTCCCTAAAATTATTTTGTACTGCATACAAATGTGGGTTGAGCCAGTGTTCAGGAATATTTGTTAGCTAACATTTAACAGAACTGAACACAACCCTGACTGCAACAGTATACATTATGTTATCAGGGGAAGTAAATCTTGTTCACTATTTTTAATATATACTTTAGTAGTTAACTCCCTTTAACAATATCTTTGGTTTCATCGGAAATAGCAAAGTTACTTATTTTCTGCACTTCCCCTTATTTATTATGAAGTTTTTCTAGATTTTATTCAACACTTAGAAAAGTTTTACTTCAAAGTTTACCAAATTTGCTACTTGAAACAAAAATATAATTGCTTTATTTGATGGGATCATAATTAAGGAAATATATTTACAAACACTCTATAAATTATATTTTTGGAAATGTTATTGCATAATTGAATGTTATGTTTTAAAAAGCAATATGGTTTCAATTATTTAAATAAAATGGTGTGATGATTCTTTTCTGTTTTCAGCATATTAAAAGAAGAGAAGAAGATAAACGTGTCATAATTCCGTCCATTATTACGCATCATTATACATTATTAGAGCTTCAACCACGTATGCTTAAACACTGGAAAACTGTTATGTGTAATAGATAATTACAATAGACTTTTCTTTGTTGTATTTTACTACTCAAACAACAAAACATGTATCAACTATACAGAAATATTGATGAGGGATTCACGTTTTGTATGCAAGTTCATGCAAACATATTTGTATATAGTGGAAAATGTACTGACCAGCACAGCTAACCCGCCACCTAAGATTTATGTATTTTCCCAAAGAGTATCAAAGATTCATTTGTACGTGCACTTATAAAATAATCATTTCGTGTGAAACAGATGCACATAAGTAATTGTGTAAAATGTCGCAATCAGCCTATGTAAAATCATTACATAAGTGTCTGTAAATGTTGTATACAAAATTTAAAAAACGTTACTCAATAGTTTGACGAAGATATTGGAACTACAAAAGTTAGCTGTTCTGTTCAGTCTTGATATATGCCGCTGGAAACATTGGAAAACTGGGGAAAATTGCTTTTTTCAAACAAATTTTGCAAGAAAGATGTAAAAGTTTTGTAAAGAAATCATGTACTAAATTGATGAAAATTTCCCAATACATGCTTTTGCTAAGCACATTGCCAGTTGAATAGAGCATATTGCTTAGAGAAATATTATTGTGTATTTCTTTTAATTTTGATATTTAGTTGTCAGTACCAGAAAATATAATTTAATTTATTATATAGTTTAAATTAATTGATAATGTTACTGTGTACAAGAGGGTCATTTAACATGACTACTAGAAAACATTATTTTATTTATTACAATGGTTATAGTTTAAAGTGATTAAAAATGTAAAAGAGGGTCATTCAACAAATAACATTTTACTAGATTCACAAAGCTGCTGTACATTGTGCTAGAGAATGTCTTTATTGGTAAAACCAGTACATGTATACAAAATTGAAACGGATACATCTTATAATTCAGATAAGTGTCTGTTAGCATAATTATATTGCTGTAATATTTTCTTGTTCAAGGTCACTGGCCAAGTGGTTCAAGACAGCATCTGAAGATCTCTTAACTGAAACAATGGGATTTTCAGTGCATATTGAAAATTCCATCCCTCGGGATAATTGTTTCGCTGGTAACATGGCAGAGCCTCGTTACCGCTAAAGTAGTTGTCCTGAGGGTTGGAATTTTCCAGCCACACCTCAAATCCATGAAAGATACTTATAATATTACATCCAATAATTCTTGCATATATCCACAGCCAGATGATAAGAAAGAATCAGAACAATGCTCAACATTTCCGACTACGTTCATAAGTTAAAATATAGGTCGAAATGGCCAACATTGTCCAGAATAACATAATTTAAGTTTGTTCGAGTTTCGGAATTGAGTTCACTAAATCACTTTTTATAGATGACCTATTTAAACAAAAATGTCTAAAAGGTTAGAATTGTTGCTGTATAAAATCATGCGGGACTTCCTTAGGTAACATGATTTTCACTTAAATAGATGGCATACAGTTGGACCAGGTCACAGACATGCATTTATATGTAAGGTCTCTTTAATACTCTTTAATACATCTTTTTAATATTTTACACATTGAATGACCCTTTTATAAATATGTAGAAATATTATAAAATTAATAAAATGTAAAAACAATGTTTGAATTTATTGTTTACTATTATCACCGTATAAAATTTATATGGTAACCTGACAAAGCTGTCAGATTTGACTTTCGCTGTTGAGTCCTAGGTTCAAGTCATACATGTAGCCAGTCAGAAATTAAAGGGTGACTAAAGCCATTTTAAGATAATTTTTGTGAGCATATAAATTGCAAAAGTTCATTATCAAAACTGATATAAAGCTCTGATCCGTCTTCTGAAACCAAAATTTAAACTTTTTTTTTTTCATCATATAATTCTTGTTTTAAATGATTACCAAGTCGCTGAAACTCTATCCTGAATGTTTCATTGGTGATAATATGTCCATTCTGGTACAACTCTACTACAAGTGTTCTCTAGATACTGTTGTTTTCATGATATCATATTACACTTAGTTATTATAGCAAGATCTCTAAGTAAGCTCAGAGCTTGTATGTATCACTTTCAAGTAAAATTCCTTAGCAAGGATCCTCCGTGGCCAAGTGGTCTAAGGTGCCATCTCCACTTACCAAGTCCACTTTCCTCTCACCGTTAAGATCGTAGGTTCGAGTCCCGACCACTCCAAATACTTTATGTGAGAAACTTTGCCAGTTACTTGCAGAAGGATGGTGGTTTTACTCGGATTCATTCTGAGGTCTAAGTCCTCCAACAATAAAATTGGATATGCTATATTTAACTTGAAAATATGTTGAAAATGGCATTAAATTCCTTTCGAAAAAATCCTTATTACAACTGGTATTCAGTGTTGTTTTTGAGAGATCATTGAGATGAGCCTGAAATCAAACTGATGGCCTTTGATATTAGTGACCAACACTTTTTCCATAGCTATACAGCCTTGCTTAATGAGAATGCTTGCATCCATAATTATGAACAGACCTTCCAAATTGCTTTGTATCACTGAACAGAAAAAAAAGTGCTTGGGTGAAACTTGAACCCTGAGCGTTTTCCATTGGTTAACTCTTTCCTCATACTTTTATGCTAATAATTTGGTCTGCACGAACATCAATTTTATCTGCCCATAGCTGACACCCAATTGGTCTGCCCATAGCTGACACCAATATGGTCTGCCAACAACTGACATCAGTTTGATCTGCCCATAGATGACATCAGTTTGGTCTGCCCATATCTGGCACCAGTTTGGTCTGCCTGTAGCTGACACCAATTTGGTCTGGATTAGCTGATATCATTTTGGTCTGCCTGTAGCTGATACCGAATTGGTCTGACACTAATTTGATTTGCTCATAGCTGATGCCAATTTGACCTGCCCATTGCTGACACCAATTTGGTGTGCCCATAGCTGGCACCAATTTGATTTGCTCAAAGCTGACGTCAATTGGGTCTGCCCATAGCTGACACCAATTTGGTCTTCCCATAGCTGACAACAGTTTGGTCTGCCCATAGCTGACATCAATTTGGTCTGCCTGTAGCTGACACCGAATAGGTCTGACACCAATTTGATTTGCTCATAGCTGATGTCAACTGGGTATGCCCATAGCTGGCACCAGTTTGGTCTGCCCATAGCTGACACCAATTTGATCTGGATTAGCTGATATCAATTTGGTCTGCCTGTAGCTGACATGAAATTGGTCTGAAACCAATTTGGTCTGCCTTTAGCTGGCACATGTTTTGTCTGCCCATAGCTGACACCAATTTGATTGCTCATAGCTGACACCAGTTTGGTCTGCCCATAGCTGGCACCAGTTTGGTCTGCCCATAGCTGACACCAATTTGGTCTTGATTAGCTGATAACAATTTGGTCTGCCTGTAGCTGTTACTAATTGGTCTGACACTAATTTGATTTGCTCATAGCTAATGCCAATTTGGTCTGCCCATAGCTGACACCAATTTGGTCTGCCCATAACTGGCACCAATTTGATTTGCTCATAGCTGATGTCAATTGGGTCTGCCCATAGCTGACACCAATTTGGTTTTCCCATAGCTGACAACAGTTTGGTCTGCCCATAGCTGACATCAATTTGGTCTTCCCATAGCTGACACAAGTTTGGTCTGCCCTAAGCTGACATCAATTTGGTGTGCCTTTAGCCAGCACCAATTTGATTCGATCATAGCTGATGTCTATTTAGTCTGCACATAGCTGACACCAATTTGGTCTGCCAATAGCTGGCAACAGTGGTTTGCCCATAGCTGACACTTATATGGTCTGGATTAGCTTATATCAATTTGGTCTGCCTGTAGCTGACACCGAATTTGATTTGCTCATAGCTGATGTCAATGGGGTATGCCCATAGCTGACATCAGTTTGGTCTGCCCGTAGCTGACACCAATTTGATTTGCTCATAGCTGACACCAGTTTGGTTCGCTCATAGCTGATGTCAATTTGGTCTGCCCAATGCTGGCACAAGTTTGGTCTGCCCATAGCTGACACCAATTTGATTTGCTCATAGCTGACACCAGTTTGGTTTGTTCATAGAGGATGTCAATTTGATCTGCCCATAGTTGGCACCAGTTTGTTCTGCCCATAGCTGACACCAATTCGATCTGGATTAGCTGATATCAATTTGGTCTGCCTGTAGCTGACATGAAATTGGTCTGACACCAATTTGGTCTGCCCTTAGCTGGCACATGTTTTGTCTACCCATAGCTGACATCAATTTTATTTGCTCAAAGCTGACACCAGTTTGGTCTGCCCATTGCTGGCACCAGTTTGGTCTGCCCATAGCTGACATCAGTTTGGTGTTGATTAGCTGATATCAATTTGGTCTGCCAATAGCTGACACCGAATTGGTCTAACACTAATTTGATTGGTTCATAGCTGATGTCAATTTGGTCTGCCCATAGATGACATCAGTTTGGTCTGCCCATAGTTGACACCAATTTAGTCTGGATTAGCTGATATCAATTTGGTCTGCCCATAGCTGACACCAATTTGGTCTGCCCATATCTAGCACCAGTTTCGGCTTCGCATAGCTGACACAAATTTAGTCTGGATTAGCTGATATCAATTTGGTCTGCCCACAGCTGACACCAATTTGGTCTAACCATAGCTGGTACCAGTTTGATTTGCTTATAGCTGATGTCAATTTGGTTTGCACATAGCTGACATCAATTTGCTTTGCCCATAGCTGACATCAATTTGGTTTGCCCATAGCTGACTACAATTTAGTTCGCCCACAGCTGACACCTATTTGATTTGCCCACAGCTGACACCAGTTTAGTCTGCTCATAACTGACATCAGTTTGGTTTTGATTAACTGATATCAATTTGGTCTGCCTGTAGCTGATATCAAATTTGTCTGACACCAATATGGTCTGCCCTTAGATGGCACATGTATTGTCTGCCCATAGCTGACACCAATTTTATTTGCTCATAGCTGACACCAGTTTGGTCTGCCCATAGTTGGCACCAGTTTGGTCTGTCCATAGCTGACATCAGTTTGGTCTTGATTAGCTGATATCAATTTGGTCTGCCATAGCTCACACCGAATTGGTCTAACACCAATTTGATTTGCTCATAGCTGATGTCAATTTGGTCTGCCCATAGATGACATCAGTTTGGTCTGCCTATAGCTGACACCAATTTAGTCTTGATTAGCTGATATCAATTTGGTCTGCCCATAGCTGACACCCGTTTGGTCTGCCTATATCTGAGACCAATTTAGTCTGGATTAGCTGATATCAATTTGGTCTGCCCATAGGTGACATCAGTTTGGTCTGCCAATAGCTGACACCAATTTGGTCTGCCCATATCTAGCACCAGTTTGGGCTTCCCATAGCTGACACAAATTTAGTCTGGATTAGCTGATATCAATTTGGTCTGCCCACAGCTGACACCAGTTTGGTCTGGCCATAGCTGGTACCAGTTTGGTTTGCTTATAGCTGATGTCAATTTGGTTTGCTCATAGCTGACATCAATTTGCTTTGCCCACAGCTGACATCAATTTGGTTTGCCAATAGCTGACAACAATTTGGCTTGCCCACAGCTGACACCTTTTTGGTTTGCCCACAGCTCATACCAGTTTGGTCTGCTCATTACTGACATCAGTTTGGTCTTGATTAACTGATATCAATTTGGTCTGTCTGAAGCTGACATCAAATTGGTCTGACACCAATATGGTCTACCCTTAGCTGGCACATGTTTTGTCTGCACATAGCTGACACTAATTTGATTTGTTCATAGCTGACACCAGTTTGGTCTGCCCATAGCTGGCACCAGTTTGGTCTGCCCATAGCTGACATCAGTTTGGTGTTGATTAGCTGATATCAATTTGGTCTGCCAACAGCTGACACCGAATTGGTCTAACACCAATTTGATTTGCTCATAGCTGATGTGAATTTGGTCTGCCCATGGATAACATCAATTTAGTCTGCCCATAGCTGACACCAATTTAGTCTGGATTAGCTGATATCAATTTGGTCTGTCGGTAGCTGACACCAGTTTGGTCTTCCCATAGCTGACACCAATTTAGTCTGGATTAGCTGATATCAATTTGGTCTGCCCAGAGCTGACACCAGTTTGGTCTGCCCATAGCTGACACCAATTTGGTCTGCCCATATCTAGCACCAGTTTGGTCTGCCCATAGCTGACACAAATTTAGTGTGAATTAGCTGATATCAATTTGGTCTGCCCACAGCTGCCACCAGTTTGGTCTGGCCATAGCTGGTACCAGTTTGAATTGCTCATAGCTGATGTAAATTTGGTCTGCCCATAGCTGACACCAATTTGGTCTGCCCATAGCTGACACAAATTTGGTCTGCCCATAGCTGACACAAATTTGGTCTGCCCATAGCTGACACCAATTTAGTCTGGATTAGCTGATATCAATTTTGTTTGCCTGTAGTTGACACCGAATTCGTCTAACACCAAATTGATTTGTTTATAGCTGATGTAAATTTGGTTTGCCCATAGCTGACATCAATTTGCTTTGCCCACTGCTGACATCAATGTGGTTTGCCCATAGCTGACACCAATTTAGTTTGCCCACAGCTGACATCAATTTGGTTTGCCCATAGCTGACACCACAGCTGACACCCATTTAGTTCGCCAATAGTGATATTGTTTGGTCTGCCCAAATCTGATTCTGTACAAGACTGTTCTGGCCATGATGATCTAAGGTTGTGATTGTAATTGTTTCCTTAACTGTGATTACATTGATTGATTCTGTACAAGACTGTTCAGGCCATGATAGTCTAAGGTTGTGATTGTAATTGTTTCCCATGATGATCTAAGTTTCTGGTTGTAATTGTTTCCCTCACTGTGATACCATAGAGCGATTCTGTACAGGACATTTCATGCCACGATGGTCCAAGAATGTGATTGCACATGCTTCCCTAACTGTGATTACCTTCAACAATGCCGTAGATAGTTTTCAATGTCATATTGATCGAAAGTATTAGTTGTTGTAATTGCTTCCCTTTGGTTACCTGGGGTGATGTTGTGGAAGGATGATCATGCCACGATATTCTAGGGCTGTAGTTGTTATTTCATTCCTAACAGTGATGGCCAAGAACGATGCACATGACCTTCCAGCCTGTAGGGCATGGTGATCCAGAGCTGTAAGTGAAATTGCATTCCTAACTGTGATGGCCAAGAACTATGCACATGACCTTCCAGCCTGTAAGGCATGGTGATCCAGAGCTGTAAGTGCAATTGCATTCCTAACTGTGATGGCCAAGAACGATGCACATGACCTTCCAGCCTGTAGGGCATGGTGATCCAGAGCTGTAAGTGAAATTGCATTCCTAACTGTGATGGCCAAGAACGATGCACATGACCTTCCAGTATGTAGAGCATGGTGATTCAGAGCTGTAAGAGCAATTGCATTCCTAACTGTGATGGCCAAGAACTATGCACATGACCTTCCAGCCTGTAGGGCATGGTGATCCAGAGCTGTAAGTGCAATTGCATTCGAAACTGTGATGGCCAAGAACGATGCACATGACCTTCCAGCCTGTAGGGCATGGTGATCCAGAGCTGTAATTGTAATTGCATTCCTAACTATGATGGCCAAGAACGATGTACATGACCTTCCAGCCTGTAGGGCATGGTGATCCAGAGTTGTAATTGTAATTGCATTCCTAAATGTGATGGCCAAGAACGATGCACATGACCTTCCAGCCTGTAGGGCATAGTGATCCAGAGCTGTAATAATAATTGCATTCTGAACTGTGATGGACAAGAACGATGCACATGACCTTCCAGTCTGTAGGGCAGGGTGATCCTGAGCTGTAATAATAATTGCATTCTTAACTGTGATGGACAAGAACGATGCATATGACCTTCCAGTCTGTAGGGCAGGGTGATTCAGAGCTGTAAGTGCAATAGCATTCCTAACAGTGATGGCCAAGAACGATGCACATGACCTTCCAGCCTGTAGGGCATGGTGATCCAGAGCTGTAAGTGCAATTGCATTCCAAACTGTGATGGCCAAGAACGATGTGCATGACCTTCCAGCCTGTAGGCCATGGTGATCCAGAGCTGTAAGTGCAATTGCATTCCAAACTGTGATAGCCAAAAACGATGCACATGACCTTCCAGCCTGTACGGCAGGGTGGTCCGGAACAGTAAGTGCAATTGCATTCCTAACTGTGATGGCCAAGAACGATGCACATGACCTTCCAGCCTGTAGGGCATGGTGATCCAGAGCTGTAATTGTAATTGCATTCCTAACTGTGATGGCCAAGAACGATGCACATGACCTTCCAGCCTGAAGGGCATGGTGATCCAGAGCTGTAATTGTAATTGCATTCCTAACTGTGATGGCCAAGAACGATGCAAATGATCTTCCAGTCTGTAGGGCATGGTGATCCAGAGCTGTAAGTGCAATTGCATTCCTAACTGTGATGACCAAGAACGATGCACATGACCTTCCAGCCTGTAGGGTATGGTGATCAAGAGCTGTAAGTGCAATTGCATTCCTAACTATGATGGCCAAGAACGATGCACATGACTTTCCAGTCTGTAGGGCATGGTGATCCAGAGCTGTAATTGTAATTGCATTCCTAACTTTGATGCCAAGAACGATGCACATGACCTTCCAGCCTGTAGGGCAGGGTGATCCAGAGCTATAAGTGCAATTGCATTCCTAACTGTGATGTCCAAGAGCGATGCACATGACCTTCCAGCCTGTAGGGCATGGTGATCCAGAGCTGTAAGTGCAATTGCATTCCTAACTGTGATGGCCAAGTACGATGCACATGACTCTCCAGTCTGTAGGGCATGGTGATCCAGAACTGTAAGTGCAATTGCATTCCTAACTGTGATGGCCAAGAAAAATGCACATTGCACATGACCTTCCAGACTGAAGGGCATGGTGATCCAGAGCTGTAAGTACAATTGCATTCCTAACTGTGATGGCCAAGTACGATGCACATGACCTTCCAGCCTGTAGGGCAGGGTGATCCAGAGCTGTAAGTGCAATTGCATTCCTAACTTTGATGGCCAAGAACGATGCACATGACCATCCAGTCTGTACGGCAGGGAGATCCAGAGCTGTAAGTGCAATTGCATTCCTAACTGTGATGGCCAAGAACGATGCACATGACTTTCCAGTCTGTAGGGCATGGTGATCCAGAGCTGTAAGTGCAATTGCATTCCTAACTGTGATGGCCAAGTACGATGCACATGACTCTCCAGCCTATAGGGCAGGGTGTTCCAGAGCTGTAAGTGCAATTGCATTCCTAACTATGATGGCCAAGAACGATGCACATGACTCTCCAGTCTGTAGGGCATGGTAATCCAGAGCTGTAATTGTAATTGCATTCCTAACTGTGATGGCCAAGTACGATGCACATGACTCTCCAGCCTGTAGGGCATGGTGTTCAAGAGCTGTAAGTGCAATTGCATTCCTAACTATGATGGCCAAGAACGATGCACATGACTCTCCAGTCTGTAGGGCATGGTGATCCAGAGCTGTAATTGTAATTGCATTCCTAACTGTGATGGCCAAGAACGATGCACATGACCTTCCAACCTGTAGGGCATGGTGATCCAGAGCTGTAAGTGCAATTGCATTCCTAACTGTGATGGCCAAGTACGATGCACATGACTCTCCAGTCTGTAGGGCAGGGTGTTCCAGAGCTGTAAGTGCAATTGCATTCCTAACTGTGATGGCCAAGAACGATGCACATGACCTTCCAGCCTGTAGGGCATGGTGACCCAGAGCTGTAAGTGCAATTGCATTCCTAACTGTGATGGCCAAGAACGATGCACAAGACCTTCCAGCCTGTAGTGCATGGTGATCCAGAGCTGTAAGTGCAATTGCATTCCTAACTGTGATGGCCAAGTACGATGCACATGACTCTCCAGTCTGTAGGGCATGGTGATCCAGAGCTGTAAGTGCAATTGCATTCCTAACTGTGATGGCCAAGAACGATGCACATGACTTTCCAGCCTGTAGGGCAGAGTGTTCCAGAGCTGTAAGTGCAATTGCATTCCTAACTATGATGGCCAAGAACGATGCACATGACTCTCCAGTCTGTAGGGCAGGGTAATCCAGAGCTGTAAGTGCAATTGCATTCCTAACTGTGATTGCCAAGTACGATGCACATGACCTTCCAGCCTGTAGGGCATGGTGATCCAGAGCTGTAAGTGCAATTGCATTCCTCTGATGGCCAAGTATGATGCACATGACTCTCCAGTCTGTAGGGCATGGTGATCCAGAGCTGTAAGTGCAATTGCATTCCTAACTGTGATGGCTTAGAACGATGCACATGACTTTCCAGCCTGTAGGGCAGGGTGTTCCAGAGCTGTAAGTGCAATTGCATTCCTAACTATGATGGCCAAGAACGATGCACATGACTCTCCAGTCTGTAGGGCATGGTGATCCAGAGCTGTAAGTGCAATTGCATTCCTAACTGTGATGGCCAAGTACGATGCACATGACTCTCCAGTCTGTAGGGCATGGTGATCCAGAGCTGTAAGTGCAATTGCATTCCTAACTGTGATGGCCAAGTATGATGCACATGACTCTCCAGTCTGTAGGGCATGGTGATCCAGAGCTGTAAGTGCAATTGCATTCCTAACTGTGATGGCTTAGAACGATGCACATGACTTTCCAGCCTGTAGGGCAGGGTGTTCCAGAGCTGTAAGTGCAATTGCATTCCTAACTATGATGGCCAAGAACGATGCACATGACTCTCCAGTCTGTAGGGCATGGTGATCCAGAGCTGTAAGTGCAATTGCATTCCTAACTGTGATGGCCAAGTACGATGCACATGACTCCAGTCTGTAGGGCATGGTGATCCAGAGCTGTAAGTGCAATTGCATTCCTAACTGTGATGGCCAAGAACGATGCACATGATTTTCCAGCCTGTAGGGCAGGGTGTTCCAGAGCTGTAAGTGCAATTGCATTCCTAACTATGATGGCCAAGAACGATGCACATGACTCTCCAGTCTGTAGGGCATGGTGATCCAGAGCTGTAATTGTAATTGCGTTCCTAACTGTGATGCCAAGAACGATGCACATGACCTTCCAGCCTGTAGGGCAGGGTGATCCAGAGCTGGAAGTGATATTGCATTCCTAACTGTGATGGCCAAGAACGATGCACATGACTCTCCAGTCTGTAGGGCATGGTGATCCAGAGCTGTAAGTGCAATTGCATTCCTAACTGTGATGGCCAAGAACGATGCACATGACTTTCCAGCCTGTAGGGCAGGGTGATCCAGAGCTGTATGTGCAATTGCTTTCCAAACTGTGATGGCCAAGAACGATGCACATGACTTTCCAGCCTGTAGGGCATGGTGATCCAGAGCTGTCAGTGCAATTGCATTCCAAACTGTGATGGCTAAGAACGATGCACATGACCTTCCAGCCTGTAGGGCATGGTGATCCAGAGCTGTAAGTGCAATTGCATTCCTAATTGTGATGGCCAAGAACGATGTACATGACCTTCCAGCCTGTAGGGCAGGGTGATCCAGACCTGTAAATGCAATTGCATTCCTAACTGTGATGGCCAAGAACGATGCACATGACTCTCCAGCCTGAAGGGCATGGTTATCCAGAGCTGTAAGTGCAATTGCGTTCGTAACTGTGATGGCCAAGAACGATGCACATGACCTTCCAGCCTGTAGAGCATGGTGATCCAGAGCTGTCAGTGCAATTGCATTTCTAACTGTGATGACCAAGAACGATGTACATGACCTTCCAGCCTGTAGGGCATGGTGATCAAGAGCTGTAAGTGCAACTGCATTCCTAACTGTGATGGCCAAGAACAATGCACATGACCTTCCAGCCTGTACGGCATGGTGATCCACAGCTGTAAGTGCAATTGCATTCCTAACTGTGATGGCCAAGAACGATGGACATGACCTTCCAGCCTGTAGGGCATGGTGATCCAGAGCTGTATGTGCAATTGCATTCCAAACTGTGATGGCCAAGAACGATGCACATGACCTTCCAGCCTGTAGGGCATGGTGATCCAGAGCTGTAAGTGCAATTGCATTCCAAACGGTGATGGCCAAGAACGATGCACATGACCTTCCAGCCTGTAGGGCGTGATCCAGAGCTGTAAGTGCAACTGTATTCTTAACTGTGATGGCCAAGAACGATGCACATGACCTTCCAGCCTGTAGGGCGTGATCCAGAGCTGTAAGTGCAACTGTATTCTTAACTGTGATGGCCAAGAACGATGCACATGACCTTCCAGCCTGTAGGGCATGGTGATTCACAGCTGTAAGTGCAACTGCATCCCAAACTGTGATGGCTAAGAACGATGCACATGAGTTTCCAGCCTGTAGGGCATGGTGATCCAGAGCTGTAAGTGCGACTTCATTCCTAACTGTAATGGCAAAGAACGATGCACATGACTTTCCAGCCTGTAGGGCATGGTGATCCAGAGCTGTAAGTGCAATTGCATTCCTAACTGTGATGGCCAAGAACGATGTACATGACCTTCCAGCCTGTAGGGCATGGTGATCCAGAGCTGTAATTGCAATTGCATTCCTAACTGTGATGGCCAAGAACGATGCACATGACCTTCCAGCCTGTAGGGCATGGTGATCCAGAGCTGTAAGTGCAATTGCATTTCTAACTGTGATGACCAAGAACGATGCACATGACCTTCCAGACTGTAGGGCATGGTGATCCAGAGCTGTAAGTGCAATTGCATTCCTAACTGTGATGGCCAAGAACGATGCACATGACCTTCCAGCCTATAGGGCATGGTGATCCAGAGCTGTAAGTGCAATTGCATTCCTAACTGTTATGGCCAAGAACGATGCACATGACCTTCCAGCCTGTAGGGCATGGTGATCCAGAGCTGTAAGTGCAACTGCATTCCTAACTGTGATGGCCAAGAACGATGCACATGACCTTCCAGCCTGTAGGGCATGGTGATCCAGAGCTGTAAGTGCAACTGCATTCCTAACTGTTAAGGCCAAGAACGATGCACATGACCTTCCAGCCTGTACAGCATGGTGATCCAGAGCTGTAAGTGCAACTGCATTCTTAACTGTGATGGCCAAGAACGATGCACATGACCTTCCAGCCTGTAGGGCATGGTGATCCAGAGCTGTAAGTGCAATTGCATTCCTAACTGTGATGGCCAAGAACGATGCACATGACCTTCCAGCCTGTAGGGCATGGTGATCCAGAGCTGTAAGTGTAACTGCATTCCTAACTGTGATGGACAAGAACGATGCACATGACCTTCTATCCTGTAGGGCATGGTGATCCACAGCTGTAAGTGCAATTGCATTCCTAACTGTGATGGCCAAGAACGATGGACATGACCTTCCAGCCTGTAGGGCATGGTGATCCAGAGCTGTATGTGCAATTGAATTCCAAACTGTGATGGCCAAGAACGATGCACATGACCTTCCAGCCTGTAGGGCATGGTGATCCAGAGCTGTAAGTGCAATTGCATTCCAAACGGTGATGGCCAAGAACGATGCACATGACCTTCCAGCCTGTAGGGCGTGATCCAGAGCTGTAAGTGCAACTGTATTCTTAACTGTGATGGCCAAGAACGATGCACATGACCTTCCAGCCTGTAGGGCGTGATCCAGAGCTGTAAGTGCAACTGTATTCTTAACTGTGATGGCCAAGAACGATGCACATGACCTTCCAGCCTGTAGGGCATGGTGATCCAGAGCTGTAAGTGCAATTGCATTCCTAACTGTTATGGCCAAGAACGATGCACATGACCTTCCAGCCTGTAGGGCATGGTGATCCAGAGCTGTAAGTGCAACTGCATTCCTAACTGTTAAGGCCAAGAACGATGCACATGACCTTCCAGCCTGTAGAGCATGGTGATCCAGAGCTGTAAGTGCAACTGCATTCTTAACTGTGATGGCCAAGAACGATGCACATGACCTTCCAGCCTGTAGGGCATGGTGATCCAGAGCTGTAAGTGCAATTGCATTCCTAACTGTGATGGCCAAGAACGATGCACATGACCTTCCAGCCTGTAGGGCATGGTGATCCATAGCTGTAAGTGCAACTGCATTCCTAACTGTGATGGCCAAGAACGATGCACATGACCTTCCAGTCTGTAGGGCATGGTGATCCAGAGCTGTAAGTGCAATTGCATTCCTAACTGTGATGGCCAAGAACGATGCACATGACCTTCCAGCCTGTAGAGCATGGTGATCCAGAGCTACAAGTGCAACTGCATTCCTAACTGTGATGGCCAAGAACGATGCACATGACCTTCCAGCCTGTAGGGCATGGTGATCCAGAGCTGCAAGTGCAACTGCATTCCTAACTGTGATGGCCAAGAACGATGCACATGACCTTCCAGCCTGTAGGGCATGGTGATCCATAGCTGTAAGTGCAACTGCATTCCTAACTGTTATGGCCAAGAACGATGCACATGACCTTCCAGCCTGTAGGGCATGGTGATCCAGAGCTGTAAGTGCAACTGCATTCCTAACTGTTATGGCCAAGAACGATGCACATGACCTTCCAGCCTGTAGGGCATGGTGATCCAGAGCTGTAAGTGCAACTGCATTCCTAACTGTTATGGCCAAGAACGATGCACATGACCTTCCAGCCTGTAGGGCATGGTGATCCAGAGCTGTAAGTGCAATTGCATTCCTAACTGTGATGGCCAAGAACGATGCACATGACCTTCCAGTCTGTAGGGCATGGTGATCCAGAGCTGTAAGTGCAACAGCATTCCTAACTGTGATGGCCAAGAACGATGCACATGACCTTCCAGCCTGTAGCGCATGGTGATCCAGAGCTGTAAGTGCAATTGCATTCCTAACTGTGATGGCCAAGAACGATGCACATGACCTTCCAGCCTGTAGGGCATGGTGATCCAGAGCTGTAAGTGCAACTGCATTCCTAACTGTGATGGCCAAGAACGATGCACATGATTTTCCAGCCTGTAGGGCATGGTGATTCAGAGCTGTAAGTGCAATTGCATTCCTAACTGTGATGGCCAAGAACGATGCACATGACCTTCTATCCTGTAGGGCATGGTGATCCACAGCTGTAAGTGCAATTGCATTCCTAACTGTGATGGCCAAGAACGATGGACATGACCTTCCAGCCTGTAGGGCATGGTGATCCAGAGCTGTATGTGCAATTGAATTCCAAACTGTGATGGCCAAGAACGATGCACATGACCTTCCAGCCTGTAGGGCATGGTGATCCAGAGCTGTAAGTGCAATTGCATTCCAAACGGTGATGGCCAAGAACGATGCACATGACCTTCCAGCCTGTAGGGCGTGATCCAGAGCTGTAAGTGCAACTGTATTCTTAACTGTGATGGCCAAGAACGATGCACATGACCTTCCAGCCTGTAGGGCGTGATCCAGAGCTGTAAGTGCAACTGTATTCTTAACTGTGATGGCCAAGAACGATGCACATGACCTTCCAGCCTGTAGGGCATGGTGATCCAGAGCTGTAAGTGCAATTGCATTCCTAACTGTTATGGCCAAGAACGATGCACATGACCTTCCAGCCTGTAGGGCATGGTGATCCAGAGCTGTAAGTGCAACTGCATTCCTAACTGTTAAGGCCAAGAACGATGCACATGACCTTCCAGCCTGTAGAGCATGGTGATCCAGAGCTGTAAGTGCAACTGCATTCTTAACTGTGATGGCCAAGAACGATGCACATGACCTTCCAGCCTGTAGGGCATGGTGATCCAGAGCTGTAAGTGCAATTGCATTCCTAACTGTGATGGCCAAGAACGATGCACATGACCTTCCAGCCTGTAGGGCATGGTGATCCATAGCTGTAAGTGCAACTGCATTCCTAACTGTGATGGCCAAGAACGATGCACATGACCTTCCAGTCTGTAGGGCATGGTGATCCAGAGCTGTAAGTGCAATTGCATTCCTAACTGTGATGGCCAAGAACGATGCACATGACCTTCCAGCCTGTAGAGCATGGTGATCCAGAGCTACAAGTGCAACTGCATTCCTAACTGTGATGGCCAAGAACGATGCACATGACCTTCCAGCCTGTAGGGCATGGTGATCCAGAGCTGCAAGTGCAACTGCATTCCTAACTGTGATGGCCAAGAACGATGCACATGACCTTCCAGCCTGTAGGGCATGGTGATCCATAGCTGTAAGTGCAACTGCATTCCTAACTGTTATGGCCAAGAACGATGCACATGACCTTCCAGCCTGTAGGGCATGGTGATCCAGAGCTGTAAGTGCAACTGCATTCCTAACTGTTATGGCCAAGAACGATGCACATGACCTTCCAGCCTGTAGGGCATGGTGATCCAGAGCTGTAAGTGCAACTGCATTCCTAACTGTTATGGCCAAGAACGATGCACATGACCTTCCAGCCTGTAGGGCATGGTGATCCAGAGCTGTAAGTGCAATTGCATTCCTAACTGTGATGGCCAAGAACGATGCACATGACCTTCCAGTCTGTAGGGCATGGTGATCCAGAGCTGTAAGTGCAACAGCATTCCTAACTGTGATGGCCAAGAACGATGCACATGACCTTCCAGCCTGTAGCGCATGGTGATCCAGAGCTGTAAGTGCAATTGCATTCCTAACTGTGATGGCCAAGAACGATGCACATGACCTTCCAGCCTGTAGGGCATGGTGATCCAGAGCTGTAAGTGCAACTGCATTCCTAACTGTGATGGCCAAGAACGATGCACATGATTTTCCAGCCTGTAGGGCATGGTGATTCAGAGCTGTAAGTGCAATTGCATTCCTAACTGTGATGGCCAAGAACGATGCACATGACCTTCCAGCCTGTAGGGCATGGTGATCCAGAGCTGTAAGTGCAATTGCATTCCTAACTGTGATGGCCAAGAACGATGCACATGACCTTCCAGCCTGTAGGGCATGGTGATCCAGAGCTGTAAGTGCAACTGCATTCCTAACCGTGATGGCCAAGAACGATGCACATGATATTCAAGCCTGTAGGGCATGGTGATTCAGAGCTGTAAGTGCAATTGCATTCTTAACTGTGATGGCCAAGAACGATGCACATGACCTTCCAGCCTGTAGGGCATGGTGATCCAGAGCTGTAAGTGCAATTGCATTTGTAACTGTGATGGCCAAGAACGATGCACATGACCTTCCAGCCTGTAGGGCATGGTGATCCAGAGCTGTAAGTGCAACTGCATTCCTAACTGTGATGGCCAAGAACGATGCACATGATTTTCCAGCCTGTAGGGCATGGTGATCCAGAGCTGTAAGTGCAATTGCATTCCTAACTGTGATGGCCAAGAACGATGCACATGACCTTCCAGCCTGTAGGGCATGGTGATCCAGAGCTGTAAGTGCAATTGCATTCCTAACTGTGATGGCCAAGAACGATGCACATGACCTTCCAGCCTGTAGGGCATGGTGATCCAGAGCTGTAAGTGCAACTGCATTCCTAACTGTGATGGCCAGTAACGATGCACATGACCTTCCAGCCTGTAGTGCATGGTGATCCAGAGCTGTAAGTGCAACTGCATTCCTAACTGTGATGGCCAAGAACGATGCACATGACCTTCCAGCCTGTAGGGCATGGTGATCCAGAGCTGTAAGTGCAACTGCATTCCTAACTGTGATGGCCAAGAACGATGCACATGACCTTCCAGCCTGTAGGGAATGGTGATACAGAGCTGTAAGTGCAACTGCATTCCTAACTGTGATGGCCAAGAACGATGCACATGACCTTCCAGCCTGTAGGGCATGGTGATCTAGAGCTGCAAGTGCAACTGCATTCCTAACTGTGATGGCCAAGAACGTTGCACATGACCTTCCAGCCTGTAGGACATGGTGATCCAGAGCTGTAAGTGCAATTGCATTCCTAACTGTGATGGCCAAGAACGATGCACACGACTTTCCAGCCTGTAAGGCATGGTGATCCAGAGCTGCAAGTGCAATTGCATTCCTAACTGCGATGGCCAAGAATGATGCACATGACCTTCCAGCCTGTAGGGCATGGTGATCCAGAGCTGTAAGTGCAATTGCATTCCTAACTGTGATGGCCAAGAACGATGCACATGACCTTCCAGCCTGTAGAGCATGGTGATCCAGAGCTGCTGGGGGCAATTGCATTCCTAACTGCGATGGCCAAGAACGATGCACATGACCTTCCAGCCTGTATGGTATGGTGATCCAGAGCTGTAAGTGCAATTGCATTCCTAACTGTGATGGCCAAGAACGATGCACATGACCTTCCAGCCGGTATGGTATGGTGATCCAGAGCTGTAAGTGCAATTGCATTCCTAACTGTGATGGCCAAGAACGATGCACATGACTTTCCAGCCTGTAGGGCATGGTGATCCAGAGCTGCAAGTGCAATTGCATTCCTAACTGCGATGGCCAAGAACGATGCACATGACCTTCCAGCATGTAGGGCAGGGTGATCCAGAGCTGTAAATGCAATTGCATTCCTAACTGCGATGGCCAAGAACGATGCACATGACCTTCCAGCCTGTATGGTATGGTGATCCAGAGCTGTAAGTGCAATTGCATTCCTACCTGCAATGGCCAAGAACGATGCAAATGACATTCTAGCCTGTAGAGCATGGTGATCCAGAGCTGCAAGTGCAATTGCATTCCTAACTGCGATGGCCAAGAACGATGCACATGACCTTCCAGCCTGTACAGCAGGGTGATCCAGAGCTGTAAGTGCAATTGCATTCCTAACTGCAATGGCCAAGAACGATGCACATGACCTTCCAGCCTGTAGGGCATGGTGATCCAGAGCTGTAAGTGTAACTGCATTCCTAACTGTGATGGACAAGAACGATGCACATGACCTTCTATCCTGTAGGGCATGGTGACCCAGAGCTGTAAGTGCAATTGCATTCCTAACCGTGATGGCCAAGAACGATGCACATGACTCTCCAGCCTGTAGGGCAGGGTGATCCAGAGCTGTAAGTGCAATTGCTTCCGTAACTGTAATTACATAGAGCAATGGTGTATGTCTCACTACACAGTTACGCCCCCTTTTCCCCCACGGTAACGTGATTCTTACGCTTATAAACAAGGTCTATGTTATTTGGTTTTGAAATATTGTTGCGTGCCGGCTCTATAACTCTATCGAGCTTGGTAACGTAAATATTTAAATAATTATGGACTCCCAGTGAGTAAACTTAACAATATTGAAAGGGTAATGATTATATAAGACAAATTAGACAGAAGTGAAGTTATATCTCTTTTATTTCAAGTTGTAAGTTACTTAATCATGAGATATAAATTAACACTTATTTCACGTATCCCAGGACTTATCATTGTTTTATTTATAAACAGTGACCATTAAATAACGGATTATAAAATATACAAAGTTTCAATGTTATCCTATGAATTACACCTATATCTAAAACAACTAAGTTGTTATTTTACAAAACAAATGCGTATAATGTCTGGATATTGTGGGCGTCGATCTATTTAAGATACTATTTTAAACTAGATTATTTATTAACATCAAAAACGTAACCTTTTCGTTATATAAGAAAATATTAATTATGGAGAATTTACTAGAGTTACTGCTCTAAAGCTTATGAAATTTTGGAGTCCCTAAACTTTTCTGAGGGAGTCCTTATATACTTCCCCATCTCCCGACCTTCCCCACGCTCCCGCAATTCCCACGTCCTTTCCTGACGTTCCCAACGTTGCTAATATGTGGAAAAGAATGAGGGAAACGTCAAAACTGATATTTACATGCAGATAAAAATCAAGTATTAAACTCGAATATTGAATGAAAAATACTATTTAAATACTACATTTACGTAGAATAAACATCAAAGATAATGACCTGTACAGTGCTTTCATTTCTGAATATGACTTAGTTGTCTAATTATCAAACGAAGTTGAAATATCAAAAATGCAGCCGATTATTTATGTAAAACACTTATGACGTCATTATTCAAATAAACTTATGTCCCAAAATGCAACATTCTGTAAACACACAATATGGCGGACATAGACGTTTCCTGCACATGTCATCGCGATAAAACGACTCTAGTTCATAAACAATCACCTGATATAGAAATAACAGATTATGGATGATGCGGGTAAGCCTTTCTGCTAATGTTAAAATAAAGTCACTGTATGACATTACGTAATTAAATGTTGACAGCAAATATTAGAGACAATTTGTAGTGTACATAACTCCGGACGGTGTTTTGGACTGAAAATACATATAATTTAAATATTCAAAACTTTCAAAATGAACCTCAAAATTTCACAGATCTTACAGTGTAATTTTTTTATTAATACTGGTACTTATAAAGAATGCCATGTTGGTGACTGATGGTCTAAAATTTTTCAGGTAAGGTAGAGAAAACGTGATAAAATATTCCAAGCTGAAACTGATCAATTTTAGACTATCAGGCACTAACTTGGTATTCTATTTATTTATATTAAAGCCGTGGTCACATCTTACGTAGTTGACCGTAGTGGGGAATGACCATAGTGGACCGTAGTTGAGTGTATTAAACGTAGTTGAAAGTAGTTAAACGTAGTTAAGTTTAACATATTAATAAACCTAGTTTGAACTTATGATTTGCCCGTAGTTAGCACATAATTTTTCAACATGTTCAAAACTTGTTTACGCTCAACTACGATGCCAAAACCCTACTGTGACCGTAGTTTGAACGTAGTTGACCGCAATTGACCCTACTTCACCGTAGTGTATACCGTAGTTGACCGTAGCAAAAACCGTAAGGGTCAACTAATAAGAAATCTGTCGCTTACATTTCTGGGATTACACACATCTTGTTGTTTGAGGATTCAAATATTATTTTAACTGCATACGTACACAATGGGTGACAAGAGTCACAATTGCGAAGTTCTGGGGTCAGGTTAACATGGAACTTGCGGGTCTGGCAAGAAACCTTGTGGAATTAGAGGACCTAGAGGAACAGGAAAGGAGGGAGAATAGAAGACAATGGAGATGGTGGACCAGGGACTGGCTGCTGCGTAGACCCGCCCACAGCCAGTATGATGTCATCAATTTGTGTGTTGCTTCAAGATAAACCTTCCTTGCCAATAAAGCGACAGTATCTTACCCCTGCTTTATTATAAAGAATGATACATAATGATATGTTTAAATGTGAAGCGGTGGTCCAGTGGTAAAGCACCAAACCCATGATCGGAGGGTCTTCCCTGCCAATAAAGCGACAGTATCTTACCCCTGCTTAATTATGTATAATGATACATAATGATATGTTTAAATGTGGAGCGGTGGTCCTGTGGTAAAGCACCAAACCCATGATCGGAGGTCGGAACCCCTGCCAATAAAGTGACAGTATCTTACCCCTGCTTTACTATGTAGAATGATACATAATAATATGTTTAAATGTGGAGTGGTGGTCCTGTGGTAAAGCACCAAACCCATGATCGGAGGGTCTTCCCTGCCAATAAAGCAACAGTATCTTACCCCCGCTTTATTATGTATAATGATACATAATGATATGTTAAATGTGGAGCGGTGGTCCAGTGGTAAAGCACCAAACCCATGATCGGAGGGCCTTCCCTGCCAATAATGCGACAGTATCTTACCTCCGCTTTATTATGTAGAATGATACATAATGATATGTTTAAATGTGGAGCGATGGTCCAGTGTTAAGCACCAAAACCATGGTCGGTGGTAGAGAATCAGGCCCAGGATTTTACAGTTGTGGGTTAGATCCTCTGCCACAGCTATGTTTGTCAGTTTATCCAAATATGCCACTAGTTCTACCCTGGAAGACTTTGAGTATGATTTATATAAGTTGTAAGAACTTGTTTTACAATCGAATTAAAATGTAGAAGTTGTAAAAAATAATACTGAATCTTTACTTAATACCGTATATTCCCATATTAACGCCCCCACTCTAATAAATGCACCCACCTATTTTTCTGGAAAATTAAAAAAATAAAACGTATATGCGAGTTGAGTGCGTATTCGCCCATCTTTCCCAGATTGATTATTTTGTTACACAGACAACAATTAGCGGAGTGTTTGTCACATTTGAATTCTCTAACCCATTGTTTATATCTTGGGTGACCACTTAACCACTTTCGGTTGAATAAACACTTCCCCATATTTGCTGTTTAAAACTAGTAAAAATGCCGTCTGTTAAATAAAACATTATAAAACGTCGGAAAATGCAGTTAGTCTGTGTACGCTAAAAGCTCATTGTTCTACGTTGATAAGAGCAGGCGTCCAAGTGATTTAAAGTGAAGAGTACACTAACCATAAATTCGGATATTCCAGTACGCAGACTTGAAATTTCATACAGATTTTCATCTTTTTTTTCCATCCTTTGTCGATTATTTCATTCACTCTCAAATTATTCTTTAAACCGAATTTAAGGTTTTTTTTAGGGCTTTATTGGTTTTATTGTATTTTCAACTTGTAAATTTGCTTTCTTTTATCTTTTATAAACGCCCCAACTTTGTAAAATGTAACGCCCCCAGGGGCGTTAATAAGGAAATATACGGTATATTATTATGTTCCTTGTGTTTGTCTACACAAATTATATAATAAGGTGTCCAAGGATATATATGTTCACATGCACATAGACAGGATTAAGTTAATAAATAATATACAATGTATATACCAAGACCAAATGAAAAAAATGTTTTGATTCCTGTGACCTGACCTAGTCAATATTAAACATATTCAAACACCCAAGTCAAAACATTTTTTATTGATTTTATTATATTTTTTTTTTAAAGCAACACATCCACGTTTGAACTTTAAAAAAAAAAAAATAATTGAGTTATGAGCTCATTTCCAATACAAACATATGATCAATTAGCTGTATATGAGCATATAAACACAATCCGGAACAAAATGATGCCCAAATTATAATGCGTGACTAACACTTTATAAAACAAGCGTGTAACTCACCCGAGTCAAAAAAATTTGTCAAAATGACTTTCAAGGCAGGTAAAATACACTACGCACTAAAACGTGAAGTTTTTTAATACGACTCGCATAATTCAATTTGAAGCCAAGTTGGAATCCTCAGCAATTTAAAAATAATTTATAAAGCGTTTGTCACGCTTTATAATTTGGACATCTTTTTTTATAATTCTAAAGCGTTCTGGATAGTGTTTGTTAGCACATATACAGCTCACTGACCATATATTTATGTATGGGAAATGTGCTCACAACTCAATTGAATAACTTTTTAAAAAAGTTTAAACGTGGATGTGTTGCTTTAAACCATGGAGAGAGAAAAAAGAAATTCCTATCTACTGACTCAATTTTTTGAGCATTTCACAGGAAACAAAAATAATTATTTCATTTGGCCTAATGAGCTACTTAATACCACTGTTTTGTCTGTTTTACAGAGGACCCAGAAGATCTGCGAAGGGAAGGGGTCACAAATATATCTAAATCTGGCTATAAACTTGGTAGGGTACGTATCAGTGAATCTTCCTACCATATTATAACCTTAGTTAACAGAATAGGTAGTCTGAGTGAAGTATCCTTTCCAGCAGTATTATTTTACAGTCAACGTTTGTAAGTTTGAATATTTAGGGAATGCGTGGTCCAGTGGTAGAGCATTAAAAAAACGTTGAACAATGTATGTTTATTCTGCTTGTCACAGCATTAGAATTTGTATAAATCAAGTGTTGTTTATTGCATTATGAAATTTGAAAATATTGAATGTATTTAATTTGTTTCAGCATTTACATTTTAATTTATTAATTTTGACATTTGTTATACACATAGTGAAACTGAGAAATTATGACATTGCCAAAATACAACTTGTTGTTTATTCTGTTTACAGGTTCTACGACAGAGGCAAGAGGAGGCCAATGTTATGTTGAACATAAAGTAAGTTGTACAATGATTGTACTAAAAGACATTTTTTGTAAATGTTACCTTAGCCAAGGAATTATATAGAGAAGGAAAGGCAACAGATTGATTTTTTGTTAATGCTCGCATATTCACGCAATATCTTGTTTTTAATTATCTTAACTTCCATTCACCTCAGGAACACAAATCATAATTCTTACATTGCAGAATGAAATTCTCATCAAAACAATACCATTCCCAGCAATTTGTGTTTAAAATTGTTGAAGTACTTTTGATTACAAAATTTGTATACTGCAGCTAAAATAACAACAAATTACGAGAAATTTTACTTCAAACCTCAATATCTTTAATTCAAAGATAATTTTTCATGATCAAAACATTTAAAAACATCTAAGATTACATACAACTTACATGTTAAGTACAAGAAATCAGTTGCCTGTAAATTATGAATGTTTTATTTACCAAATAATTCATCCTTCGTGTGTTATTTTATCAACATTTAGTCGGAAAATCCAAGTTACCTATCCATGCTGCCATAAATAAATAACACACTTTACGACAGTTATGCCCCTTTTCTGCATACATACTGGAGATTCTTATTTTATATTTGTACCATTTATATATTGTAATTTACTGTATTTATTTTGAATTAAAATTACTGAACTTTGTTGAGAAACCTTTTAAGGGAATATATGAGGAGTTTTCAAAATTTAAAAATTGGCTTTAAACATTTTTTCTACAATATAATGCCTGTATATATATTCACTGACCCTGTATTGCTAAAAGAATATCTATTTGAATACACCAAAAACATAACATATTTTGTGACATATTAAAGGAGTTACATGATTTTATTTTGATTTTAATTCGATCTGTTATACAGGTTTACACGTGATGTATATTACACTTTGCTGGTTACACATAGTAAAACTGTTTCATCCTAGAAAGATTCTTAATGACGATGCTGATGGTCATCAAGCAGTATATAAGAGCTGTCTATTTATAGAATGAGAATTTCGTTTCAAGTTACAACTCCAATTTAAATATTGAGTTAGCCACGGTTTGGTGGATTTGACGTACCAAACCTTTCGATTTTTATTTATTAATGATAATGAGATGCTTTTATCCATTTTAGAGATAGTTTTATTTTTTTAACACATTTAAAGCTCTTTTCCCTGAAACACACCCTTTAATATTTAAGTTAATTTATTCAACAATTTTTCAGTTACTTAACTGCAGTCATCACACCTTATTATCATTCCTGGGTACCACTTAGATGGTTTATAAGTATTAGCTCGCTTTATCTCTGTAAGTCACTGACTACTTCCCCACATATTCTGATGTGGGAGACTCATTCCTGGGTACCACTTAGATGGTTTTTAAGTATTAGCTCGCTTTATCTCTGTAAATCACTGTCTACTTCCCCACATGTTCTGATGTGGGAGACTCATTCCTGGGTACTACTTAGATGGTTTATAAGTATTAGCTCGCTTTATCTCTGTAAATCACTGACTACTTCCCCACATGTTCTGATGTGGGAGACTCATTCCTGGGTACCACTTAGATGGTTTATAAGTATTAGCTCGCTTTATCTCTGTAAGTCACTGACTACTTCCCCACATATTCTGATGTGGGAGACTCATTCCTGGGTACCACTTAGATGGTTTATAAGTATTAGCTCGCTTTATCTCTGTAAGTCACTGACTACTTCCCCACATATTCTGATGTGGGAGACTCATTCCTGGGTACAACTTAGATTGTTTATAAGTTTTAGACACACTTTATGCCTGTAAGTCACTGATTACTTCCCCACATATTCTGATGTATGTCATTGACTACTTCCCCACATATTCTGATGTAGGTCACTGACTACTTCCCCACATATTCTGATGTAGGTCATTGACTACTTCCCCACATATTCTGATGTATGTCATTCTGATGTATGTCATTGACTACTTCCCCACATATTCTGATGTAGGTCACTGACTACTTCCCCACATATTCTGATGTATGTCATTGACTACTTCCCCACATATTCTGATGTATGTCATTCTGATGTATGTCATTGACTACTTCCCCACATATTCTGATGTAGGTCATTGACTACTTCCCCACATATTCTGATGTATGTCACTGACTACTTCCCCACATATTCTGATGTAGGTCACTGACTACTTCCCCACATATTATGATGTAGGTCACTGACTACTTCCCCACATATTCTGATGTAGGTCACTGACTACTTCCCCACATATTCTGATGTAGGTCACTGACTACATCCCCACATATTCTGATGTAGGTCACTGACTACATCCCCACATATTCTGATGTAGGTCACTGACTACTTCCCCACATATTCTGATGTAGGTCACTGACTACTTCCCCACATATTCTGATGTAGGTCACTGACTACTTCCCCACATATTCTGATGTAGGTCACTGACTACTTCCCCACATATTTTAATGTATGTCACTGACTACTTCCCCACATATTCTGATGTAGGTCACTGACTACTTCCCCACATATTCTGATGTAAGTCACTGACTACTTCCCCACATATTCTGATGTAGGTCACTGACTACTTCCCCACATATTTTGATGTATGTCACTGACTACTTCCCCACATATTCTGATGTAGGTCACTGAATACTTCCCCACATATTCTGCTGTAAGTCACTGACTACTTCCCCACATATTCTGATGTATGTCACTGACTACTTCCCCACATATTCTGATGTGGGAGACTCATGGCCGTAGCACAAAGTTCATGATCAGATCCAATCATCACAGAGACCGTGACTGGGCTGGGATTCAAACTGAATTGACAATCAGATGCATTCATAACAAGTCTATTCCAGAAGCTGATATTTCCCGGACAGGTCTATTAACCACCAATGCAAAAAGCACGGAATTCTGTGCCTGTTACACAATTCATAACAATTGAACGCCTACTAAACTATGATGTCACTCATACGTTCCCTGAAGCAACTGGCCAATCAGCATGCCTGTAACAATTGCTAGTTACTGGGAGAGCTGGGTTCGTTCTACAGACTAATTCTCAACTTAGCTAGCTATACACAGCAGAAAGATAGCATTTAAGGATATATAAAATGTTGACTTGTATATTTGTTTAATCATTGCAATGAACTTTATTTCATAAATTTGATGAAACAAAATATTTCATTGAATAATCACATTCCAACTATTGCAGAACCTTTGTTGTTGATACAAAAAGTAAGTTGTATTTCTTCAAAGTTTGTTTCCATAGTAACACTGTTTTAGTAACATTATTTTAGAAACACTTTTCAATAGATCTAAATTATATTGATTTCATTATAGTACAAATTGAGAAACACAAAACAAACAATGCTAGTCAAAATTTTATTTTACATTATCATATATGGACTATTTTTAAATATGAATCTGTGTCATTGAATGTTATTGGTTAAAAAATGGCATACTAGATAAAGTGTCAAAAAATGAGCCAATCATGGCACACATAATATACAAAACTCTACTATTAAAATGCTAGAAAAAATTACTGTAAAATATGTATTATTTCCAAAACGTATGGAAATTCAAATATAAAAGACCTATTTAGACAAATGGAAAGTGTTTCATTATAATTAAACTGAAAATGGCCATTGCACCCACAAAGTCGTGAAAATATGCCAAAACTAACAGTAATGACGATTGAAATAATATTAACATTTTCCTTAGTGAGGGATCTTTATAAAAGAAACTACTGGTCCTCCCTGGCTGAGTGGTCCAAGGCGCAATCTCAAAATCACTTACCTCTTACTGCTTATGTCTTGGGTTTGAGTCCCGCTCACTCAAAAAAAACTTTATGTGAGAAAGTTTGCCAGTTTTTTGCGGAAGGATGGTAGTTCTACTCAGATTCATACTGAGGTCTTCCTCCACCAATAAAAACTGGATATGCCACATATAACCTGAAGTGTGTTGAAAATGGCGTAAAACCCCATAAAATAAATTGATGAAAATAAAAAGGGTTGGGGCAGCATAAAAATTAGGGGGTGGGTGGGAATAATAATCTAGCAATTACTTTATTATGGTCTTATAATCAAAATTTTCTTTATATGTTTATAATTATTATTATACCACATTAAATTTTATATAGCACTCTTTTCATGCATAAAGCACGTTCAAAAGTGCTTTACAGCTTACATTCAACAAATACAGAAACAACAAACATAAGACTAAACTAAACAAATTAAAATAAAAAACGGTAAAGATAAGATTATTCGGTTAGTTTTCAAAGTTTTGTACAAAGAAGTGAGTTTTTAACAGACGTTTAAACGATTCAAGTTTCTCAGCATCTCTAATGTTTATTGGGAGAGCGTTCCATAGACTCGGAACAGTGTATGAAAAGCTGCAGTTGCGATACGGTAATAGACATTCTAAATTTCTAAATTAACATGTTGAAAATCCAATTTGGGAAAAACTTTGAGATTAAAAATTTATTTATTATGGTCTGCTGACCTCATGACCTACTGAATTTGCAGTTATATTGGGGTCTAATTTGCGATCATTTTCACGGCTTTGTTTAGCTTCTCTATTTATATGTAAAATGTAGTTGTGTTTATTTTAACTTTCTAAATCTCCGTCAACCATCAACCCAAGCCTGGTATTCATAATAGTGAACTTCTCCACGACCTTTAACCCTTCTGTCTGACATTTTCAGTCTATTTACTGGAAGTGCCCCAGCATCGAGTGAGTACGGTAAGTTTTATTTTGCTTCTACAAATATATGAGGTTCAACATCTCATCCCTTGTATTGAAATTCATATTGATTATTGGCTATTGGTGATTGGAGTGGATGGATAAGTGGGGTTACATTTCATCATATGCATCATTTCCTTGTAGGAATTTAGTTTTACATTTTGTTCTGTTAGATGTGAGATGTATGTAGATAGTCACTACAGTGGTGCCACTGTCATACAGTAGAATCTTGTTACGACAAAATCAATGTACCGAAAGTTTGCATGTGTCAATTTTTAACCCTTTCTTATATCTGTTTTTTTATGCCCCCCCCCCCCCCCCCCACACCCCCTCACTCCAAATTTTTTGGGGGTATATAGTAGTAATCGCAGTTCATATTGATTATTCGCTATTGGTGATTGGAGTGGATGGATAAGTGGGGTTACATTTCATCATATGCATCATTTCCTTGTAGGCATTTAGTTTACATTTTGTTCTGTTAGATGAGAGATGTATGTAGATAGTCACTACAGTGGTGCCACTGTCATACAGTAGAATCTTGTTACGGCAAAATCAATGTACCGAAAGTTTGGTTGTGTCGATTTTTACCCTTTCTTATATCTGATTTTTTATGCCTCCCCACCGCCCCCCCCCCCACCCCATTTTTGTTTTGTTTTTGGGGGTATATAGTAATGGCAGTGTCTGTCCATCCTTCCATCTAATATTTTGTGTCCGACCTGGATGGATTTTATAAATACTTGCTATAAATGATCAACATAACATAACGATGTGTCATATGTAATATCCAGACTCTCACTTTAAATATCAAGGTCACACTTTAACTTTGTTTGATAACACTTTCAGTGAGTGTGAAATTTTATGTTCAGCTTGTAACTTTGTCATGCATGAATTTTCAGAGGAAACTGTTTACAGAACTGGCTAAAATTTAAAAATTATGAATCCCATTAAGGACACAGGCTGTAATTTTGACCATTTGTTTATTTTTTATTTTTTTAGCTCTATCTACTGGCCAAAGGCCAGCAGGGCTTATGTCATGGTAAATTGTCCATCGTCCACCATAGTCGTCCGTCTGTTAACCGTTTATTGAAGACGCAATAGCGCAATAGTGCCTTCATTTTTCATTGCATCTTGAACAAACAGCAATTATACAACCACAAGATCTCAGAGTTCTTGAACCAGCGTGATTTCCCCACAACAAATGCCTGAACCACAGGGCTGATAAACACATTTTTAGCAAACTTTAAAAATCATTTTCTCTGGAAGTAAGAAGTCTAGAATTAGATATTTTATCTTTGCTTGTAGACACGATAGCATCTTCATTTTTCATTGCAACTTAAACAAACTTGCTTAGCTGTTATATAACCATTAGATCTCGGACGAGTTCTTCAACCAGCATGATTTGACCACAAATACCTCCGCCACAGAGTTTATAAGTTCATTTTAAATGAAACTTTAAAAAACATTTTCTTTGAAGGTTCAAGGCATAGACCTACGATATTTTACATGTAGCATTGCATCGAGGTCCCTTAAAAGGTTTGTTGAAGTTGGTTCCCTGAGGTAAAATTTTGGACCGTCGTAGGGGTCACTGTTTTGCATAGAGTTACATAGAGAAAATGTTGTAGACACGAGAGCACCCCTATCTGTCATTGAATCTTAATCAAACATGTAAAGCAGTTATATAACCACAAATATCGACCATGAATGCCCAAGCCACAAGGCTTATAAACACATTTTAAGAGAAACTTCAGAAAACATTTTCTGTGAAAGGTGAAGGCCTAGACCTTAGACATTTTAAGTGTAGTATTACATAAAGGTCTCTTTAAAGGGATTATATTGGCAAGTAACACAAACACGCTGTTAATCCAGACTTTTCATGTATGCAGTGTGCACAAAATAATGCTTATGTATTAACGTATAACCTTTATTTACTTGAAAGTTATCAAATTAACAGTAATTGAATATTGGCCAAAACTTTGATACGTCCCGCAATAAAGTATTGTGCAATGTTTACATTGAACTCCATAAACTTCCCGAACAAAGCCTCGTCAAATGAGTCTTCACGATGTTATCCGATGATTGATCGAAAACCCGAAAGCGGTTCGTTGAAAATGGTGAATGTGAACAAAAACAAAAACATGGCTTCAGAAACCCGATGTTTGTAATAAAGAGGTTATGCAATTAGACACTTAAGATGTGTATATCTCTAAGTTGTAAGTGTATCCTCATGCTGGGGGTGTGTATTTAGGACAGGGAATTGACGGTAATATGCCATTATAATCCGTTTAAAGATTTGTTGAAAAAGAACTTCTAAATTTTTTTTTATCTGAAATGTTCATCTGTCCATTTGTTGCCAGTAGAGTGATCCAGGCCGTGGTTGGCCTCTTGTTTTAAAAATAATCATGATCAAATAACAATCCCAATTTGTATAAAAATATTCCAAACTTTAGTTGTCAGTTCTTTTAAAATCAATATTCACAAGTGCAAAATAAACACTATCTAATTAATTAATAATTGATATCACTATTAATAGTTTCCAGCATCGATATAGCTGTGCTCCGATTGGTCAATATTTACATCAATAAGAATAAAATCATCAAAATGTAAACTTGGATTATACAAATTACAATATAGCAAAATAACACCCTCAAAATCAGTGTTTTTTCCATGGAAAGAGAAGGTAGCATGTTTTGAGGATTTAAAGCTGTCTCGGATACATGAAAAACACAAAATGGCTACACTAGATCAAATGAAAGCTATTATACAGTCATATAAAACAATTAGTATGAAATTTCACAAAGTTTTCAAAAGTTTGTATCTACATATTTAAGACATTGCCATCAAACTTAGCTGCTCAGCTTAGACATAATTAAACAAGCAACTAATTTAATGTTGCTGAATTTTCATTTGAGTCTTTTAACATAACAGTTTCAGCCATTTTCCAACTAAGAATTTTTTGGCAGAAATAATAAATCATTTATGTTCATATTTACATCTCGTACAGTGTTTACAGCGTTGCCTTAAAACTTGAAACTAAGTACACAGCTTTAAGTCATGATTTGATGTCCTTTCCATATGAATACACCTGAACTTAATTAAGAGAAGGTTTCATTATTGTCCATTAAATTTTTCATCAGTGATATCTACAGTTCACACTACACAGTCCTCTGTCCTACCTATATTTTCTTCAAGTCCTCTGCCCAACATATTATGTTTTCTTCAACTCTCCCTGAATTAGTCGATGTACTATTAGATTAGACCTCGTTCATGTATGCCATCTTATCAACACCAGTAATCTAAGATGGCCTCTGCAGCTAAAAATAGATGAAATAAATTTAAAACAATATTTAAAATTCAGTGATCTTCTAAACCATGTGACATCATAGATTAAAGTAAACATGACATGGGTCAGTTTTTCAATTTATATTTTAACTCTCTAAACAACCAGGACTGGCTAGCTCAGGTAGTAAATATATGACCGAGGCAGAGATCATGAGTTTGAATCCTGTCTGGACTCAGTCCCAGGGATGATAATGGCCATGAACTGTTGTTTTATGACCATTAGTGTCCCACCTCTGAATATGTGGGGAAGTAGTCAGTGACTTGCAGAGACATGGTGTGTTTAGTAATGATTAACGGGGAAGTAGTCAGTGACTTGCAGAGACACATTGTGTTTAGTAATGATTAACGGGGAAGTAGTCAGTGACTTGCAGAGACACGGTGTGTTTAGTGATGATTAACGGGGAAGTAGTCAGTGACTTGCAGAGACAAGGTGTGTTTAGTAATGATTAACAGGGACGTAGTCAGTGACTTGCAGAGACATGGTGTGTTTGGTAATGAATATCGGGGAAGTAGTCAGTGTCTTGCAGAGACACGGTGTGTTTAGTAATGATTAACAGGGACGTAGTCAGTGACTTGCAGAGACACGGTGTGTTTGGTGATGATTAACGGGGACGTAGTCAGTGACTTGCAGAGACACGGTGTGTTTGGTAATGATTATCGGGGAAGTAGTCAGTGACTTGCAAAGATACGGTGTGTTTGGTGATGATTAACGGGGAAGTAGTCAGTGACTTGCAGAGACACGGTGTGTTTGGTGATGATTATCGGGGAAGTTGTCAGTGACTTGCAGAGACACAGTGTGTTAAGTAATGATTAACAGGGACGTAGTCAGTGACTTGCAGAGACACGATGTGTTTGGTGATGATTAACGGGGACGTAGTCAGTGACTTGCAGAGACACGGTGTGTTTGGTAATGATTATCGGGGAAGTAGTCAGTGACTTGCAGAGACACGGTGTGTTTGGTGATGATTAACGGGGAAGTAGTCAGTGACTTGCAGAGACACGGTGTGTTTGGTGATGATTATCGGGGAGTAGTCAGTGACTTGCAGAGACACAGTGTGTTTGGTAATGATTATCGGGGAAGTAGTCAGTGACTTGCAGAGACACGGTGTGTTTGGTAATGATTAAAGGGGACGTAGTCAGTGACTTGCAGAGACACGGTGTGTTTGGTAATGATTAACGGAGACGTAGTCAGTGACTTGCAGAGACACGGTGTGTTTGGTAATGATTATCGGGGAAGTAGTCAGTGACTTGCAGAGACACGTTGTGTTTAGTAATGATTAACGGGGACGTAGTCAGTGACTTGCAGAGACACGGTGTGTTTGGTAATGATTATCAGGGAAGTAGTCAGTGACTTGCAGAGACACGGTGTGTTTAGTGATGATTAACGCGGAAGAAGTAAGTGACTTGCAGAGACACGGTGTGTTTGGTAATGATTAACGGGGAAGTAGTCAGTGACTTGCAGAGACATGGTGTGTTTAGTAATGATTAATGGGGAAGTAGTCAGTGACTTGCAGAGACATGGTGTGTTTGGTAATGATAAACGGGGAAGTAGTCAGTGAATTGCAGAGACACGGTGTGTTTGGTAATGATTAACGTGGAAGAAGTCAGTGACTTGCAGAGACTTGGTGTGTTTGGTAATGATAAACGGGGAAGTAGTCAGTGACTTGCAGAGACACGGTGTGTTTGGTAATGATAAACGGGGAAGTAGTCAGTGAATTGCAGAGACACGGTGTGTTTGGTAATGATTAACGTGGAAGAAGTCAGTGACTTGCAGAGACACGGTGTGTTTGGTAATGATTAACGGGGAAGTAGTCAGTGACTTGCAGAGACATGGTGTGTTTAGTAATGATTAACGGGGGACACGGTGTGTTTGGTGATGATTAACGGGGAAGTAGTCTGTGACTTGCAGAGACACGATGTGTTTAGTGATGATTTACGGGGACGTAGTCAGTGACTTGCAGAGACACGGTGTGTTTAGTAATGATCAACGGGGAAGTAGTCTGTGACTTGCAGAGACACGATGTGTTTAGTGATGATTAACGTGGAAGAAGTCAGTGACTTGCAGAGACACAGTGTGTTTAGTGATGATTTACGGGAAAGCAGTCAGTGACTTGCAGAGACACGGTGTGTTTAGGAATGATTAACAGATAGCAGATACAAAAATAAAAATATAAAACCCATACAACAAACAAAATCCACTCTAAAAGTCGACCTTATACTTAAAATCTTTAAGATATTCCATTTTTGGTTGAAATGTCAGTCTGTCAGTTCTGATGTAAAAATGTTTAATTGAAGTATAAAGATGTTTTGTAAGGTATGTTTTCCATCTGAATAATGAAGATAAAGATGGTTCTACCTAGCTCACAATCATGGTGTTAAGAGTCATTAAGAGTAACTGTCATTTCAAAGTAACTCTGATGACAGGCCTTAAACAATAATTAATTCAGTTTTATCATTTCATTATCTTATTAACTAATATTGAATCACAGACTGTACGCTGCTCTAAACAATATACAGTACTGGTATTTTCAATGTTTAAGTATGTGGTTTTGGAGCTGTTAAAATACACTAAATATAATAATATAACAGTATTATTGCTTTATTTTGAGTGAAATATTGTAATTGGGTCCCTCGCAATAATCTGAGATAATACTGAATCGCAGATTGCATTCTGTTGTAAACTATATACAGTATTTTCAATGTTTTAAGTATGACATTATTTTCTTGGAACAGTTGAAATACACTTAAGGTGAATTTTGTTCTTTGTTCTATATAAAATAAGGTCTAGGATTTCCATGGTACAAAAAGAATTCCTCATATGATTTTTTTTTTTTCATATCAGAAATGTAAACCCACATAAAAATGCACAATAACTGATAAGTTGACCATGCGGTGACACCCTGAGATTTTTTGAAAAAAAGAAGTCCGCAAATGCTCATAAATACATGCATATGTTGAAATCCTATAAAAGTCACATTTTTAAAACCAGTGATGTCTTATTGCAGTATATGCTATACAAACTTTTGCTATACTCATCTGCAGCAAGAACTCACAACTCCTATGAACCATTTTGAAAATATTTCAAAACCGAATTACATAGGCCTTGTTTTTAAGCGTAAGAATCATGTTACCGTGGGAAAAAAGGGGCGTAACTGTGTAGTGAGACGTAAATGTAATGATTATAACAGTATTATTGCTTTACTTTAAGTGGAATATTGTATTTGATGCCCTTGTATATTATATACACTGGTTAGATGTTGAACTGCTGTTTATTTCTAACTTGAAACACTGTGTTATGATGATGTTTGTAAGTTCTAAATAAAATGATATTTTTGTAGTCAGATTTTGCTATAGTGACCCTTATTTGTAAGTTAGATATTGCTTACACATTTGTCTTGATGGGCCGGATAAGCTCGATCCGGGGGTTGTGAGTTCGGATCCCCACCAGGTCGCAGTTTCTCTGATGATTAATAAATGACATTGTATCTCATATCATTTGTCTGTCTGTAACCACTGATTCAAGTACGAATGTTATCAGTTATTTGTGGAGATGGGGTATGCTAAAGTACTGGTTAACCTGTCAGGATTCCATGAAAAATTGATTAGGTTAACTTATCGTCTTTTAACCCTCGATGACAAAATATTGACACTAAATATTCGATTAATCAATAAATTACAATTGTCTGAAATAACTATAATAGTATAATAAAAGTTGAAGACTTACTGAAATTGATCTAAAATCTACTGGACATGTCATAAATACCGATGAGGTCAGTGTCTTGCATGGTCATTATCAGTTTGTCATTAACGTTGTTATAACAGAGTGATGTTGGTTGCTTGATTCCATCTGTCTCTGTCAAGAACACCATTTTCTTCTGGTCCCTTTCAATCTGGAGGACACTGTGTGACTTCAAACCACAAACAAGTACTGTGTCATCCCCCGTTACACACACACCTATTGCATGGATCAGGCCTGGATCAGTAAAACGATGGTGTTTGGTCCCATTTCTGTCCAAGGTTATAAGGCCATTGTCACGGTCAGCAATGTGGATTTGTTTGTTATCTAAACTGAATGTCATATGCAATGGACAGAAAAACAATTGTTTCCCAGCTTTGTCATTTTGCAACGATCGTAGTAATTTTCCTTTTGTATTATATACTTCCACATGTCCTGGACCTTCAAGAAAGTCACCACCACATGATACAAACAGTTCTCCATCACTGTAAGCCACACCTCGACAGTAGTCACCAACAGAGAAGGACTTTGTAAGTGATATGGCACCTGTAACTGTGACAAACTGTATCTTCTTGCCAGCATACAGTGCAATAGCTACCTCAGTAGGACCTGTTGTACATACAGCACCGGGGCCACAAGGCAGGCCACATTCTGCTGTTACCTTGTATGACTTGTCGAGTACCTTAACCTTTTTGTTGCTTATATCAGTTATCGCAATTGACCCATCTCCCAGAAGACATGATCCACTTATATAACATGTAGTCTTGTCACTACTGGTCCTGACATTATACTGATCAAGGTTGGTGGCTGGAAATGTTCCTAGTGACTTAAGCTGACATATTGTGTCAGAAATTGATCTATTGTTAACAAATCGTAGTGTTTCCTTCCCGGCTAAACTTCTAATTTTGTTCATCAGGACATTTCCGTCAGATCGTTAACTTTTGACTGCTTCACATAAACAAAAAGCTGTGACACGTTATCCCCATCAAATGTCTGCAGTTCTGTTGCTTTTTTCTTCAAATTTGATGTCACCTCTTTGATTGAATTTAGGTCTGCATTCAATTGGTCCTCAATTTTCTTGTATTTGCTGTTCAGTTCATCCGTGGCAGTTTTCTCCATTTTGTCAAGCTGCTTGTTGATACTATCACGAAACTCTTTTATCTGAGTCAAGATGCGATGTTTTTGTTTCTTAATTCTTTTCAGGTCATCTTCTCTAATCTTCTGCAGCTTTTCCATGTCGGACCTGACTCTGTTGACATTAGTTTTGACTTTGTCCACCTCTTGGTCCTTTCTAATGGTGTTTGCAACATGAGGAATGTATTCAACACCTTTGCAAGGCCTGAAAAACAGAACCATTATCCTTACTTGTCTATTCAACTTAGTTAGTTTTGTTAAAATTGTAAATTTAAATTAAAATGAATGTTGGTTTAATCTGAATTATTGTCAATTCACTTAAGTTAAATGTACAGAATCTTGGCAGAGTGAAAAGAACCAGTTTGCATTTCCTTTATTTGTACCATGATCTTTGGCCTAAAAACCAAGTATTATGTTTACAGTTTCGCAACTAACCCATAGCCAAATGCTTCAACCATACATATTTCTCGAAGTGGAAATAAAATGGATTAAAAAATGTTGCCGTTTGCAAATTATCCCGTGTACACACCATCTTGGTGACATTTGTTGTCAAGTAGTCTAAGAACTTTGCTCAAAGTAGATTTACTCTTTTTATTGTCCAGTTTTCAAACAAAAATTAGGGGATATTGAAATGGTGTCTGTCCGTCTTTCTGTCTTTCACATTAAGAAAAACAACCTTGTGGACTCAACTCCTCCCACAATTTTAACCAAATTAATATGAAACTTGCTGTACAGCAAGTACATGGTTTGAACATGTGCCTATGGTATTGGTTTTCTGATTGATTAATTTGTGATGTTGTTGTTGCCCTTTGTTTAACTTAAATTTTGCATCACACCTTGGATCAACAATTCAGGTTTTCCATACACGCATCCACAGGCAGTGGCCCTTTTGAGAATGGATATGAATTTATTGTTAAACATTCAGCTGTGTAACATGATTTTGTCTCAAAATGAAATTATTCAATTTTGTATTTGCAATTGTAGTGAGAGCCTATGCTGTCTGTCGACAAAGGTGCCAAATGAAACAGAAATAAAAGGGGCACATGCTTTTTCTTTGGTTTGGCGAAAGTAATTGGAACCCCTAAAATGTGCAAATACTTTTGTCCATTATGTATAAAGTAGCTCTTCCTTGACCTAAGTTTTCGGTCATACATAGATACCACCTGTCTGATAACTGGCGGACATATAGAGAATACCATGTTAGTGTCTGATATTATCAACTTTATCAGGACTGGTGAGGCTTAGAAAAAAGCGGGACGAGACTCTGCCGAATTTAATTTTTTTTTGCTGAACCTGATAAAGTTGATAATATTAGACACTTACTTGGTATTCTATTTATCATGTCAATATTTCTAGTTCATTATTTTTTCATTTTAAGTAGGGTTATAAGTAGTTCCATTCAGATTAAAATGTATAATTATACATAATGACATCATAAAGAATACATAATAACGTCATGTGCCTGATAAACTTGCAATGACATGATAAACCTATGTTTATCAAGCAGGCAGTTTATCAACAGAAATGAATACATTGACATGATAAAATATGCACTGAACTGTGAAGAACCCATGTGGTCATTTATTATACCTGATTGTGTTTTCCTAATCTGTTGTTCTATATCATGGTTTTGTTACGGTTTTTTTTATTTAAAGGAGGAACAACAATTTATTAACTTGTAAATAGATAAGAGGTAGATAAATTTGCATTCTGTATGTCAGTCTCGATTTTTTTTAATTCTACAAGACTGCTCCAAGATAAACATAGATTAATCATGAATATGTAAATATTTTATTATATGCAATTTCACTAATTTCAAATTGTAATTTAACTATGAAAAGGTCAATTAAAGTTGAATAATACAATCATGCAATTGTTTTGAGACTTTAATTTATTTTAACCATTGAAATATGACAGAATTTTTGCTGATAGGAAGATGTATTTATTCAAGATATCGGCCGTTTATTTGGTATTGACAGCACATGCGTAATGAAAATATAAACTAAAATTTGCATCAAGCAATTGTCTGTATAATTTATGACAATTAATCAATTCATACATTAAACTAACACACAAGCTGTGTGCACATGCAACATCAACAATTTTGGCAAGACAAGCAAATATAGCAAAAATATTTTGCAAGTAAATAAAACAAAAGAATTGGAAAATGGTTGTCTTATTATCGAGTGTAAAGAGGAGAAGGTGCCAAAAATGAAAAAGGGTACCCACATTTACAAAGAAAAAGTCAGATGTATAACATTCCAATCGAGTGATGATTATGTAAATACTCATCCGACTGGGTGAGTCCGTTTTTGCAACAAAACTATTCAAAACACTATAGTGTTTCATTTAAGCTACCATTTCCCACATCGGGATGTTTAATTTTTGTGTAGACGTTCAAATCCTTAAATAAAGTTACACATATCATCTAACAAAACAAGGATGTCAAATGCCATTGTCTGAAAATCAAAGCTTTATATTTTTATGCAACATAACATGACACCGTGTCGCGCGTAAGACCCACACATGTACCTCAAAGGTCAAGGTCACAATTTAACTTTGATGTCAATTTCAGATTGTTTGAGATTTCGTGTCTAGTCTGTAACTTTGTCATGTATGGATGGATTTTATAAATACTTGATACAAGTGATCAACATAACATGATGACGTGTTGCACATAAGACCCATACCCATACCTCAAAGGTCAAGGTCACAATTTAACTTTGTTTGATGACACTCTGTCTGTTTGAGATTTAGTGTCCGGTCTGTAACATTGTCATGTATTGATGGATTTTGTAAATACTTGCTACAAATGATCAACATAACATGACGACATGTCACACGTAATACCAAAGATTCTGACATCAAAGGTCAAGGTTACAATTCAAATTTGACGATACTTTTAGTCTGTTTTGAGATTTCGAGTCTGGTCTGTAACTTTGTCACCTTTGATCAATTTTAAAAAAACTTGGCTCAATTCATCAGCATCGCGCAAAAGACCCAGAACCTTACCTCAAAGGTCAAGGTCACACTTTCAGTTTGTTTGATATTTCAAGTCCAGTCTGTAACTTTATCATACATGGATGAAATTTAAAAGCATTTCGAGAATTGATCAACATGACATGATGACGTGTCGTTTGTAAGACCCAGAACCTTACGTCAAAGGTCAAGGTCAAACTTTCAATTTGTTTGTTATTTCATGTCTGGTCTGTAACTTTGTCTTACATGGATGGATTTTAAAATAGCTTGACACTAGTGATCAACATGTCATGATGATGTGTCACCTGCATTTACATGTAGAAATACCGAGACCATTACATAAGATGTCAAGGTCAAGGTCACACTTTAATGTAAAACATGAAATTGCATGTCTAGTCTGAAACGTCAGTCCATTACAATTGATTTTCATAGATACATTTAAAATGCTACCTGTTATAAAATCTATCGCTATTTTCACAGACCATTTTGGGGGCATGTGATATTTCTTGTTTATACCTTGGTGATGTAGGAGTAACATATAATGTGAGCATTCATGTGTCACCTGAAACCTTGTCTCAAAATTGTGAATTACAAAGTGAATTACTATAGGAAGCATTGGGGAAACAAAAAGTGAGCATGATTATGGACACATATGAGTTCTTTATAAAAGTTGTGAATTGCATGTTCCTGGGTCTCATGGCTTGGCCCTGGTGTTGGGGCATAAAAAAATTAGTGTGTCCGTAAACAATTAACATTTTTCGGCTTCTTCTCAAAAACCTTAAGCTCAATCATAATAAAATGTCGTATGCAGCTTGGGGGCGGGGCCACAACAGTCAAATTCAAGGTAAACTTTAATAATCTTCTTACCATCAGAAGCACTAGGAAGCATATGGTGAGCATGATTATGGATGCATATGGGTCCTTTATAAAAATTGTGAATAACATATCCCTGGGTCTCACCTTGGGGGTGGAGCCCCAAAAAAGTTCTTCTTCTGATTATAGCATGCACTCAGAAACAAATTGTGAGCATGATTATTGATGCCAATGGGTCCTTTATAAAGTTATGAATTTCATGCCCCATGGTCTCAAGGTTTGGCCGTGGGGGTGGGGCCTTCTTTACTAAATCTATATACATGTAAGTGAAAAATGACAAAAAACGTTAAATCTTATGACTGAATAGACTTCTGTTAATGTTTTTTGGTGTGATTTGTTGTTGCTGACCAGATGGTTAATACTTATTGTGAATTTCATGGTCCCCAACCCCATGAGGTCTTAGAGGTGGGGCCAAAAACAGTCAAATTCAAGGTAAGCTTTAAAAATCTTCTTCTTATAGGAAGCATTCAGAAGCAATTTGTGATTTTCATGCCCCTGGGTCTCACAGGAAGTACTTCCGTGGGGTAGTTGCGTAATGACGGTTATAAATAATCCTTGTTTCTTTGGCCTTAAAAGTGTATTTTCCTTATTTTAATGCTCATTTATTTATTTATTTGAACGGCATTATTGATGTATTTTGACCACTTTGGGAGCGTGTCATGTTTGAATTGTGAATTGACAAAAAAAAATGATGCTTGAAAATTGGAGTATGAACACATGATTTCTGACATCTACTTTCACCATAACAGAAAAATATTCTCTTATTTGCTACATGAACCCTACATTTCTTGTCATTGGTGCAGAGGTTGACAAACAATGAAATGTAAGTTTTACTTCTTTCATTTTGGATATTCAATGGATGACAAGCTTACAAACTTTTTTTCTTAATTTAAGAACAAAAATAAATTGTGGACTTAACCTGTAAAGCAACCTCAGGCCCTCTTGGACCTTTTGTTTGACTAGAAATGGTTTCCTACCTGTGACTGACAGCTATGCAAGTAGCACAACACACCACGTCATGGGTGCCACAGTACATGTCAATGCCTTTGCCATGATGTATCTCACATTTCTCCTTGGGCAGCAGTGGGCTTCCATGTTGTTGTCCTTTGCCTGTTGGTGGCACTTTATCCAGGAGTTGGTGGTTCCGCATCATGTCAAATCTATTATGAAACTTGAGGCACATGGAACACAGGCTTTCATCACATTCCACACAGTATTTGATTGCCTCCACATTCTTACCTTCCTTTGAACAAGGTGAGCAAGAGAAATCATAAATAATGTCCGAACCTTTTCCAATAGACATAGATCCAGATCCTCTCGAGGCGGCCATTTTAAAATATCCAACAATTAGCCGATCTAAACTGATCTTCAGCTAGTTGGCTTTAGTCTAGATCATTTAAAGTTTCATCATATTTCAAATATCCAACAATTAGCCGATCTAAACTTATCTTCAGCTAGTTGGCTTTAGTGCAGATCATTTAAAGTTTCATCATATTTCAAATATCCAACAATTAGATGATCTAAACTTATTTTCAACTATAAATCCGTATACGCTATTTTGAAACTATGTCATTCTATTTTTTAGGTGGAATCTACCGTATTTGGGATGACAACACATTTATATATTATATAAGTTATGCAATACAATATTGGACGAGTCTAACTTTAACTAGAATGACAGTTTCACAAAAGTGTACTCGGTTTATAGTCTGTTTTGTTTACTTGAGAATGGTTGGTTGTTAACATGTTATTGTCCAATACAGGCAAGACAGGTGTATAGGTATTCAATTATGATGTGTTGCAATTTCACGCTTTACCTAAATTGTGCAATAATGAACTTGCCCAACTATTAAAGTTTGAATAGATTATAGTTGGTTTTTGTCCAAGTTACATGCAATCAATATAGAGAATGCTTAGGCAAGTGTGTTATCAGTATGGGTAAATGTGTACTGCATAAACCAGTATTCCGGGTATAAATTTGTTAGATAAATTATCACAAACCTGGTGTGACAAATATTGTATTTCTAAATTTTAAACTAACAATTGTTTTCATGTAGATTTTATCCTTTATTAAAATTTAGCAAATTAATGTGTCCTCCAGGATTGATATCATTGCAAGGTTACTCCGGTGACCGTTAATCCAAATTTGTCATCACTAACACCAAATGGACATACATATATATATATATATACTTTCTTCACTTCCTGAATGGCAGTGAGAACATTTGTCCATTGTTTACATGTTCGCAAAGACTGCAGCGTGATCTAGTGGTAGAGCGTCCGCCTTACATGCGGAAGGTCGTGGGTTTGATCCCCGACCGGGTCATACCAAAGACTTTAAAATGGTACAAAACGCTTGACACTCAGCATTTAGAGGAAAGTTTTAGGTCTGGTCCGGCCGGTGTCAGTATAATGTGACAGTGTATCATACCGTGTATCTGCGGTATGATACTCCAGTGTGACAGTGCTCAGAATACTGTCTCAAGTAGACACCGTCGCGATATGACTGAAAAATTGTTGAAAGGGATGCTAAACACCATATAACAACAACAACAATATTCACAAATTGACCTCCTCCTATCATTCTTTTCTGAGTGAATTTTCATAGGACTTTTCAAGATTCATTTCATGTCTGGTCTGTAACATTGTCTTATATGGAGGGATTTTACTTGACACATTTGATCAAGATGACATGATGACCTGTTGCATGTAATACCTAGACCCGTACCTCAAAGGTCAAGGTCACACTTTGAGTTTGTTTGAGAACACTTTGAGTTTGTTTGAGATTCAGTTCAATTCAGTTCTGTAACTTTGTTAATCAGTTGATCAACATGACACGACGTTGTGTGGCGTGTAAGAAAAAAAACCTTACCTCAAAGGTTAAGGTCACATTTTCAGTTTGTTTGATATTTCATGTCCGGTTTAACTTTGTCATACATGGATGGAAGAGAAAAAGAAGAGAAAAAAATAGAAAAAAGTTCTAAGGCTTAGACCATTATAAATTAATTACTAGATTATCATCCTAATTGTTCTTAAAGAGTGGGAGGGTGCGATGATTTTATTTTTAATTTTTATTTTAAAAATTTTGTTGTTGGTAAAAAAAAAAATATATTTTTTTTTAATGAAAATAAAAAGGGTCAGAGCAGCATGATAATTTGTGGGGTGGCGGGGATGATACTCTAGCAATTACTTTATTATGGCCTTAAAACTGTCTGTGAGGCCCTGCAATATTATATAGTTAAGTATAAAATTACTAGTAAATGTAAAAATAGTATTTATGCTTTTTTGTGTTTTATGATTTACATATATAATTAGGGTCCTTCGTGGCCTTGTGGTCTGAGGCGCCTTCTCAAGATCACTTACCTCTCACCGCTAAGGTCGTAGTTTCGAGTCCCGCTCGCTCCAAAAACGTTATATGAGAAAGTGGTTCTACTCAGTCTGATGTCTTCCTCCACCAGTAAAACTGGATATGCCATATATAACCTGAAATGTGTTGAAAATGGCGTTAAACCCCATTAAAAAATTGTGAACAACCAGATATAAATCTGCAGACCACACTACAGCGAGTGCACCTAACAACAATGCAAATCAGGGACACCAGAATATAGAATCAATAGAATTGGTGTCAACCACGACTCATATACAATGGATTTACATACAACACATCTGGACTGTAGGGGCAATTTCGTACATGAACAGATAGTTTTATATGAGTATTTATTATATATATATATTCATTATTTTGTATATTATGAAAGGTGTGACAGGGAATGGTCATGATGATTATTGAAAAATAAAGATTTTCAAGTCAACTGTTTAATTCTCCAGTTTGTATATTTACAGGGAACCAGTTTGACGATTATTATGAGTCTGATCTAGAGCGACCACAGACAGGTGGGTAGCCATTTTGTTTTGAGGTTTTGGTTATAAACGAAACTATTGTAAATATGTTATTAGTTAATTTCTACAGTTATTGCTATCAATTTTTTCAATGGTTAACACATAACTACTTTTTGCATTTTGTGCCTGTAGGAATGTCGTACCAGTCGAATCGTTTCTCCGAATATTCACCAGACGTGTCTGATGAGGAATTTGAAAGCGTGTCACAAGTGGCAGGACCAGTAAGTGTTATCCCATTTTTTTTATAAAATGAATAACAAGAAAAACGTCAAAGAAGAATCAAATCTAGTCCTGAGAATGTTTTTTTTCAATTAAGTTACACCATTTATTACAACTTGGTACAACCATAACATTGTGATATGTGAAGAAAAAAAAACATTACATTAAGTCTTGTAGTCACTTTTTTTTGGGTTGCTGTTTCAAGATCACTTACCTCTCACTGCTAAGGTTGTTGGTTTGAGTCCCACTCGGTCCAAAAACATTATTTGAGAAAGTTTGCCAGTTCTTGCACGTGGTTCTACTCGGATTCATTTTGAGGTCTTTCTTCATCAATTAAACTTGATATGCCATATATATCCTGAAATGTGTTGAAAATGGCGTAAAACCCCATTCAGAAAAAAAAGACAATACATTCAAACGTGCGTAAACGATCACAACTATTAAGCATTCTCTTGTCTTAAACAACCACATTTGTTTTTCCCATATCTATGCTTTCAGAGCAAATTAACCTGTATTAAGCAACAACCTGACTGGCTGTTTAAGACAGGTTGCACTGTATATATGGATGGCATCCAGTTTTGTTGGTGGAGGACGCCCTCATAATGAATCTGAGGAAAACCGTCATCCTCCCACAGTAACCATCATCCTTCCACAGTAACCGTCATCCTTCCACAGTAACTATCACAGTAACCATCGTCCTTCTACAGTAACTATCAACCTTCCACAGTAATCATCATCCTTCCACAGAAACTATCATCCTTCCACAGTAACCATCATCCTTCCACAGTAACCATCATCCTCCCACAGTAACCATCATCCTTAACCATCATTCTTCCACAGTAACCGTCATCCTTCCACAGTAACTATCACAGTAACCATCGTCATTCTACAGTAACTATCAACCTTCCACAGTAATTATCATCCTTCCACAGTAACCATCATCCTTCCACAGTAACCATCATCCTCCCACAGTAACCATCATCCTTCCACAGTAACCATCATCCTTCCACAGTAACCATCATACGTCCACAGTAATTATCATCCTTCCACAGTAACCATCATCCTTCCACAGTTACCATCATTCTTCCACAGTAACCATCATCCTTCCACATTAACCATCATCCTTCCACAGTAACCGTCATCCTTCCACAGAAACCTTCATACGTCCACAGTAACTATCATCCTTCCACAGTTACCATCATATGTCCACAGTAACCATCATCCTTCCACAGTAACCATCATACGTCCACAGTAATTATCATCCTTCCACAGTAACCATCATCCTTCCACAGTTACCATCATTCTTCCACAGTAACCATCATCCTTCCACATTAACCATCATCCTTCCACAGTAACCGTCATCCTTCCACAGAAACCTTCATACGTCCACAGTAACTATCATCCTTCCACAGTTACCATCATATGTCCACAGTAACTATCATACGTCCACAGTAACCATCATCCTTCCACAGTAACTATCATCCTTTTACAGTAACCATCATCCTTCCGCAGTAACCATCATCCTTCCACAGTAACTATCATCCTTCCGCAGTAACCATCATATGTCCACAGTAACTATCATCCTTCCACAGTAACTATCATCCTTCCACAGTAACTATCAAACTTTCCTATGTTAAGTTTTATAACTAAGCTGGGCTCAAGTTCATGACCTCAGCATTGAAAGATAAGTGATCTCGTAAAGATATATGAGACCACATAAAGTTAATATATGTAGTTGACTTCACTACTCTACTGTTTTGCTACTCTATATACAAAAGTTAATAGGGCTGTGGTGCAGTGGATAAAGTGCTGGCTGTTTACACCAGAGGTTGCGTGCTTGATACCTAGCATGACCTGATAGCCTTAAAACAACACAACTCAGTAATGATTCTAGCCAGGAAGCAATCTTGAGAGTGGTTCATAAAAGTTTTGAGCTTTTTTCTCAATCAAGATCAAGTATAAATTAGTAGAAACTAATATCTACAAATATTAACAAAGTTAAATTCTGTATATCATAATCTTCAAGATTGGTTTTCGTAATAATCATTTTATTATTTCAGCGTAAGCCCGTGTGGGGTGTTCCAGATTCTGACGGTGAGACATACAGGCCTGACTTGTCAAAGACATTACCAGCACCGAGTAAGAAAACCAGGCAGTAAGTTGAAATTCATTAGTGTGAAAGTTCTAGGTAAAAACTAATATTTATCATTGTTTCCACATCACATTGACATGATTATACATGAACATTTCAGTCAAACTATAGCTCATTTTCTTGTTTTCTTTCATTTAAATGAGTGAAGTTTAAAGTCTCGTGTGCAAATTGTTCAATGAAATAATAAAAAATAAAGTTAAAATGTAAATGATGTTTGTCATTTCAAACAGAATCGCATACACTTTGCCAGGTAGAAATATCAGCCTGCCATATGTTTCACTTCCACCATATGTCTATAAATGAGAAGATAAATTTCATGAATAAAAGACAAACAAACATGTATAAGTGTCTTTAAATGTCCTGGATACTAAGATTTACATCATCACCTTCTATCTTCTTGGTAATCTGGTGAAACTGATCTATCAAACTTTTACACTATTCGTCAACTGGAAGACACTTTAGATATAAAATAAGAAAAATCTCCTGTTACATTTATTGTCTGTTTTAAAGAAATTTGGGCCGTAATATAAATACATAATAAAACATTGTTTGTTGTATTATGTAGGGGGAAGTTCAGTTCCACAGCCCCGGTGCAGTTTGATGATCGGCGTCCGGCCCAGAGACCTGTGGACAGTGAAAACTTCTTTATGCAAGGAGGAAGCAAAACACCCAGACAAGAAATATCACAAAAGGTAAATATTACCAGGATCAACTAAGTAACCAGAAACAGTGTGGGGCCAGTATTTCACAAAGTTTCTTGAGCAATACAAATGTAAATATTACAAAAACTCATTTATTGATCAAAATATTTATTTCATATAAAAGCGTATTATCTGTTGCCATTGAGCTGTTGATTCATATGTGATAATGTACGGCAGTACAAGAATACACGTGTACATGTTTTACTGGTAGGTAATGCGTACATGTTTTACTGGTAGGGTATGTGTACGTGTTTTACTGGTAGGGTATGTGTTCGTGTTTTACTGGTAGGTAATGTGTACATGTTTTACTGGTAGGGAATGTGTACATGTTTACTGGTAGGTTATGTGTACATGTTTTACAGGTAGGTTATGTTTTACTGATAGATAATGTGTACATGTTTTACTGGTAGGTAATGTGTACTTGTTTTACTGATAGATAATGTGTATTTGTTTTACTGGTAGGGAATGTGTACATGTTTGACAGGTAGGTAATGTGTACATGTTTTACTGGTAGGTTATGTGTACATGTTTTATTGGTAGGTAATATGTACATGTTTTACTGGTAGGTTATGTGTACATGGTTTACTGATAGATAATGTGTACATGTTTTACTGGTAGGGTATGTGTAAGTGTTTTACTGATAGATATTGTGTACATGTTTTACTGGTAGGTAATGTGTACATGTTTTACTGATAGATAATGTGTACTTGTTTTACTGGTAGGGAATGTGTACATGTTTTACAGGTAGGTAATGTGTACATGTTTTACTGGTAGGTTATGTGTACATGTTTTATTGGTAGCTAATATGTACATGTTTTACTGGTAGGTTATGTTTTACTGATAGATAATGTGTACATGTTTTACTGGTAGGTAATGTGTACATGTTTTACTGGTAGGTAATGTGTACATGTTTTACTGCTAGGTTATGTGTACATGTTTTATTGGTAGGTAATATGTACATGTTTTACAAGTAGGTAATGTGTACGTGTTTTACTGGTAGGTATTGTGTACATGTTTTACTGGTAGGTTATGTGTACATGTTTTACAGGTAGGTAATGTGTACATGTTTTACTGGTAGGGAATGTGTACATGTTTTACTGGTAGATAATGTGTATATATTTTACTGGTAGGTAATGTGTACATGTTTTACTGATAGGTAATGTGTACTTGTTTTACTGGTAGGTTTTGTGTACATGATTTACTGATAGGTAATGTGCACATGTTTTACTGTTAGGTTATGTGTACATGGTGTACTGATAGGTAATTTGTATATTTTTGAACGATAGGTCAAGATAGTTTTAAAGTGCTGCAATAGAGTTGGTTAACAAGGGTCTCATTGGTAAAAAAAACCCACTCTTGACTACACATTTAGTGATCCATCTGATAGAAGGAAAAAGAAATAAAAACAATATTATTAATAGAATTAATTCATATTGTGTTTGTTGAATTTTCATGGAATATGAACTTGCATTTATATGTGTTAAGTTGTAGAACCCAATTTGGTTTTTTATACAACATGTAATGAACAATTTACTGGTTAGAATCATCTGTCCTTTGGTATTATTGCATACACTTTTTTCAACTTTGTTAGATGCCATGTAGCCATAAAAGATTTTTGCTCTTATTGTCACTAGTTTGCAGTGCTGACACCTTGTCATCTCTTGTTGGCAGTGCTGACACTTTGTCATCTCTAGTTGGCAGAGCTGACACCTTATCACCACTAGCTGGCAGTGCTGACACCTTATCATCACTAGTTGGCAGTGCTGACACCTTATCATCACTAGTTGGCAGAGCCGACACTTTATCCTCACTAGTTGGCAGTGTTGACACCTTGTCATCAGACACCTTATCATCACTAGTTTGCAGTGCTGACATCTTATCATCACTAGTTTGCAGTGCTGACACCTTATCATCACTACTTGGCAGTGCTGACACCTTATCATCAGACACCTTATCATCACTAGTTTGCAGTGCTGACACCTTATCGTCACTAGTTTGCAGTGCTGACACCTTATCGTCACTAGTTTGCAGTGCTGACACCTTATCACCAGACACCTTATCATCACCAGTTGGCAGTGCTGACACCTTTTCATCAGACACCTTATCATCACTAGTTTGCAGTGCTGACACCTTATCATCACTAGTTTGCAGTGCTGACACCTTATCATCACTACTTGGCAGTGCTGACACCTTATCATCACTAGTTGGCAGTGCTGACACCTTATCGTCATTAGTTGGCAGTGCTGACACCTTATCATCAGATATCTTATCATCACTAGTTTGCAGTGCTGACACCTTATCATCACTAGTTGGCAGTGCCGACACCTTATCGTCACTAGTTGGCAGTGACGACACCTTATCATCAGACACCTTATATCACTAGTTTGCAGTGCTGACACCTTATCGTCATTAGTTGGCAGTGCTGACACCTTATCATCAGATATCTTATCATCACTAGTTTGCAGTGCTGACACCTTATCATCACTAGTTGGCAGTGCCGACACCTTATCGTCACTAGTTGGCAGTGCTGACACCTTATCGTCACTAGTTGGTAGTGCTGACTAGTTGGCAGAGCCGACACCTGATCATCACTAGCTGGCAGTGCTGACACCTTATCATCACTAGTTGACAGTGCTGACACCTTATCATCACTAGTTGGCAGAGCCGACACTTTATCCTCACTAGTTGGTAGTGTTGACACCTTGTCATCAGACACCTTATCATCACTAGTTTGCAGTGCTGACATCTTATCATCACTAGTTTGCAGTGCTGACACCTTATCATCACTACTTGGCAGTGCTGACACCTTATCATCAGACACCTTATCATCACTAGTTGGCAGTGCTGACACCTTATCGTCATTAGTTGGCAGTGCTGACACCTTATCATCACTAGTTGGTAGTGCTGACTAGTTGGCAGAGCCGACACCTTATCATCACTAGCTGGCAGTGCTGACACCTTATCATCACTAGTTGACAGTGCTGACACCTTATCATCACTAGTTGGTAGTGCTGACTAGTTGGCAGAGCCGACACCTTATCATCACTAGCTGGCAGTGCTGACACCTTATCATCACTAGTTGGTAGTGCTGACTAGTTGGCAGAGCCGACACCTTATCATCACTAGCTGGCAGTGCTGACACCTTATCATCACTAGTTGGTAGTGCTGACTAGTTGGCAGAGCCGACACCTTATCATCACTAGCTGGCAGTGCTGACACCTTATCATCACTAGTTGACAGTGCTGACACCTTATCATCACTAGTTGGCAGAGCCGACACTTTATCCTCACTAGTTGGCAGTGTTGACACCTTGTCATCAGACACCTTATCATCACTAGTTTGCAGTGCTGACATCTTATCATCACTAGTTTGCAGTGCTGACACCTTATCATCACTACTTGGCAGTGCTGACACCTTATCATCAGACACCTTATCATCACTAGTTTGCAGTGCTGACACCTTATCGTCACTAGTTTGCAGTGCTGACACCTTATCACCAGACACCTTATCATCACTAGTTGGCAGTGCTGACACCTTTTCATCAGACACCTTATCATCACTAGTTTGCAGTGCTGACACCTTATCATCACTAGTTTGCAGTGCTGACACCTTATCATCACTACTTGGCAGTGCTGACACCTTATCATCACTACTTGGCAGTGCTGACACCTTATCGTCATTAGTTGGCAGTGCTGACACCTTATCATCAGATATCTTATCATCACTAGTTTGCAGTGCTGACACCTTATCATCACTAGTTGGCAGTGCCGACACCTTATCGTCACTAGTTGGCAGTGACGACACCTTATCATCAGACACCTTATATCACTAGTTTGCAGTGCTGACACCTTATCGTCACTAGTTGGCACTGTCAACACCTTATCATCAGATATCTTATCATCACTAGTTTACAGTGCTGACACCTTATCATCACTAGTTTGCAGTGGCGGCACCTTATTGTCACTAGTTCACAGTGCCGAAACCTGATCATCACTAGTTAGCAGTGCTGACACCTTATCATCACTAGTTGGCAGTGCCAACACCTAATCGTGCTGTCACCTTATCATCACTAGTTGGCAGTGCTGACACCTTATTATCACTAGTTGGCAGTGCCGACACCTTATCATGCTGACACGTTATCATCACTAGTTGGCAGTGTTGACACTTTATTGTCACTAGTTGGTAGTGCTGACACCATATTTTAAATAAATAAATGAATTACAAAGCAGGAGTTCATGTAACCTTTGATTGTTATATGAAAGTTTATTTCATGTGAATGTTCAACTAAATGAGTTCTTGTTTTTACATCATTAATGTTTTTAGCCATCAGTACCACCATTACATGTCTTGTTTTCAAGCAGTCTAGCTCTTCCATACTGGTAAAATATTGTTTCATCTGTATGTTGAAGATGCCTGATGCTATATAAAACAGTGATAGAACAGTGAGAGTTATAAAACAGTGACAGTTAGAGTTATAGAACAGCGAGAGTTATTAAACAGTGAGAGTTAGAGTTATAGAACAGAGAGATTTATAGAAGAGTGAGAGTTAGAGTTATAGAAGAGTGAGAGTTATAAAACAGTGAGAGTTAGAGTTATAGAACAGAGAGAGTTATAAAACAGTGAGAGTTAGAGTTATAGAATAGTGAGAGTTATAGAACAGTGAGAGTTATAAAACAGTGAGAGTTAGAGTTATAGAACAGAGAGAGTTATAAAACAGTGAGAGTTAGAGTTACAGAACAGAGAAGGTTATAAAACAGTGAGAGTTAGAGTTATAGAACAGTGAGAGATATAAAACAGTGAGAGTTAGAGTTATAGAACAGAGAGAGTTAGAGTTGTAGAACAGAGAGAGTTATAAAACAGTGAGAGTTAGTGTTATAGAACAGAGAGATTTATAGAACAGTGAGAGTTATAAAACAGTGACAATTAGAGTTATAGAGCAGTAAGAGTTATAGAACAGTGAGAATTAGAGTTACAGAACAGAGAGAGTATTAAAACAGTGAGAGTTAGAGTTATAGAACAGTGAGAGTTATTAAACAGTGAGAGTTAGAGTTATAGAACAGTGAGAGTTATAAAACAGTGAGTGTTAGAGTTATAGAACAGAGAAAGTTATAAAACAGTGAGAGTTAGAGTTATAGAACAGTTAGAGGTATTAAACAGTGAGATTTAGAGTTATAGAACAGTGAGAGTTATAGAACAGAGAGATTTATAAAACAGTGAGAGTTAGAGTTATAGAATAGTTTGAGTTATAAAACAGTGAGTGTTAGAGTTATAGAACAGAGAAAGTTATAAAACAGTGAGAGTCAGAGTAACAGAACAGTGAGAGTTAGAGTTATAGAACAGTGAGAGTTATAGAACAGAGAGAGAGAGTTATAAAACAGTGAGAGTTAGAGTTATAGAACAGTGAGAGTTATTAAACAGTGAGAGGTAGAGTTATAGAACAGTGAGAGTTATAAAACAGTGATTGTAAGAGTTATAGAACAGAGAAAGTTATAAAACAGTGAGAGTTAGAGTTATAGAACAGTTAGAGGTATTAAACAGTGAGAGTTAGAGTTATAGAATAGTGAGAGTTATAGAACAGAGAGATTTATAAAACAGTGAGAGTTAGAGTTATAGAATAGTGAGAGTTATAAAACAGTGAGTGTTAGAGTTATAGAACAGAGAAAGTTATAAAACAGTGAGAGTTAGAGTAACAGAACAGAGAGAGTTATTAAACAGTGATAGTTAGAGTTATAGAACAGTGAGAGTTATAGAACAGAGAGAGTTATAAAACAGTGAGAGTTAGAGTTATAGAACAGCTAGAGTTATAAAACAGTGAGAGTTATAGAACAGAGAGAGTTATAAAACAGAAAGAGTTAGAATTATAGAACAGAGAGAGTTATAAAACAGTGACAGTTAGAGTTATAGAACAGTGAGAGTTAGAGTTATATAACAGTGAGAGTTAAAGTTATAAAACAGTGATAGTTATAGAACAGTGAGAGTTAAAGTTATAGAACAGAGAGAGTTATAGAACAGTGAGAGTTAGAGTTATAGAACAGAGAGAATTAGAGTTATACAACAGTGAGTGTTAGATTTATAGGGCAGTGAGAGTTATGAAACAGAGAGGGTTAGAGTTATAGAACAGTGAGAGTTATAAAATAGTGAGAGATAGAGTTATAGAACAGAGAGAGTTAGTTATAGAACAGTGAGAGTTAAAGTTATAGAACAGTGAGAGTTATAGAACAGAGAGAGACAGTTAGAGTAATAGAACAGTGAGAGTTATAAAACAGTGAGAATTAGAGTTATAGAACAGAGAGAGTTATAAAACAATGAGAGTTAGAGTTATAGAACAGAGAGAATTATAGAATAGTGAGAAGTATAGAACAGAGAGAATTATAGAACAGTGAGAGTTATAGAACAGTCAGAGTTATAAAACAGTGAGAGTTAGAGTTATAGAACAGAGGTAATTATAGAATAGTGAGAGTTATAGAACAGAGAGAGTTATAGAACAGTGAGAGTTCTAAAACAGAAAGAGTTATAAAACAGTGAGAGTTAAGATTTATAGAACAGAGAGAATTGTAGAATAGTGAGAGTTATAGAACAGAGAGTTACAGAACAGTGTGAGTTATAGAACAGAGAGAGTTATAGAACAGTGAGAGTTATGAAACAGTGAGAGTTAAAGTTATAGAACAGAGAGAATTGTAGAACAGTGAGAGTTATAGAACAGTGTGAGTTATACTGCTGCATGTTGATTTCATGTTGACTGATGACATTTTGATGTTGTAATCGGTGGCAATAACCTGTTGTGTGGGAGGAAGGGTGAAAAGTAATGTTTGAATCAACAGATGAATATTTGTTGCTCTGTGTTAATGAAACATGACAATATTTCTTGTAATTCTAAGTTTAATGAAACATGAATATAACAAATGTAAAAACTATATTTTTAAAATCATTTATTTTACATTGATTGTGAAACGAGTTCTGAAAACTCACAAAGAATGCTTAAACATTTCCTGGGTAGAACCAGCACATGATCTGAGCACATATCAGTTTTTTGCTCAAGTACAATACACATGGCCATGACGAAGGTTAATACTACAATGTTTATTTGAGATGGACAAATTGAATGTTGAATTTTTTTTTTTGCTTGATAATTTCAGCCACCTATGCCCCCCTCACCAACAAATGTTACTGCACTGAGAGACTCGATGCAGTCATCAAGATCTCAGGATGGAGGTGGGTGGAATATCCCTGACGACACAGAAGTTTCCTTAGCAACAGACTGGTCTGAAGGTATTACTGATCTATGTATAGATACTCATGCACCATTGCCGTACTTGGTATTGCCAGAGTTTGGCTCTGTTTGTTTGCTACATCTGTGTTTACGCCTATCCTGTTTTGTGTCAAAGGCTCCTTAGCTTACTCATTTATTTTACCATGGTTGTGAAACAAGTTCTTACAGGTTGGCATTTTTTCGCCCAAACAGAAATGGCCAGAGTTATAGGTCTTCATTAGATAAAATATTTGCTTAATCATCATACAGTCAAACCTGCTTTAAGCAGCCACTCAAGGGAAAGAGCAAATATGACCTCTTAAAGCAGTTAGCTGATTAATACAGGTTGATAAAAAGTAAAATTGTAAACAGAAAATGCGACTATTTAAAACAAATGGTTGCTTAATAGAAGTGACCACTTAAACAGGTTTTACTGTATATGTTTGCATATGTAACAGCACGGTTCAGACCAATTCCCGCATGACTATTCCATGATGTATGCTACTCATAATGTCCGAATGTCTATTTTAAGAATGGGACTCATATTTTGGTGGATTTGGCATACAAAACCATTAAAATTTTATTTATTTCTGATAATGAGATGAGTTGTATCTATTTTAAAAATAGTCATTTATAGTTTTTTTTTCTAGTATACTACCTTTCAGATATTTATAGTGTTTTTCCTGATATATTGCCATTAAGACATTTATAGCGTTTTTCCTTATATACTACCATTAAGACATTTATAGTGTTTTTTCCTGACACACTACCATTAAGACATTTATAGTGTTTTTTCCTTATATACTACCTTTAAGACATGTATAATGTTTTTTCCTAATATACTACCTTTAAGTCATTTTTAGTGTTTTTTTCCTGATGTACTACCTTTAAGACATGTAAAGTGTTTTTCCTGATATACTACCTTTCAAACATTTATAGTTTTTTTTCCTGATATACTACTTTTAAGACATTTATAGTGTTTTATCCTGATATACTAACATTAGGACATTTATAGTGTTTTTTCCTTATATACTACCTTTAAGATATTTTTAGTGTTTTTTCCTGATATACTACCTTTAAGCATGCATTTAATGATCTTTAACAATAAACAGCATATTTCCTGACAGCTCCTATCATAGGCTTGATGCTTGGTTTGAAATGCATATTTAGGCCCAGTTTGTATCAACACAATTTGCTTATTTAAATGCACAAATACCATGTTGATGATAACATGGTTACAGCAATTTAATAATAATATAATATACCAATATATTCATTTAAGGGTTTTCTTTCATTTTCACAGGAATTGGAAAACTCTGAAAACATTTTGTACAAAAATGATCCTCCAAACAAAGAAACTAAATAATAATCTGTAACCTTTTTATTTCAGCCCCTACGACTGGCAGACCATCAAACGGTCCTCCTAAAGGTACGTAAACTAATCTTCTATTATCCTAGTTTAGTGAGATACACTGCTATATGTTTTACTGATATCATGAAACCTTTGTCAGATTGATTATTACTTTCAAGGGCTGTTTGAATAAGATATTTTTGAAAGTGCATGTTTGTTTAAAAAAAAAATAAACCTCAGCCAGAGTTGAACCCTGGGCATCTAGAATGTAAGACACGTTTTCTCACCACCTTGGACCCATACCACAAACTTTAAAAGTCATATTTAAGATTTTCATATTAACATTAATAACATTTCTGTAGCTGTGTACTGTAAAATATCTCAGGTATGACATTTGATGGAAGACATCTACTGAAATTTCATTGATGTGTGTGCAAATTTATTATGGCTCTTATTTAAAAAAGACATAAGATTTTTTTTTATGTTATTTTGGTGGCAAGCTAAATGACCAGGGATGCATTCAGCACTGTTAAACAGCAAACATGTATAATGCCTGGTTCTCTAAAATTATTGTGTTCTGCATACTAATGTGGGTTGAGCCAGTGTCCAGGAAAATATGTTAGCAAACGTTTAACTGAAATGCAACCCTGACTGCAACAATATACATTATGTCATCAGGGGAAGTAAATCTTGTTCACTATTTTTGAATATATACTTTAGTATTTATATCTTTTTAACAATATCTTTGGTTTCATTGGAAATAGCAAAGTTACTTATTTTCTGCACTTCCCCTTATTTATTATAAAGTTTTTTTCTAGATTTTTATTCATGCTTGGAAAAGTTTCACTTCACAGTTTACCAAATTTGCTACTTGAAATAAAAACATAATTGCTTTATTTGATGGGATCATAATTATGCAAATAGACTTACAAACACACTATGAATTATATTTTAGGAAATGTTATTGCATTATTTAAATGTTATATTTTAAAAAGCAAAATGGTTTCAATTTTTAAATAAAGTGAGCCCGTGTGGTTCCGGCTAAGAATAGAATCACTGTCGATCTCTGCAGAGGGGTAGGAATCCTCCGAATGGGTGTCATGTTCATTTTATCATTTTTTGTCATGTTCACTATTGTGGTTAAATTATCAACCCCTGTGTGGTTCCAGGGAGCCATGAGTGATGGCAAGAATAGAATCACTGTGGCTTATGCATGTCGTAAGAAGCGACAAATTGAGTAATATGATAGAATTTTCTGAAACTCTGCAGTTCTGCAGGTATCAAGGTTCTAGGTTCATTCTGCATATTCATTTGTTGATGTATTGTTTTTTATCTGTATGTTAATTAGTTGTTTTTGTACATGTAGAGTGAACTTAGAATCTTCCTTCCTGTTGGCGTCGAATAACCTATAATGTGTTGGTATGCCGTAAAACTCTATTCATTCAATCATTCATTCATTAAATAAAGTGGTGTGACGATTCTTTTCTATTTTTCAGCATATTAAAAGAAGAAAAGAAGATAAACGTGTCATAATTCCGTCCATAATTACGCATCATTATACATTATTAGAGCTTCAACCACGTATGCTTAAACATAGGAAAACTGTTATGTGTAATAGATAGTTGCAATAGACTTTCCTTTGTTGTATTTTGATACTTGATAAAACAAAACATACATCAACTAAACAGAATTATTGATGAGGGATTCACCTTTTGTATGCAAGTTAATGCAAACATATTTGTAAATAGTGAAAAATGTACTGACCAGAACAGCTAACTCGCCACCTAAGATGTATGTATTTTCCCAAAGAATATCAAAGATTCGTTGACACATGCACTTACAAAATAACCATTTCGTGTGAAACAGATGCACATAAGTAATTGTGTAAAATGTTGCAATCAGCCTATGTAAAATCATTACATAAGTGTCTGTAAATGTTGTATACAAAATTTAATAACGTTACTCAAAAGTTTGACGAAGATATTGGAAATACACAAGTTAGCTGTTCTGTTCAGTCTTGACATATACCGCTGGAAACATTGGAAAACTGGAGAAAAAATTGCTTTTTTCAAACAAATTGTGCAAGAAGGATGTAAACAATTTGTAAAGAAATCATTTACTAGATTGATGAATATATGTCAATACATGCTTTTGCTAAGCACATTGCCAGTTGAATACAGCACATTGCTTAGGGAAATGTAACATGTGTATTTCTTTTAATTTTGATATTAAGTTGTCAGTACCAGAAAATATAATTTTATTTATTATATAGTTTAAATTAATTGATAAAGTTACTGTGTACAAGAGGGTCATTTAACATGACTGTACTAGAAAACATTATTTTATTTATTACAATGGTTATAGTTTAAAGTGATTGATAATGTATAAGAGGGTCATTCAACAAATAACATTTTAATAGATTCACAAAGCTGCTATACATTGTGCTAGAGAATGTCTTTATTGGTAAAACCAGTAAATGTATAAAAAAAATGAAACGGATACTTATTACAGTGGTTCAAGACAGCATCTGAAGATCTCTTAAATGAGACTATGGGATTTTAAGTGCGGATTGAAAATTCCATCCCTCGGGATAACTGTTTCGCTGGTAACACGGCAGAACCTCGTTACCGCTAAAGCAGTTGTCCCTCGGGTTGGAATTTTCCAGCCGCACCTCAAACCCATGAAAGATTCTTATAATATTACATCCAATAATTCTTGCATAAATGCACAGTCAGATGATAAGAAAGAATCAGAACAATGCTCAACCATTTCCGACTAGGTTCATAAGTAAACATATAGGTGGAAATGGCCAACCTTGTCCAGAATAACATAATTTAAGTGTGTTTGAGTTTCGGAATTGAGTTTTCTATATCACTTTTTATAGATGACCTATTTAAACAAAAATTTCTAAAAGGTTACACTTGTTGCTGTATAAAATCATGCGGGACTTCCTAAGGCTACATGATTTTCGCTTTAATAGATGGCATATAGTTGGGCCAGGTCACAACATTCATTTATATGTAAGGTCTCTTTAATATTCTTTAATACATTTTTTAATATTTTACACATTAAATTACCCTTTTATAGACAAGTAGAAATATTATAAAATTAATAAAATGTAAAAACAACGTTTGAGTTTATTGTTTATTATATCACCGTATTATATTCATATGGTAACCTGACAAAGCTGTCAGTTTTGACTTTCACTGTTGAGTCCTAGGTTCAAGTCCTAGCCAGTCAGAAATTAAAGGGTGACTAAAGCAATTTTAAGATAACTTTCGTGAGTATAAAAATTGAAAAAGTTCATTATCAAAACTGATATAAAGCTCTGATCCGTCTTCTGATACCAAAATGAAAACATATTTTTTTATGCCCCCTCAAAAAAATTTTTGGGTGGCATATAGTAATCGCAGCATCCGTCCGTCCGTCTGTCCGTACGTCTGGAGCGGCAGTTGTGGGTTGCGTTGCCAGTACAGAATGGCATTCACCTTTTTTCATTCTTTTTTAGTGTCGTTAGGGTTGGATCTCAAGGTTTGTGACATTAAGGTTAGAAAGAAAATAGGTATTGTTTTGTTTTATGAAAAAAAAAGACATATAAAAACCGCACCCCACAACATCACTTCTACCAGAACGTCCGTCCGCCTGTCCGTTCGTCCTTCCGTCCGGTATTTCGTTTCCGGCCTGTAACTTTGTCATGCATACCTCAAAGGTCAAAGTCACAATTTGAATTTGTTTGACAACACTTTGAATTTGTGTGAGATTTCGTTTCCGGCCTGTAACTTTCTCATGCATAGATGAATTTTGTTGATACTTGCTACAAATGATCAACATAATATGACGACGTGTCGCCAGTAAGACCCACACCCATACCTCAAAGGTCAAGGTCACAATTTGAGTTTGTTTGACAACACTGAGTTTGTGTGAGATTTCGTTTCCGGCCTGTAACTTTGTCATGCATTGATGGATTTTGTTGATACTTGCTACAAATGATCAAAATAACATCATATATTTTTATTTTCACAGACCATTTGGGGGGCATGTGACACTTAACAGTGACATTTCTTGTTTCATCATATAATTTTTGTTTTAAATGATTACCAAGTCGCTGATACTCTATCCTGAATGGTTCATTGGTGATAATATGTTTATTCTGGCACAACTCAAAGTGTTCTCTAGATACTGTTGTTTTCATGATACCATATTGTGGTTTAGATGCCAATGAGTGTGCTTGGTTTACACAAAGTTATTATACCAAGACCACTAAGTAAGCTCAGAGCTTGTATGAATCACTTTCGAGTAAAATTCCTTAGCAAGGATCCTTCGTGGCCAAGTGGTCTAAGGTGCCATCTCAAGACCACTTACCTCTCACCGTTAAGATCGTAGGTTCGAGTCCCGACCATTCCAAATACTTTATGTGGGAAAGTTTGCCAGTTACTTGCGGAAGGATGGTGGTTCTATTGGGATTCATTCTGAGGTCTAAGTCCTCCAACAATAAAATTGGATATACTATATTTAACTTAAAATATGTTGAAAATGGCATTAAATTCCTTTCGAAAAAATCCTTAGTAATATTGGTATTCAGTGTTGTTTTTGAGAGGTCATTGAGATGAGCCTGAAATCAAACTCGTGACCTCTGACATGAGTGACCAACATTCTTTCCATAGCTATACTGCCTTGCTTAATGAGAATGCTTGCATCCATAATTATGAAGAGACCTTCCAAATTGCTTTGGATCACTGAACAGAAAAAATGTGCTTGGATGAAACCTGACCCCTGAGCGTTTTCCACTGGTTAACACTTTCCTAATACTATTATGCTAGTAATATGGTCTGCACGAACATCAAATTTATCTGCCCATAGCTGACGCCGAATTGGTCTGCCCATAGCTGACACCAGTTTGGTTTACCCATAGCTGACACCAATTTGGTCTGCCAATAGCTGACATCAGATGGTCTGCCAATAGATGACATCAGTTTGGTCTGCCTATAGCTGACACCAATTTGGTCTGGATTAGCTGATATCAATTTGGTCTGCCTTTAGCTGACACCGAATTGGTCTAACACCAATTTGATTTACTCGTAGCTGATGTCAATTTGGTTTGCCCATAGATGACATCAGTTTGATCTGCCCATAGCTGACACCAATTTAGTCTGGATAAGCTGATATCAATTTGGTCTGCCTGTATCTGACACCAATTTGGTCTGCCCATAGCTGACACCAATTTAGTCAGGATTAGCTGATATCAATTTGGTCTGCCCATAGCTTACACCAGTTTGGTCTGCCCATAGCTGACGCCGAATTGGTCTGCCCATAGCTGACAACAGTTTGGTTTGCCCATAGCTGACACCAATTTGGTCTGCCAATAGCTGACATCAGATGGTCTGCCAATAGATGACATCAGTTTGGTCTGCCTATAGCTGACACCAATTTGGTCTGGATTAGCTGATATCAGTTTGGTCTGCCTGTTGCTGACACCGAATTGGTCTGACAACAATTTGATTTGCTCATAGCTGATGTCAATTTGGTCTGCCATAGATGACATCAGTTTGGTCTGCCCAAAGCTGACACCAATTTAGTTTGGATTAGCTGATATCAATTTGGTCTGCCTTTGCTGACACCAATTTGGTCTGCCCATAGCTGATACCAATTTAGTCTGGATTAGCTGATATCAATTTGTTCTGCCCATAGCTGACACCAGTTTGGTCTGCCCATAGCTGACACCAGTTTGATTCGCGCATAGCTGATGTCAATTTGGTCTGCCCATAGCTGACACCAATTTGGTTTGCCCATAGCTGACATCCATTTGGTTTGCCCACAGCTGACATCAATTTGGTTTGCCCACAGCTGACACCAGTTTGGTTTGCCCATAGCTGACACCAATTTAGTCTGGATAAGCTGGTGTCAATTTGGTCTGCCCGTAGCTGACACCAATTTGGTCTGCCTATAGCTGACACCAGATTGGTCTGCCCATATCTGGCACCAGTTTTGTCTGCCCATATCTGACACTAATTTAGTCTGGATTAGCTGATATCAGTTTGGTCTGCCTGTTGCTGACACCGAATTGGTCTGACAACAATTTGATTTGCTCATAGCTGATGTCAATTTGGTCTGCCATAGATGACATCAGTTTGGTCTGCCCATAGCTGACACCAATTTAGTTTGGATTAGCTGATATCAATTTTGTCTGCCTGTTGCTGACACCAATTTGGTCTGCCCATAGCTGACACCAATTTAGTCTGGATTAGCTGATATTAATTTGTTCTGCCCATAGCTGACAGCAGTTTGGTCTGCCCATAGCTGGCATCAGTTTGATTCGCTCATAGCTGATGTCAATTTGGTCTGCCCATAGCTGATACCAATTTGGTTTGCCCATAGCTGACATCCATTTGGTTTGCCCACAGCTGACATCAATTTGGTTTGCCAACAACTGGCACCAATTTGGTTTGCCCATAGCCGACAGGAATTTGGTCTGCCCATAGCCAACACCCATTTAGTTTCCATAGTGATATTGTTTGGTCTGCCCATAGTTGACACCAATTTGGTCTGCCCATATCTGGCACCAATTTGGTCTGCCAATAGCTGACACCAATTTAGTCTGGATTAGCTGATATCAATTTGGTCTGCCTGTAGCTGACACCAATTTGATTTGCTCATAGCTGATGTCAATTTGGTCTGCCCATAGCTGACATCCATTTGGTTTGCCCACAGCTGACATCAATTTGGTTTGCCCACAGCTGACACCAATTTGGTTTGCCCACAGCTGACACCAATTTGGTCTGCCCATAGCTGACATGAATTTGGTCTGCCCATAGCCGACACCCATTTAGCCGACAGCTCAGTACCAACCATTTACTAGAAGCTTTGGTACATGTATGCTCTAAACAATGACGCTGACCTTTCTAAAAGACAAGTGTCTTGACAATTTCTTCATGAAAATTGTTGTAAGATTCCGATTAAAAAAAATCAAACCCTTGGTGATTCAACAGATTATCATTTAGATGTTTATTTTCTTTATATGCTATGCCAACGAGTTGTTTTTGTGGCAATATATCTCAGACTTCATTTCTGTAATAACTTTTGTAACGGAAAAAGTAGCTGTTTGCGGAGGTGTTTTTCTCAACCAGTCAAATCGTTCTTCCCAACTGAAACTTTTTCTGCAAGATGTCTTCAGAAAACAAGATGATCAAAACAATATGGATTGTTTTCTTGTTCTGGATTTTACATCTTAGACGAATTATATTCCATTACTCAGAACAAAACATTTGACTTACAGCATATTTCTACCGTATCACACAGTCTTATCAACTCTGTACTGGGTCATACGTAGTATCATGTGACATAGGAAGATCACGTGATACAAGGACCTGATATCCAGGAAACTACATGAATGTAAGGGATGATAAGGATAGGATCACTAAGGCTTATCAGGGGACAAATTAGGATAATTCTAGGCTCAGATATACCCGTCAAACACATTTGTGTCATCATCACTTTGTGTGTACACTGCTTATAAATCTAGCAAAGTTTATAATTATTATGCCAGTTAAATATATGTACAGCATTGACTTATGACATAAGCACTTTGTGTGTACAAACTTATTTAACTTTTTTATGTTCCCCAAAAGACGAGCATGTAGCTGACATTTTGCAGCTGTCTGTACGTATGTGCAGGCTTACGTCTGAATTTGTTTCCAGAACATAACTCCAAAAGTATTGAAGGAAATCCAATTACAATTGGAACATGGATAGGGCCAATGTGTGGAAATGCAGAGCAAAGTAACATAATTTTATCTGAAATAATGACCTCTTTTGCACTTTATTTTTAACTTGACTATTTCACACAAGAATTCATAGTCATGAAACCTTCTACGATAACTACTAGATGACTCTTGCATGAATATAATGTAAATTATTGCCCTTGTTTGCCCTTCTGGTTGAAGTTTCACGTGCAAGTACCCTAAAGCCCATATCTCACCATAGACACAATGTATTTGATTGAAACCTCGCATAAAAAGTCCCAGTCTACTACAATACGGAATTATTGGGAAGTCGTTTGATAAATAAAGTCTGTATTACAATAGGAATATAGTTAAAGAATATATGCATTAGTTGTATCCATATCAACATCACTGTGGCAAGCTGGAGAATAATCGAGCATGCTGTCTAATGGATTGCTCTTGTGTTGGATATAATTGCTTGTCAACAATATGAAAGAGAGTAACTACTCAGTCAAGCACTTTTTTCGAGCAGCATCTATCAGTTTGACTGATACACTTGTTTTAAATCAGGCACCTTTGTTTATATGTAGAAATAGTTTTTATTATAAAATTCGATTCAAGGTTAAAGAAACTTCTCCACAATGCCTGTTTACCAGGGAAGTTGTAGGAATGACTGACAAAGCAAAATAATTACTGAGATGAAAACTGTCCAAAATAGACTTAAAAGGGACACAAGTAGAAGATGAAACTCTTAAACCAATAATATACAATTTGTATAAAGAATAAGTGTCACAACTCCAGACAATAAAGCTAATGCGAAGCTATGATAACGGAATGATTAAGTCTCAAGTGGCGATTACTTGTACATAGAGGCCTTTGTTTCAGGATCGAAACAAACTTCAGATATTTATCCAGGTAATTAATTGATGTCAGAGTTTTATGTTTAGAAGTTGATGTTGTATGGTTTAAAGGGAGTATATCAGGAAAAAAAGCTATACATGTCTTAAAAACGGAAATTATTTTTGAGATTGATAAAGGTATCGCAATACCATTTATATATAAAATGTCATGTCATTATATCATGTCACTTATTACATAAGTCGCACTTTTAAGCGGCAAATCTATTTTAGCCTAATCCATTTTCAATATATTATTTTGGCAATGAAGGTCAGTAAATATATATAGGCATGTTATATTGGGAAAAAATGTTTTAGCCAAATATAAAAGGGATTTTTTAACTTGGGCTATGCGCCTAGGTTATAGACTACATTAGGTTTCCACTTAAAACTGCAATATATTTAGTGACATATTAAATGAGTTGCATGATTTTATTTTAATTTGATAAATTTTACAGGTTTACAAAAGACAAATTTATTTGATCTTAAAGAGAGTCCATTTGACAATATGAAGGTCATCAAGCAGTATTTAAGTGCTGTATATTTGTAGAATTGGGATTTCATTTCATGTTCACCACTCCAATCAGATATTGATTTTGTCACGTTTTGGTGGATTTGGCATACCAGATATGGTATTTAATTTATTAATGACAAGATGTTCTTTATGCATTTAAAAAAAATCCAGATATAAATTCTGTTCCCTTTAACATATATTTATATGGGAGTATACGGCAATTGAGGAGGCTGAAACAACGACCCAGAAGTCCAAAAACTGGTCATCTACATGTTTATACATGTGTTGTATCTGTAAATCAAGTTTGTGTTTTGTATAGTGATGTTTCATTTACAATTTTGTGAAGGCATACTAGATATGTGGCTATTTTGGTTGTATGTTCTCTTCTTTTGAGGTTGGGGGATCCTTATGAATAAAGGGCATTACATAAAAACCCAATAACACTTACAGGGGCGTAGCGTGACATCTGAAATCAAATCCTAAATAAATAAAAGGGTAAAACGTTGATAGAATTAATAAAAGTAACAGGAATGGACAAGGTGGTAAGGGGTAATACCACCGAATGAAGCATGAAAGTTTGAAACCACCAGAAGGCACCATTTATACTTCTATTTTTAAAAATATCTTAGGCGAGGCCCCTCACCACCATCAGCGTAAGTGAGATTCCCTCGCCGCACTTTATCCCTGAGTAACTTCAAATTTTGTAACGCTATGCCCTTGTTTTACAAACAGTGTTACTTTCATGACAGTTAGTAGTTTTATGGTCTGATACATCACCTATAAATATCCATCCAGACTTTGGAATGTCTTTTTATCTGTTCATTTTATAAGGACATTTTTCAGTCATAAAAGATTTGAATATTTGCCAGGCAATGAAATACAAATGGAATGTATTAATCAAATTATGGCATATTTTATAAGTTAATTTGTCACACATGTCTGGCACACTGATTGATGCTTTTGTAATCTAGTTACTTTATTGTAAAGCTGTTTCCCACATAGTGTAATTGAACCAGTCCACAAAACAGTTCAGACATTTTGTGGTTTAGTAATTTGCCATAGATGACATGGAATTTATATTGTTTTTCTCATGCCATGTTTTAGGGATATTTAAAATATGTTACATTCCACATTTCTGTGTAGTATGTCTCTTCCTATGACATCAGCTGACACAAGGATACCGGTTCTCTGGCCATTATGAGTGATGTTTTTAGATGAACATAATTCCATTAAAGTTGATTGTATTAGTTTCCTTAACAGTCATTATCTAGAGAAATGCAATAGATGGTTTCCTTGCCTTCATTATCAAGGTTTGTAGTTGTCATTGCCTTCTGTGCCGATAACCAAGAGCAAAGTTCGGGAAGGTCTCCGAGTCATGATGATCTATGCCTGATTGTAATTGTTTCCCTAACTGTGATTACAGAGAGCAATTCTGCACAAGACTTTTCATGCCATGGTGATATAAGGTAGTGATTGTAATTGTTTCCCTTACTGTGATTACATAGAGCGATTCTGTACAAAACTTTTCATGCCATGGTGTTCTAAGGTTGTGCTTGTAATTGTTTCAATAACTGTGATTACATAGAGCGATTCTGTACAAGTCTTTTATGCCATGGTGATCTAAGGTTGTGATTGTAATTGTTTCCCTCACTGTGATTACATAGAGCGATGGTGATCTAAGGTTGTGATTGTAATTGTTTCCCTCACTGTGATTACATAGAGCGATTCTGTACAAGACTTTTCATGCCATGGTGATCTAAGGTTGTGCTTGTAATTGTTTCCCTAACTGTGATTACATAGAGCGATTCTGTACAAGACTTTTCATGCCATGGTAATCTAAGTTTGTGATTGTAATTGTTTCCCTCACTGTGATTACATAGAGCGATTCTGTACTAGACTTTTTATGCATGGTGATCTAAGATTGCGATTGTAATTGTTTCCCTCACTGTGATTATATAGAGTGATTCTGTATAGGGATTCTCATGCCATGATGATCTAAGGTTGTGATTGTAATTGTTTCCCTCACTGTGATTGCATAGAGCGATTCTGTACAAGACTGTTCAGGCCATGATGGTCTAAGGTTGCAATTGTAATTGTTGCCAATGATGATCTAAGTTTGTGGTTATAATTGTTTTCCTCACTGTGATTACAAAGAGCGATTCTGTACAAGACGTGTCATGCCATGGTGATCTAAGATTGTGATTCTAATTGTTTTCCTCACTGTGATAACATCAAGCGATTCTATACAAGACTTTTCATGCCATGGTGATCTAAGGTTGTGATTGTAATTGTTTACCACACTGTGATTACATAGAGCGATTTTGTACAAGACGTGTCATGCCATAGTGATCTAAGTTTGTGATTCTAATTGTTTCCCTCACTGTGATAACATAGAGCGATTATATACAAGACTTTTCATGCCATGGTGATCTAAGGTTGTGATTGTAATTGTTTCCCTTACTGTGATTACATAGAGCGATTCTATACAGTACTTTTCATGCCATGGTGATCTAACATTGTGATTGTAATTGTTTCGCTAACTGTGATTGCATAGAGCGATGCTGTACAAGACGTGTCATGCCATGGTGATCTAAGGTTGTGATTGTATTTGTTTCCCTTACTGTGATAACATAGAGCGATTCTGTACAAGACTTTTCAAGCCATAATGATCTAAGGTTGTGATTGTAATTGTTTCCCTTACTGTGATTTCATAGAGATTCTATGTAGGACTTTGGCTGATTGTAATTGTTCCCCTCTCTATAATAACATGGAGCGATTTTGTACAGGACTTTTCATTTCATGCCATGATGATCTATGGTTGTGAGTGTAATTGTTTCCCTTACTGTGATAACATAGAGAGATTCTATGCAGGACTTTTAGGCCATGATAATCTAAGATTGTGATTTTAATTGTTTCACTTACTGTGATAACATAGAGAGATTCTATACAGGACGTTTAGGCCATGATAATCTAAAATTGTGATTGTAATTATTTCCCATGGTGATCTAAGGTTGTGATTGTAATTGTTTCCCTCAACGTGAATACATAGGGGTATTCTGTAATGGACATTTCATGTCACGTTGGTCCAAGTATGTTATTGCAAATGCTTCCCTAACTAGGATTACTTCAACAATGCTGTAGATAGTTTTCAATGTTATATTGATCGAGAGTATTGGTTGTTGTAATTGCTTCCCTTTGGCTACCTGGGATGTAGAATGATGATCATGCCATGATAATCTAGGGCTGTAGCTGTTATTTCATTCCTAACTGTGATGGCCAAGAACGATGCACATGACCTTCAAGCCTGTAAGGCATGTTGATTCAGAGCTGTAATTGCAAATGCATTCCTAACTGCGATGGCCAAGATTGATGCACATGACCTTCCAGCCTGTAGGGCAGGGTGATCCAGAGCTGTAAGTGCAATTGCATTCCTAACTATGATGGCCAAGAACAATGCACATGACTTTATAGCCTGTAGGGCATGGTGATTCAGAGCTGTAAGTGCAATTGCATTCCTAACTGAGGTGGCAAAGAACGATGCACCTTACTTTCCAGTCTGTAGGGCATGGTGATCCAGAGCTGTAAGTGCAATTGCATTCGTAACTGAGATGGTCAAGAACGATGCGCATGACTTTCAAACCTGTAGGGCATGGTGATCCAGAACTGTAAGTGCAATTGCATTCCAAACTGTGATGTCCAAGAACGATGCACATAACTTTCCAGCCTGTAGGGCATGGTGATCCAAAGCTGTAAGTGCAATAGTATTCCTAACTGTGATGGCAAAAAACGATGCACATGACTCTCCAGCCTGTAGGGCATGGTGATCCAGAGCTGTAAGGGCAATTGTATTTCTAACTGTTATGGCCAATAACGATGCAAATGACCTTCCAGCCTGTAGGGCAGGGTGATCCAGAGCTGCAAGTGCAATTGCTTCGGTAACTGTAATTACATAGAGCGATGTTGTATGTCTCACTACACAGTTACACCCACTTTTCCCCACGGTAGCGTGATTCGTACGCTTAAAAACAAGGCCTGTATAATTTGGTTTTGAAATATTGTTGCGTGCCTGTGTAGCGTGAGATCCTCCAGCCCCATGAAAAATGTCAGTGCGCATGCGCATCATCATCAGCACTTCCGGTGTGATAATTGTCAGACAACAAAAAATATTGTTAAAATAAATTTTTAAAATAGTCTATCTCTGCCATTGGCACAGCTGCTCAGGTTGTGCAATGTCTTTATAATTACGATGGTATCAGCACAATGGAGCGTTAGTGCATATCAAAGCACGTCTTCGAACGATTTTTATATATTTTTTATTTGATGGTCCTCTACGTGCATACTCCATCCGCTTTTTTATGGGTGGATTTTCCGCACCGATTTCAGTGCGGAGACCAAAACACTCGTATTGATTAAAATATGTTATATCATTAGCAAAAACTCTTACCGGTTGTTATATATGGCTATACCGTAAAAAAATCCACAAAACCACACATTTAACACTTAAATAACTCAGTTTTTACATACAATCCTATTTTCAAATCGTGTTTGACAGTTATCAGGTGATGCGCACCTTTCAAGTTGAATAAAAACACTGTGGATGGAAGCTCTACGCGGTAAATTGAAAAGCAATACTTATCAGGGTAGGCAAATACGCATTATGTTCCGAGAAAGTGACATTTCCTGTCACAGTGTGTATTAAAATTAGACAAACCAATACTTGTGTTTTGACAAAAAAATGACAATATTCATTGCTATTAAAGTTTAATAAATATTATGTCTGTAGCAGAAATGGTGCTTGTACTTTATAAGTTGAAAACGGATAATAAGAAATACTGTGAACAAAATAGTGTTTAAACTAAATGCGGCCTGTACACTAACATTTCCTTTGGCAAATAATGCAGCCACACACATGACATTGTCTTTCTCCGCATTGCCTCGACTTTGGAATATCTGTTATTTTCATATTATTTTTGATCGTCTGCTACCGTTTTCATTAGTGATCTTTTGTAAGTGTATTATTAGATCGACATAATGTTGTCCAGTACGGCCACCCATTCCTACCTCCTGCCAATATATCCTAAAACACTTTTAGGAGCTCATCAGTTAATGATAATATCTATGTCGGGTTTATATACTTCCATGCCGAAAGTTAATCGTGTGTTCATTAATCTCTTGTAATCTTCTATCATAACCGTTGAATGTATAGTAAAAGAGTAAAACTTAATTTTCAAAAGATAACTACATGCGCCAATAGTACACAATGATAATTTTTTTACCATATCAACTTATGTACAACGTTAAGCCGATGTCAAAGAATTGACGCCAGTTCTTTGATGCATACGTGACTATTGAATATAATCTTGTATAGTTTTAATGAATTATGGGCAACGATACATTTATTAGCTCTTAATTGGTATCAATCCATATTGCAACTGAAAACAATATTTCTATAACTTCGTCAGGGATCTGTGGGCTGAGTAATGCAATGCTTCAAGCACGGTTCTATGGTTAGAAATTTAATGATACATACGTTATTCATAATTAAAATCATCATTTTGCATTCACAATATAAGAAACTTGTTTTACTGTTAGCTTATGACAATTCCCATTTCAACAACAATTTGATATACTGCCAATAAGTAGTTAGAATCATTAAAAATTGTGTGGCCGATACATACGATATCAATTAGGTGAAAACTTAACAATAAATACCCAAACAGTCGTAGCTTGTCACCCAATGTTGCTCAGACGGACATTATTTAAAATAATGAAAGCTTCTGAATATTATTGTATTTGATTACAACCTACTATAAATGACAGACAAATCTGAATATTCATGTACAGACTTTAATATCAACACTAAATGTTGTATGCATTCACATGTCCTTTCCACCAATATACGCGGTGTTGCTAGATTTCTTGAATTTGCCCACCAATAAATGAAGATATTCTCAGTGTAGTGTCTAATATCTAACTATAGGCCCTGTCTTACAGATCTCACGGCTAGATTTCTTGAATCTGCCCACCAATAAATGAAGATATATTTATTTTTGCAGGCCCTCCTATTGCATATTAGACAAAGCTGGGCTTTTTTTATTTAGGCACCCAAAATAAACAACTTTGTCTAAAAGATATATTCTTTTAATTCGAGATTTTGCATTTACCCCTGATAATATACGCTACAAAACTACCAACAGCGCCAATCAATTTTCTAAAATTAGCTTTCTTGGAAAATCCGAGTTTGGCGTTACTTTTCGGGGCCAATAAATAACGTTTCCACAAGAATTGCATTCATTTTTTTCATTTTAGCCTACTTTCTCTTTTAAACATGTATATACATAACGACAGATTACTTATCTATTGTCATATCATGCTGCACACTCAATGTCTGATTGTTCAAATTGCACATACACGTGTACGTGAAATGTCTATGCTTGGCCTTAATTTCTATCATAATATGAATCACATTGTGCACTTTAGGGGATTTCCCACTACTGTGTGCAAAAACGCGCCACAGATTATCGATTCTTCAACGTAGTTTAAATATATATAAAAAAGTAATTGCAGGTAGCAATGTCTAACCAAACGGGTTAAATATACACAACAGCAAAGTCGTGAAAAAATAAACAAGCTATGTAAAAACATTTAAAACATATAGTAATATGACTACAGCTGACGATGGTATAACAATACATTGATACTATCAGACAAGGAAGTAGGAAGAAATATATGTGGAAAGTTTCACCATACAAATAAAAACCATATAATAAACAGCGTGTTTTTTTATATTCCCACATATATATGGCTATAATCTAGATCCAGGAAGACTTCACGGTATGTGTCAGTGCCGATTATATACACCACAATACAATCAGAACGATTAACCTATATACCCAAGGTAGTAAACAGTCGGATAGTGTTACGGAGAATATTTATAGTTCAATAAAGCCACCCCAAACACAACACAGCCGGGTACGATTAACTCGGTCGGTATAGCGCATCTCACTATCGTCTCACTATCGAATCCCCGCACGGCTACAGTCTCCGTTTTGATTGATATACGACATTGAGTCTCATTACCATTCGTCCATCAACGCTGATTCAAGTGGTGGAAATTAACACTTACTTGTGGAGATGGAGGTGCTCGAGTACTGGTTAACCTTTCAGGATCCGAAGAAAGAGTGGTTAGGTTAATTGATCGTCAGTTAGCCATTGATGGCAGTAAATGACACCAAATATCCAATCAATCAATCTATCAATCAATCAATCAATCAATCAATCAATCAACAATTCAATCAAATAAAAGAGCCACATATGTTCACATCATTTACAAACATAGCTTTGGGACATGTAGTACAGCGGTTAATATACGCCCGGACAAACAAAAATTGATCCAAGGTAATATTGCTAGGTATTTAAAATGCAACTGAATTTTAAAGCAATATATCCACGTTTAAACTTTTTTAAAAAGTTTATTCAATTGAGTTGTGAGCACATTTCCCATACATAAATATATGGTCAGTGAGCTGTATATGTGCTAACAAACACTATTCAGAACGCTTTAGAATTATAAAAAAAAGATGTCCAAATTATAAAGCGTGACAAACGCTTTATAAATTATTTTTAAATTGCCTAGGATTCCAACTTGGCTTCAAATTGAATCATGCGAGTCGTATTAAAAAACTTCACGTTTTAGTGCGTAGTGTACTTTACCTGCCTTGAAAGTCATTTTGACAATTTTTTTTGACTCGGGTGAGTTACACGCTTGTTTTATAAAGTGTTAGTCACGCATTATAATTTGGGCATCATTTTGTTCGTGATTGTGTTTATATGCTCATATACAGCTAATTGATCATATGTTTGTATGGGAAATGTGCTCATTACTCAATTATTTTTTTTTTTTAAAAGTTCAAACGTGGATGTGTTGCTTTAATATACGCGACAGTTCGCCGGACATTATTATTAGTGGAGTCGAATCGCATCGATACTAATACAACACTGTTTCTGTGCGTTTTTATATGTATTATTAAAACAATGTCAATGCATTGGTGAATAACACCAAATAATAAACGACACCACAGGTTGATATAACCACTCAAGTGCATATAGTTTTTTATGGCATTGTCATTAAGTAAGGCACGCCAAATTGTAGTAAACATAATAACTTAGTTCTGTATAATGTGCCATGGCCATATTCAGTGGTTTGTTTACAAGAGTGCACACCACCACATGTGTGTCGTTGCTACCCGGGGTACGCGTGCACATTGATAATAATTGGTAGCTGTTAAACCCAAGGAATTATAAAGAGTATATACAAGCCCTTGGTTAAACCCAATGCATGCTATGATATTAGATTGATCAGCTGTCGAGCATGCAGCGCATGATAACGATACGCACATATTGATATTCACAATTCGTTATATATTCGACAAAAAATGAAAACGACTTGGAAGTTAAACCAGGTGACAAACATATTAACAATTCGCTATTTATGGATTCATAGGATAGAGAACAATGCATTCCTAGTGAGGCGCAGTGTTGAAAAACAATACAATGCATTCACAAATATGTTTACCAGGGGAAAACAGTCTCAGTGGAGGTATGTTTGCAATGACTTGCATACACAATATCGGTGATACCAAACAACACCCATTGTTAGCGCCAAGGTTACTTACACCTTGTTATTATTGGAGTATGTTTATAAATGGCGTTTAGGTATGTCGTATACATGCGGCATTTTTGCTCTACCTTTTTACTGTATAAGTAACAAAATAGAACACAATCAAATAGCCAAATTGGCAATACATGTACATTTATTGTGAATACAATATAAGCGCATCACATGTGACAATAAAACATCCAATTCAACAACGACAACAAAGGTTTGTTTACTGTTTATATGTCGTGCCGACGTAAAGTAAAATTTATTTTTTATTTAATTTCATTCGTCAACTACAACAATAACAAACAACAACAACAGTGGTAACATCTACAACAACATCAGCAGTTACAACAACAGCAGCAACAGTAACAGTAGCAGTAACAGCTACAACAACATCAGCAGTTACAACAACAACAACAACAACAACAACAACAAAACAATAACAACAACAACACCATCAACATAGAAAATAGCAGCAGCAGCAACAGCTACAAAACAGCAACAGTTAAATATAAAAAAGGACACTGTTGAAGCTAAGATATTTAGAGCCCCGCTACTGGGGTCACTTACCCTGCTATACTGGTTGCCGTGAGAGGGTATGGGCTTGACTAGTAGCTATGCATACGTTTTGTATACAACCGAGCCGGACGGGTGATTATTGTACTAGTTTTTTTTTTCAATGATCTTAATCTCCATTATTTTTATGTATCTTTCCTGTCAAATTAATGTTTTATCTCAGTAAAATATTAGACACTATACTGAGAATATCTTTATTTATTGGTTGACATGTAGAAATCTAGCCATGAGATCTGTATTAGACAGGGCCTATAGTTAAATACTAAACACTATACTGAGAATATCTTCATTTATTGATTGACATATATATAGAAATCTAGCCGTGAGATCTGTAAGACAGGGTATATTGTTACATATTAGACACTTTACTGATAATAACTTCATTTATTGGTTGACATATAAAAATCTAGCCATGAGATCTGTAAAACAAGGACTATAGTTACATATTATACACTATACTGAGAATAACTTCATTTATTGGTTGGCAGATTCAAGAAATCTAGCCGTGACTTAGTCCAGAGGGTCCTCAAAAAGGTAAAAATTGGAAATTACAAAAATGTTTTCCGAAGAATCGGTGTCATATTTGTTCATATTTGGCTTAAAGATAAGTATTAAGTAGTTAATATTTATAGTTAGGGGACTTAGAATTTTACATAAGGATACTATGAGAAAAAAGAACATTTTCATTTCTATTATTATCATATTCATTTTATTATCATTATTATCATTGTACTTTAATTTAAATGACTATATATTGTTATTAGTATCATCATCAGCAGCAGTAGTAGTAGTAGTAACTTATACCAATATGTTTGAAATGTACAGCTGCCAAAAAAGGAAAATAAGTGTGTCGTTTTCATTATTTTCTCTCGATTATCATTTACTTTTATTATTATCATTTTATTATTATTTTCATTATTATTTGAGTTAATTTAAATTATCATTTAATTTATTATTGAATGAAGGTCTCTCCAAAGAGTCCTTTTTTTATTTTGCGTCTCCCAAGCACATCGGAAATTCAAATAAAACAAAAGCTATCAATCGTCTAACTGCCTTAAAATTCATTGTATATCTCCTATAAATGACAGAGTATAAAAAAGTAATAAACTAGATGCAATATTAACTGTAAATTTATTTAGATTAATATTATATAAATTTGTCTTACAATTTTCATGTCTAACATTATTTACGACAAGCGCTGTGAGAATCGCAAGACAAAACCGGATGTCTGATGAATCTCACGGTCTGAAGGATATCACGCTACACCGGCTCTATAACTCTATCGAGTTTGGTAACGTGTAAATATTTAAATAATATGGACTCCGTGTGAGTAAACTAAACAATGTTGAAAGGGTAATGATTATAAGACAAATCAGACAGAAGTGAATTTATATCTCTTTTATTTTGTAAGTCACATAATCATGAGATATTAATTAACACTTATTTCATGTATCCCAGGACTTGTTATTGTTTTCAGTGGCGTTGCTTACCATAAAATGATGTGCAAGCCCATCGGGTTCTAGTAGGGTCGGGGGAGGGGTGTGGGGGACATTGCCCGGCCCCCATCATAAAAAACGACTTTCATGATGCATTTCCTGCGTTCTGAGGGCATTCCCACGAGATATAATGATTCATTCTTAAAAATATGTGCAAGCCCTGGCGTTGTGGTGCAAAGGCAGCTACGCAACTGGTTTTATTAATAAACAGTGACCATTAAACAACGGATTATAAAATATACAAAGTTTCAATGTTATCCTATGAATTGGACCTAATGTCTATAAAAACTAAGTTGTTATTTTACAAAACAAATGCGTATAATGTTTGGATGTTGTGTTCGTCGATCTATTAAAGATATTGTTTTAAACTTGATTATTTACTAACTTCAAAACCGTATTCTTTTTGTTATATAAGAAAATATCAATTATGGAGAATTTACTAATGTAACTGCTCTGGAGCTTATGTAATTTTGGAGTCTCTAAACATTTCTGAGGGAGTCCTTATATACTTCCCCATCTCCCGACGTTCCAAACACTCCCGACGTTCCCTCAATTCCCACAACATCCTCTCCTGACGTTCCCAACGTTGCTTCCCGCAAAGAAATATGTGGAAGAATGAGGGAAAAGTCAAAACTGATATTAACATGCAGATAAAAATCAAGTATTAAACTCGAATATTGAATGAAAAATTCTATTTGAATACTACATTTACATAGAATAAACATCAAAGATAATGACCTGTACATTGCTTTCTTTTCTGAATATGACTTAGTTGTCGAATTATCAAACAAAGTTGAAATATCAAAAATGCATCCGATTATTGATGGAAAACACTGATGATGTCATTATTCAAATAAACTTATGTCCCAAAATTCAACATTCTGTAAACACACAATTTGGCGGACGACGTTTCCTGCACATGCCATCGCCATAAAACGTATTAGAGACAATTTGTAGTGTACATAACTCCGGGCGGTGGCTGAAATGTTGTGTTTAGGACAGAAAATACATATAATTTAAATATTCAAAACTTTCAAAATGAACCTCAAAGTTTCACAGATCTTACAGAGTAATTTTTTCATTAATACTGGTACATAAAGAGAATGCCATGTTGGTTACTGATGGTTTAAAATTTATCAGGTGAGGTAGAGAAAACGTGATAAAATATTCCAAGCTGAACCTGATAAATTTTAGACTTTCAGGCACTAACTTGGTATTCTATTGATCATGTCATTATATGCATGTTTTATTCATTTATATCTAAGCCGTGGTCACATCTAACGTAGTTGACCGTAGTGGGGAATGACCATAATGGACCGTAGTTGAATGTATTAAATTTAGTTGATCGTAGTTACACGCAGTTAACCGTAGTTTAACGTATTAATAAACGTAGTTCGAACTGATGATTTGCTCGTAGTTAGCACATAATTTTTCAACATGTTCAAAACTTGTTTACGGTCAACTACGATGCCAAAACCCTACTGTGACCGTAGTTTGAATGTAGTTGACCTTTGTTAACCGTAATTGACCCTACTTCACCGTAGTGTTTACCGTAGTTGACCGTAGCAAAAACCGTAAGGGTCAACTAATAAGAAATATGTCGCTTACATTTCTGGGATTACACACATCTTGTTGTTTGAGGATTCAAATATAATTTTAACTGCATACGTACACAATGGGTGACAAGAGTCACAAATGCGAAGTTCTTGGGTCAGGTTAACATGGAACTTGCGGGTCTGGCAAGAAACCTTGTGGAATTAGAGGACCTAGAGGAACAGGAAAGGAGGGAGAATAGAAGACAAAGGAGATGGTGGACCAGGGACTGGCTGCTGCGTAGACCCGTCCACGGCCAGTATGAGGTTCTGATTGCAGAGCTTCAAGTGGAGGACCCCCAGGCTTTCCAGAAATTTCGGCGTAGATGTGGCCACATTTCACGATATCCTGGCCTGGATTGAGCAATGTTGGCTCGTCAACATCCAAAAGCACCATGACCGTGGCTTACCCGTACTGCACAGGCGCAGCCACGATGTTTTACCGTAGCTCAACGTAGTTGACCGTAGTTTACCATAGCTGTGCGTACTTAGAACGTAGTTTATACGTAGTGTAACGTAGTTACCCGTAGTAAGACGTAGCGATACCCTTGTTAAACATAGCCACTTTGCTCGTAGCTAAATGTAGTTGACCGTACTCACACGTAGTTCAACCTGCTTAGACTTTCTATATTTCCTCTTTTTGCCAATTTTGAACCTACTTTGAACCTACTTCAACGTAGTTGACCGTAGTTACACTACGGTGGACTACGTTTGAAGTGAACTACGGTCAACTACGTGCATGACCGTAAATGTGACCATGGCTTTTAAGAGCAACAATTGATTTAGTCCAGCAAACAAACTCAAGACTGCGTACATCAGGCCCCGAGGTTATAAAACATTTTTCATGCTCAACTCAAACTCATACTCAAAACACAATCTCTAGGAGTCGCATACAAAGCTAATTTAAAGCGCAAACACTTGACTTGGTCTCGAATTTAAGAGTAATAATGCAGAATCGAGGTAGGAAATTATACGTATATACATTTATTTTGTTATAATGAGTTGATTCATCTTTGAGAGAGCATGAAAAAAATATTTATAATCTTGACTGAAAATAGTGACACGTTTCTATGGAACTTTTCAACTATGTTTATTAGTTTAAATTAATTTACATCATAAACAGCTTATCAACGGTAAAAAAGTGCTTAAATCTGGTTTTAGCACAACACAAAAACAATGATGTCATCAATTTGTGTGTTGCTACAAGATAAACCTTCCCTGCCAATAAAAGGACAGTATCTTACCCCTGTTTCATAATAATATGTTTATATACATATATTGTAATATAACAATCATTTATATTAAGTACATCAAAGTGTCGGGGAGTCAAACATGAAACTGAAAAACATCGTCAGGAACTGGAAAAAATATTGAACGAGTCGGAGAAAGTATCGATGGATTCAGGGTTTGCCGGAGATAAAGATGATGATTTTGATGATAATGCTATAGAACTGTTAGGTGAGAATATCAGCATTGGTTTTATTGTAAAGTAGATTAATGAGACTTTGTAGTATCAATAGAATGAAGAGTTAACCTAGTCATGTTGAGGTATACGATGCACTGATGCATTTCATGTTGTAATTTTTAGCCAGGCTTTATGCCAAAGGCATATCCCTGCTTATGTCATCGTGATCATTTTTACAGTGTTGGTCAGCACCAAAATGATAATATCTGGCAGAGATTCCTTTTTTTTTTATTGATAATGTTAAGGTTTTTTAAAAAGTGTGGATCGCATGGTCGGTTGTAGAGAATCAGGCCCAGGATTTAAGAGTTGTGGGTTAGATCCTCTGCCACAGCTATGTTTGTCAGTTTATCCAAATATGCCACTTATTCTACCCTGGAAGACTTCGAGTATGATTTATATAAGTTGTAAGAACTTGTTTTTAAATCGAAGTAAAATGTAAAAGTAAAAAATAAAACTGAATCTTTACTTAATACTGTATATTCCCATATTAACGCCCCCACTCTAATAAATGCACCCCACCTATTTTTCTTGAAAATTAAAAACTAAAACGTATATGAAAGTTGAGTTTGTGTATTCGCCCATCTTTCCCAGATCGATTATTTTGTTACACAAACAACAATTAGTGAAGTGTTTGTCACCTTTGAACTCTTTAACCAATTGTTTATATATTGGGTGACCACTTAATCACTTTTGGTTGAATAAACACTTCCCCATATTTGCTGTTTAAAACTAGCAAAAATGCCGTCTGTCAATTAAAACGAAAATTCGGTTAGTCTGTGTATGCTGAAAGCTCATTGTTCTAGGTTGATAAGAGCAAGCGTCCAAGTGATTAAAAGTGAAGAGTACACTGACCATAAAATTTACATATTCCAGTACGCAGACTAGTAATTTCATACAGATTTTCAGGGTTTTTTTCATCCTTTGTCGATTATTTCATTCACTCTCAAATTATTCTTAACCACTTTTCGTGGATTTAAACTGGATTTAAGGTTTTTTCCAGGGCTTTATTGTTTTTTTTGTTATTTAACTATTGTTAAATTTGCTTTTTTTATCTTTTATAAACGCCCCCACCTTGTAAAATGTAACGCTCCCGGGGGCATTAATAAGGGAATATACGGTATATTATTATGTTCCTTGTGTTTGTCTACAAAAATTATATAATAAGGTGTCCAAGGATATATATGTTCACATGCAGAGAGACAAGATTGAGTAAATAAATATTGTACAATGTATATTCCAAGGCTAAATGAAAAAATAGTTTTGATTCCTGTGACCTGACCTAGTAGTCGATAATGAAAAGAATTTAAACGCCCGAGTCAAAACATTTTTTATTGATTTTTTAAAACATGGAGAGAGAAAATAGAAATGTCTATCTACTGACTCAATTTTTTTCACCATGTCACAGGAAACAAAAGTATTTATTTCATTTGGCCTAATGAGCTGCCTAATACCAATGTACTGTCTGTTTTACAGAGGACCTAGAAGATCTGCGGAGGGAAGGAGTCACAAATATATCTAAATCTGGCTATAAACTTGGTAGGGTACGTATCAGTGACCATATTATAACCTTAGTTGACAGAGTAGGTAGTCTGAGTGAAGGATTCCTCTCAAACGGGATCATTTTACAGACTGTTTGTAAGTTTGAATATTTAGGGAATGCATGGTCCAGTGATAGAGCATTAAAAAAAACAAGAAGTTGAACAATTTAGGTTTATTCTGCGTGTCACAGCATTAGAATTTTAATAAATCAAGTGTTGTTTATTGCATTATGAAATTTGAAAATATTGTATGTATTTAATTTGTTTCAGCATTTACATTTTAATTGATTAATTTTGACATTTGTTAAATAGTGTAACTGAGAAATTGTGACATTGCCAAAATACAACTTGTTTATTCTGTTTACAGGTTCTACGACAGAGGCAAGAGGAGGCAAATGTTAAGCTGAACATAAAGTACAATGATTGTACTAAAAGCCATTTTTTGTAAATGTTACTTTAGCCAAGGAATCATATAGAGAAGGAAAGGCAACTGATTTATTTTTTGTTTATGCTCGCATATTCACGCAAAATCTCGTTTTTAATTATCTTAACTTCCATTTATCTCAGGAACACAAGTCAGAATTCTTAAATTGCAGAATGAAACTCTCATCAAAACCATTCCCAGAAATTTGTGTTTAAATTTGTTTAAGTACTTTTGATTACAAAATCTGTTTACTGCAGCTAAAATAACAATGAACTATGAGAAATTTTACTTCAAACCTCAATATCTTTTATTAAAGATCGTTTTTCGTGATCAAAACATTTTAAAACATCTAAGATTACATACAACTTACATTATTGTACAAGACTTCAGTTGCCTGTCAATGATGAATGGTTTATTTACCAAATAATTCATCCTTTGTGTGCTATTTTATCGACAGTGAGTCTGGGGATGCAAGTTACAAATCCTTGTATATAATTCCTTGCTGCCATCAATAAATAACACAATTTACCAGAGAAATGCCCCTTTTGAAAATAAAAAAAAAAAATGTTTCTGCATACATACGGGAGATGCTAATTTCATATTTGTTCCATTTGAATATATATTTTACTGTATTAATTTTGAATGAAAATGACTGAACTTTGTTGCGAAACCTTTTAAGGGAATATATGAGGAGTTTTCAAAATTTTAAAATTTGCTAAAAACATTTTTGCCAATATATAATTCCTATATATACTCCCTGACCCCATATTGCTTAAAGGATATCTATTTAAACATAAGCAAATAATGTATTGAAAAGGGATTTCTTAACTTGGGCTATGTGCCTAGGTTAGACTTGAATAGATTTCCTGTTTAAAATTGCATAATATTTTGTGACGTATCAAAGGTGTCACGTGATTTTATTTTGATTTTAATTCGATCCGTTATACAGGTTTAAACGTGATGTATATTACACTTCAATGTTTACACATAGAAAAATTGTTTCATTCTAGAAAGAGTCTTAATGACGATGCTGAATGCCATCAAGCAGTATATAAGAGCTGGGTTTTTTTAAATGAGAATTTCGTTTCAAGTTTACCACTCCAATTTAAATATTGAGTTAGCCACGGCTTGGTGGAATTGACAAACCAAACCTTTAGATTTTAATTTATTAATGATAATGAGATGCTTTTTATCCATTTTAAATATAACTTTATTTTTTAAGACATTTAAAGTGCTTTTCCCTGATATACTCCCTTTAATAGTTGATTTACTGAATATCCAAAAAGCATTTAAATTGTTAGTTTGTAAATTTTCATTAATTTGTTCAACAATATTTCAGTTATTTAACTTCAATCAGTGCCCCTTATAATTATTCCTGTGTGCCACTTAGGTGGTTTATAAATATTAGACACAAGTTCTCTCTGTATGTCACTGACTACTTCCCCACATATTCTGATGTAAGTCACTGACTACTTCCCCAAATATTCTGGTGTATGTCACTGACTACTTCCCCACATATTCTGATGTAAGTCATTGACTACTCCCCGCATATTTTGATGTATGTCATTGACTACTTCCCCACATATTCTGATGTATGTCACTGACTACTTCCCCACATATTATGAAGTATGTCACTGACTACTTCTGATGTATGTCACTGACAACTTCCCCACATATTCTGATGTAAGTCACTGACTACTTCCCCACATATTCTGATGTATTTCATTGCCTACTTCTTCACATATTCTGATGTATGTCATTGACTGCTCCCCCACATATTCTGATGTATTTCATTGACTACTTCCCCACATATTCTGATGTATTTCATAGACTACTTCCCTATATATTCTGATGTATGTCATTGACTACTTCCCCACATATTCTGATGTATTTCATTGACTACTTCCCCACATATTCTGATGTATTTCATTGACTAAATCCCCACATATTCTGATGTATTTCATTGACTACTTCCCCACATATTCTGATGTATGTCATTGTCTATTGCCCCACATATTCTGATGTATGTCACTGACTACTTCACCACATATTCTGATGTATGTCATTGACTACTTCCCCACATATTCTGATGTACGTCACTGACTACTTCCCCACATATTCTGATGTATGTCATTCTGATGTATGTCACTGACTACTTTCCCACATATTTTAATGTACGTCACTGACTACTTCCCCACATATTATGATGTATGTCATTCTGATATATGTCACTGACTACTTCCCCACATATTCTGATGTATGTCATTGACTACTTCCCCACATATTCTGATGTATGTCATTCTGATGTATGTCATTGACTACTTCCCCACATATTCTGATGTGAGTCATTGACTACTTCCCCACATATTCCTATGTATGTCATTATCTACTTCCCCACATATTCTTATGTAAGTCACTGACTATTTCCCCACATATTTTGATGTAAGTCATTGACTACTTCCCCACATATTCTGATGTAAGTCACTGACTACTTCCCAACATATTCTGATGTAAGTCATTCTGATGTATGCCATTGACTACTTCCACACATATTCTGATGTAAGTCACTGACTACTTCCCCACATATTCTGATGTAAGTCATTCTGATGTATGTCATTGACTACTTCCCCACATATTCTGATGTATGTCATAGACTACTTCCCCACATATTATGATGTAAGTCACTGACTACTTCCCAACTTATTCTGATGTAAGTCACTGACTACTTCCCTACATATTCTGATGTATGTCATTGACTACTTCCCCACATATTCTGATCTAGGTCACTGACTACTTCCCCACATATTCTGATGTAGGTCACTGCCACATATTCTGCTGTATGTCATTGACTACTTCCCCACGTATTCTGATGTATGTCATTGACTACTTCCCCACATATTCTGATTGAAGTCACTGACTTCTTGCCCACATATGGTGATATATGTCACTGACTACTTCCCCATATATTCTGATGTATTTCATTGACTACTTCCCCACTTATTCTGATTTAAGTCACTGACTACTTCCCCACATATTCTGATTGATGTCATTGACTACTTCCCCACATATTCTGAGATAAGTCACTGACTACTTCCCCACATATTCTGATATCTGATGCAAGTCACTGACTACTTCCCCACATATTCTGATGTATGTCACTTACTACTTCCCCACATATTCTGATGTAAGTCACTGACTACTTCCCCACATATTCTGATGTATGTCATTGACTACTTCCACACATATTCTGATGTAAGTCATTGACTACTCCCCGCATATTTTGATGCAAGTCACTGACTACTTCCCCACATATTCTGATGTATGTCACTTACTACTTCCCCACATATTCTGATGTAAGTCACTGACTACTTCCCCACATATTCTGATGTATGTCATTGACTTCTTCCCCACATATTCTGATGTAAGTCATTGACTACTCCCCGCATATTTTGATGTAAGTCACTGACTACTTCCCCACATATTCTGATGTATGTCATTGACTTCTTCCCCACATATTATGATGTAGGTCACTGACTACTTCCCCACATCTTCTGATGCATTCTGATGTGGGAGACTCATGGATGTAGCACAAAGCTCATGATCAAATCCAATCATCACAGAAACTGTGGCTGGGTTGGGATTTAAACTGTATTGCCAATCAGATGCATTCTTAACTGGGCTAACTTGGCACAGCACAAAGATAGCATTTAAGGACATATAAAATGTTGACTTGTATAGTTGATTAATCATTGCAATGAACTTTATTTCATAAATTTGATGAAACAAAATATTTCATTGAATAATCACATTCAAACTATTGCAGAACCTTTGTTGTTGATACAAAAAGTAAGTTGTATTTCTTCAAAGTTTGTTTCCATAGTAACACTGTTTTAGTAACATTGTTTTAGAAACACTTTTCAGTAGATCTAAATTATGTTGATTTCATTATAGCACAAATTGAGAAACACAAAACAGACAATACTAGTCACAATTTTATTTTACATTATTATATATTTTTAAATATGAATCTGTGTCATTAATTGTTATTGGTTAAAAAATGGCATACTAGATAAAGTGTCAAAAAATGAGCCAATCATGGCATACATAATATACAAATATACAAAACTGTACTATTAAAATGCTAGAAAAAATTACTGTAAAATATGTATTATTTCCAAAACGTATGGAAATTCAAATATAAAAGACCAATTTAGACCAATGGAAAGTGTTTCATAATAATTAAACTGAAAATGGCCATTGCACCCACAAAGTCGTGAAAATATGCCAAAACTAACAGTAACAGTAATGGCGATTGAAATTATATAATTCTACTCATTCTGAGGTCTTCCTCCGCCAATAAAACTGGATATGCCATATATAACCTGAAGTTTGTTAAAGATGGCAGGAAACCCAGTTAAAAGAAAAGAATAAGGCCATTAAAAATTAATTGCTAGATTATTATCAAAATTTTTCTTTAAAACAGGGAGGGCGGGGAGGATTTTATTTTTATTTTCATTTTTAAAGTTTTTAATGTTTTTTTAATAAAAAAAAAGATATATATATATTGTTTTTGTTTTTTTGTTTTATGAAAATAAAAAGGCTTGAAAATAAGGGGGTGGGCAGGAATGATAATCTAGCAATTAATTTATTATGGCGTAATAAACAAAATTTTCTATATAAGTTTATACGGTAATAGACATTCTAAATTAACATGATGAAAATCCAATTTGGGAAAAACTTTGAGATTAAAAATTTATTTATTATGGCCTGCTGACCTCATGACTTACTGACTTTGCAGTAATATTGGGGTCAAAATAAAATTCAGTAATTGGCGAGTCATTTTCACGGCTTTGTTTAGCTTCTCTATTTATCTGTAAAATGTAGTTTATTTTAACTTTCTAAATCTCTGTCAACCATCAACCCAAGCCTGGTATTCATAATAGTAAACTTCTTCACGACCTTTAACCCTTCTGTCTGACATTTTCAGTCTATTTACTGGAAGTGCCCCAGCATCGAGTGAGTACGGTAAGTTCTATTTGCTTCTACAAATATATGAGGTTCAACGTCTCATCCCTTGTATTGAAATTCATATTCATTATTCACTATTGGTGATAGGAGTGGATGGAGAAGTAGGGCTACATTTCATATGATGCATCATTTCCTTGTAGGCATTTAGTTTACATTTTGTTCTGTTAGATGTCAGATGTATGTAGATAGTCACTACAGTGGTGCCACTGTCATACAGTAGAATCTTGTTATGGCAAAATCAATGTACCGAAAGTTTGGTTGTGTCGATTTTTACCCTTTCTTATATCTGGTGTTTGTATGCCTCCCCCTCCCCACCACTCCAAATTTTTAAGGGGGTATATAGTAATCGCAGTGTCTGTCCGTCCTTCCATCCAATATTTTGTGTCCAACCTGGATGGATTTTAGAAATACTTGCTATAAATGATCAACATAACATGACGATGTGTCACATATAATACCCAGACTCCCACTTTGAATGTCAAGGTCACACTTTAACTTTCAGTGTGTGTGAGATTTTATGTTCAGCTTGTAACTTTGTCATGCATGAATTTTCAGAGGAAGCTGTTTACAGAACTGGCTAAAATTCAGAAATTATGAATCCCATTAAAGACACAGGCTGTAATTTTGGCCTTTTTGTTTATTTATTATTTTTTTAGCTCTATATACTGGCCAAAGGCCAGGAGGGCTTATGTCATGGTAAATTGTCCGTCATCCACCATCGTCGTCCGTCTGTTAACCTTTTCTTGTCGACGCGATAGCACCTTCATTTTTCATTGCATCTTAAACAAACTTACAACCACAAGATCTCAGAGTTCTTGAACCAGCGTGATTTGGCCACCACAAATGCCCCAACCACAGGGCTTATAAACACATTTTTAGCAAACTTTAAAAAAACATTTTCTCTGGAAGTTAGAAGTCTAGACCTTAGATATGTTATCTTTTCTTGTTGACGCGATAGCATCTTCATTTTTCATTGCACCTTAAACAAACTTGCTTAGCAGTTATACAACCACAAGATCTCAGACGAGTTCTTCAACCAGCATGGTTCGACCACAAATGCATCCGTCACAGAGTTTATAAGTTCATTTAAAATGAAACTTTAAAAAAACCATTTTCTTTGTAGGTTCAAGGCATAGACTTAAGATATTTTACATGTAGCATTGCATTGAGGTGCTTTAAAAGGTTTGTTGAAGTTGGTTCCCTGAGGTAAAATTTAGACCGTCGTGGGGTCACTGTTTTACATAGAGTTACATAGATGAAATGTTGTAGACGTGAGCACCACCATTTGTCATTGAATCTTAATCAAACATGTAAAGCAGTTATATAACCACAAATATTGGCCATGAATGCCCCCACCACAAGGTTTATATACACATTTTAAGAGAAAATTAAAAAAAAAAATTTCTGTGAAAGGTCAAGGCTTAGATCTTGGATATTTTACGTGTAGTATTACATAAAGGTCTCTTTAAAGATTTGTTGAAGAGGAACGTTAAACAATTTTCTCTGAAATGTTCATCTGTCCATTTGTTGCCAGTATGGTGAATCAGGCCGTCTTGGGCCTCTTGGTATAAAAATAATCATGATCAAATAAAAATATTCCAAAAGTTTAGTTGTGAGTTCTTTTAAAATTAATTTTCACAAGTGCAAAATAAACACTATCTAATTAATTAATAATTGATATCACTATTAATAGTTTCCAGCATAAATATAGCTGTGCTCTGATTGGTCAATATTTATATCAATAAAAATAAAATCATCAAAATGCAAACTTGGATTATACAAATTACAATATAGCAAAATAACTACCTCAAAGTAAGTGTTGTTTCCGTGGAAAGAGAAGGTAGCATGTTTTAAGGATTTAAAGCTGTCTTGGATATGAATGAATGAATGAATAGGGTTTTACGGCGTACCAACACATTAAAGGTTATTCAACGCCAACAGGAAGGAAGAATCCAGGTTCACTCTACATGTACAAAAACAAATTAACATACAGATTTAAAAAAAAATACACACAAAAATGAATATGCTGAATGAAGCTAGAACCTTGATACAAACTTGTTTCAACAAATTCTATCATATTACTAAAATTGTTGCTTCTTACGACATGCATGAGCGACAGTGGTATTAGTTTTGCTATCACTCATATGGCTCCCTGAAACCACAATGGGGTTGATAATTTAGCCACAATAGTGAAAAATGATAAAATGAACATGACACCCATTCAGAGGATTCCTACCTCTCTGGGCCCAGTTGTTCAAAGCTTGGTTAGATTAACCCTGGGTTAAGATAAATTTTCAAATCACAAAATATTTTTAGATTTTCAACTTTTTAGGTTATAATTTTATTAAATATTATGAAAGTATGCCATTATGTTTCTAAAAATGCATTTTAACTGCCATAAAATCATTTAGTATAGAAAATATTGAAGATACAAAATTTCACTTAACCCAGGGTTAAGCTAACCAAGCTTTGAACAACTGGGCCCTGGAGAGATCGGCAGTGATTCTATTCTTAGTCAGAACCACGCGGGCTTTCTCGGATATGAGAAACACAAAATGGCTACACTAGATCAAATGGAAGCTATTATACAGTCATATAAAACAATTAGTATGAAATTTCACATAAAAACTATATTTCAAAATGTTGTATCTACAGTTTTAAGACATTGACATCAAACTTAACTGCTCAGCTTAGACATAAATAAACAAGCAACTAATTTAATGTTGCTAAATTTTCATTTAATTCCTGTTACATAACAGTTTCAGCCATTTTCCAACTAAGAATTTTTGGCAGAAATAATAAATTATTTAAGTTCATATTTACATTTCGTACAATGTTTACAGCATTGCCTTTCAACTTAAAACTAAGTACACAGCTTTAAGTCATGATTTGATGTCCTTTCCATATGAATACACCTGAACTAAATAAAGAGCAGGTTTCATTATTGTCCATTAAATTTTTCATCAGTGATATCTACAGTTCACACTACACAGTCCTTTGCCCTACATATGTTTTCTTCAATTCTCTCTGAATTTGTCGATGTACTAGTAGATTAGACCACTTCATGTATGCCATCTTATCAACACCAGTATCTAAGGTGGCCTCTGTAACTAAAAATAGATGAAATAAATTTAAAACAATATGTAAAATTCAGTGATCTTCAAAGCCCTGTAACATCATATATTAAAGTAAACATGACATGGGTCAGTTTTTCAATTTATATTTTAACTCTCTAAAAAAACAGGACTGGCTAGCTCAGGTAGTAAATATATGACCGAGGCAGAGATCATGAGTTTGTATCCTGCCTGAACTCAGTCCTGGGGATGATAATGGCTATGAACTTTTGTTTTATGACCATGAGTGTCCCACCTCTGAATATGTGGGGAAGTAGTCAGTGACTTGCAGAGACACGGTGTGTTTAGTGATGATTAACGGGGAAGCAGTCAGTGACTTGCAGAGACGCGGTGTGTTTAGTAATGATTAACGGGGAAGTAGTCAGTGACTTGCAGAGACACGGTGTGTTTAGATATGATTAACGGGGAAGTAGTCAGTGACTTGCAGAGACACGGTGTGTTTAGTAATGATAAACGGGGACGTAGTCAGTGACTTGCAGAGACATGGTGTGTTTAGTAATGATTAACGGGGAAGTAGTCAGTGACTTGCAGAGACACGGTGTGTTTAGTGATGATTAACGGGGAAGTAGTCAGTGACTTGCAGAGACACGGTGTGTTTAGTGATGATTAACGGGGACGTAGTCAGTGACTTGCAGAGACACGGTGTGTTTAGTAATGATTAACGGGGAAGTAGTCTGTGACTTGCAGAGACACGGTGTGTTTAGTGATGATTAACTGGGAAGAAGTCAGTGACTTGCAGAGACACGGTGTGTTTGGTGATGATTAACGGGGAAGTAGTCTGTGACTTGCAGAGACACGGTGTGTTTAGTGATGATTAACGGGGACGTAGTTAGTGACTTGCAAAGACACGGTGTGTTTAGTAATGATTAACGGGGAAGTAGTCAGTGAATTGCAGAGACACGGTGTGTTTAGTAATGATTAACGGGGACGTAGTCAGTGACTTGCAGAGACACGGTGTGTTTAGTAATGATTAACGGTGAAGTAGGCAGTGACTTGCAGAGACACATGTTTAGTAGTGATTAACGGGGAAGTAGTCAGTGACTTGCATAGACACGATGTGTTTAGTGATGAATAACAGGGACGTAGTCAGTGACTTGCAGAGACACGGTGTGTTTAGTAATGATTGACGGGGACGTAGTCAGTGACTTGCAGAGACACGGTGTGTTTAGATATGATTAACGGGGAAGTAGTCAGTGACTTGCAGAGACACGGTGTGTTTAGTGATGATTAACGGGGACGTAGTCAGTGACTTGCAGAGACACGGTGTGTTTACTAATGATTAACGGGGACGTAGTCTGTGACTTGCAGAAACACGGTGTGTTTAGTAGTGATTAACGGGGAAGTAGTCAGTGACTTCCAGAGACACGGTGTGTTTAGTGATGATTAACCGGGACGTAGTCAGTGACTTGCAGAGACACGTGTGTTTAGTAATGATTAACGGGGACGTAGTCAGTGACTTGCAGAGACATGTTGTGTTTAGATATGATTAACGGGGAAGTAGTCAGTGACTTGCAGAGACACGGTGTGTTTAGTGATGATTAACGGGGACGTAGTCAGTGACTTGCAGAGACACGGTGTGTTTAGTAATGATTAAAGGGGAAGTAGTCAGTGAATTGCAGAGACACGGTGTGTTTAGTAATGATTAACGGGGACGTAGTCAGTGACTTGCAGAGACACGGTGTGTTTAGTAGTGATTAACGGGGAAGTAGTCAGTGACTTGCAGAGACACGTGTGTGTTAAGTAATGATGAACGGGGACGTAGTCAGTGACTTGCAGAGACACGGTGTGTTTAGTAATGATTAACGGGGAAGTAGTCAGTGACTTGCAGAGACACGGTGTGTTTAGTAATGATTAACGGGGACGTAGTCAGTGACTTGCAGAGACACGGTGTGTTAAGTAATGATTAACGGGGACGTAGTCAGTGACTTGCAGAGACACGGTGTGTTTAGAAGTGATTAACGGGGAAGTAGTCAGTGACTTGCAGAGACACGGTGTGTTTAGTGATGATTAACGGGGAAGTAGTCAGTGACTTGCAGAGACACGGTGTGTTTAGTGATGATTAACGGGGAAGTAGTCAGTGACTTGCAGAGACACGGTGTATTTAGTGATGATTAACGGGGAAGTAGTCTGTGACTTGCAGAGACACGGTGTGTTTAGTGATGATTAACGGGGAAGTAGTCAGTGACTTGCAGAGACACGGTGTGTTTAGTGATGATTAACGGGGAAGTAGTCAGTGACTTGCAGAGACACGGTGTGTTTAGTGATGATTAACGGGGAAGTAGTCTGTGACTTGCAGAGACACGGTGTGTTTAGTGATGTTTAACGGGGAAGTAGTTAGTGACTTGAAGAGACACGGTGTGTTTAGTAATGATTAACGGGGAAGTAGTCAGTGACTTGCATAGACACGGTGTGTTTAGTAATGATTAACGGGGACGTAGTCAGTGACTTGCAGAGACACGGTGTGTTTAGTAATGATCTACAGGGAAGTAGTCAGTGACTTGCAGAGACACGGTGTGTTAAGTATTGATTAACGGGGAAGTAGTCAGTGAATTGCAGAGACACGGTGTGTTTAGTAATGATTAACGGGGAAGTAGTCAGTGACTTGCAGAGACACGGTGTGTTTAGTAATGATTAACGGGGACGTAGTCAGTGACTTGCAGAGACACGGTGTGTTTAGTGATGATTAACGGGGACGTAGTCAGTGACTTGCAGAGACACGGTGTGTTTATTAATGATTAACGGCTAGCAGATCCAAAAAGTGATGATTAGATGCACATGAGTGACTGCAGTTGAATTACTGAAATACTGTTGAAAAAAAAGCCATACAACAAAAAAATACCTTATATTTAAAATCTTTAAGATAGTCCATTTTTGGTTGAAATTTCAGTAAAAATGTTTAATTGAAGTAAAAATATGTTTTGTAAGGTATGTTTTTTCCTAGCTCACATGGTGTTAAGAGTCCCTGTTATAAACTCGTGATACGTTTCTCAGATATTAACTGTCATTTCAAAGTAACTCTGATGTTTCAACAGATCCAAAACAAATTAATTAAGTTTTATCATCTCATTATCCTATTAACTAATATTGAATCACTGACTCTACTCTGCTCTAGACAATATACAGTACTGGTAATTTCAATGTTTTAAGTATGTGCTCTTGGAGTTGTTAAAATACACTTAAATAACAGTATTATTGCTTTATTTTGAGTGAAATATTATATTTGTGTCCCAATAATCTGAGGTAATATTGAACCACAGATTGTATTCTGTTATAAACTATATACAGTATTTTCAATGTTTTATTCTCTTGGAACAGTTAAAATACACTTATGGTCTCACTTCACAGTTGAATTTTCTTCTTTTTTCTCTATAAAATAAGGTCTAGGATTTCCATGGTAAAACAAGATTTCCAAATAGAATTTTTTGGTAAGTTTTTTTTTTCTTAGCAGGAATGTAAGCCCAAATAAAAATGCACAATAACTGTTGTTTTTTTAAAAGAGGGTGCAGTGACACCATGAGATTTTTTGAAAAAAAGAAGTCCTAAAATGCTCATAAATACATGCATATGTTGAAATCCTATAAAAGTCACATTTTAATACGAGTGATGTTTTATTGCAGTATATTCTATACCAACTTTTGCTCTATTCATCTGCAGCAAGAAAGCACAACTCCTATGAACCATTTTGAAATAATTCCAAAACCAAAAAAAGGGAAAAAAGGGGTGTAACTGTGTAGTGAGACGTAAATGTAATGATTATAACAGTATTATTGCTTTACTTTAAGTGGAATATTGTATTTGTTGCCCTTGTATATTATATACACTAGTTAGATGTTAAACTGCTGTTTATTTCTAACTTGAAACACTGTCATAATAGTGTTTGTAAGTTGATATTTTTGTGGTCAGTTGTTGTTGTTGTATGGTGTTTAGCATCGCTTTCAAAAAGTGTTCAGTCATATCGCGACGGTGTCTACTTAAGACAGTATTCTGAGCGCTGTCACACTGGAGTATCATGCCGCAGACACATGGTATGATACCCCACTCAGTCACATTATACTGACACAGGGTCGACCAGACCTAGAACTTTCCTCTAAATGCAGAGCGTCAAGCGAAGAAGCTTCTAGTACTATTTTTAAAGTCTAGTATGACCTGGTCGGGGATCGAACCCACAACCGTCGGCATGCGAGGCGGACGCACTAGCACTAGACAATGCTGCGGTTTTTGTGGTCAGATTTTAGTATAGTGACCATTATTTGTAAGTTAAATATTGCTTACACAATTGTCTAGATGGGCTGGACAAACTTGATCCAGGGGTTGTGAATTCGAATCCCCACCTGGCCTCAGTTTCTCAGATGATTGATAAATGGCATTGCATCTCATATCATTCATCTCTCACTGCTGATTCAAGTATGAATGTTATCAGTTACTTGCGGCGATGGGGTATGCTAAAGTACTGGTTAACCTGTCAGTATTCCAGGTAACAATGATTAGGTTAACTGATCAATGACACTAAATATTTGATAAATCAATAAATTACAATTGTCTGACATAATTATAATAGTGTGATAAAAGTTTAAGACTTACTGAAATTGATCTAAAATCTACTGAACATGTCGTAAATATTGATGAGGTCAGTGTCTTCCATGGTCAGTATCAGATTGGCATTTACGTTGTTATAACAGAGTGATCTTGGTCTCGTGATTCCATCTGTCTCTGTCAAGAACACCATTTTCTTCTGGTCCCTTTCAATCTGGAAGACACTGTGTGACTTCAAACCACAAACAAGTACTGTGTCATCCCCCGTTACACACACACCCATTGCATGGATCATGTCTGGATCAGTAAAACGATGGTGTTTGGTCCCATTTCTGTCCAAGGTTATAAGTCCATTGTCACGGTCAGCAATGTGGATTTGTTTGTTATCTAAACTGAATGTCATATACAATGGACAGGAAAACAATTGTTTCCCAGTTTTTTCGTTTTGCAATGATCGTAGTAATGTTCCTTTTGTATTATATACTTCCACATGTCCTGGACCTTCAAGAAAGCCACCACCACATGACACAAACAGTTCTCCATCACTGTAAGCCACACCTCGACAGTAGTCACCAACAGAGAAGGACTTTGTAAATGATATTGCACCTGTAACTGTGACAAACTGTATCTTCTTGTCACCATACAGTGCAATAGCTACTTCAGTAGGACCTGTTGTACATACAGCAGTGGGGCCACAAGGCAGGCCACATTCTGCTGTTACCTTGTATGACTTGTTGAGTACCTTAACCTTTTTGTTGCTTATATCAGTTATCACAATTGACCCATCTCCCAGAAGACATGATCCACTTATATAACATGTAGACTTGTCACTACTGGTCCTGACATTATACTGATCAAGGTTGGTGGCTGGAAATGTTCCTAGTGACGTAAGCTGACATATTGTGTCAGTAATTGATCTATTGTTAACAAATTGTAGAGTTTTCTTCCCGGCTAAACTTCTAATTTTGTTCATCAGGACATCTCCGTCAGATGCGTAAACTTTTGACTGCTTCACATAAACAAAAAGTTGTGACTCGTTCTTTCCATCAAATGTCTGCAGTTCTGTTGCTTTTTTCTCCAAATTTGATGTCACCTCATTGATTGAATTTAGGTCTGCATTCAATTGGTCCTCAATTTTCTTGTATTTGCTGTTCAGTTCATCCGTGGCAGTTTTCTCCATTTTGTCAAGCTGCTTGTTGATACTATCACGAAACTCTTTTATCTGAGTCAAGATGCGATGTTTTTGTTTCGTAATTCTTTTCAGGTCATCTTCTCTAATTTTCTGCAGCTTTTCCATGTCAGACTTAACTCTGTTGACATTAGTTTTGACTTTGTTGACCTCTTGGTCCTTTCTGATGGTGTTTGCAACATGAGGAATGTATTCAACACCTTTGCAAGGCCTGAAAAAACAGAACCATTGTCCTTACTTGTAATATATTTTGGAAGTTTTAGACAATACACTAACTGGAGTATCTGCTTTGGTACAATATATTACTGAATATGATTCAACTTAGTTATTTTTAGTTAAAAAAGTAAATTTAAATTAAAAATGAATGTTGGTTTAATCTGAATTATTGTCAGTTCACTTAAGTTAAATCTGCAGAATCTTGGCAGAGTGAAAAGTACCAGTTTGCATTTCCTTTATTTATCCATGATCTCGAGCCTAAAAACCAAGTATTATGTTAACAGTTTCCCAACTAACCCATAGCCAAATGCTTCAACCATACATATTTTTTGAAGTGGAAATAAAATGGATTAAAAAATGTTGCCGTTTGCAAATTATCCCGTGTATACAACATCTTGGTGACATTATAAATGTTATCAAGTAACCAGAGAACTTTGTTCAAAGTAGATTTACTGTTTTTATCCTCCAGTTTTCAAAGAAAATTAGGTGATATTGAAATGGTGTCCGTCCGTCTATCTGTCCTTCACATTAAAAGAAACTACCTTGTGGACTCAACTCCTCCCACAATCTTAACCAAATTAAAATGGAAATTGCTGTACAGCAAGTACATGGTTTGATCATGTGCCTGTGGTATTGGTTTCCTGATTGATTAATATTTGATGTTATTGCGGCCCTTTGTTTGTTAAAATTTTGCGTCACACCTTGGATCAACAATTCAGGTGTTCCATAACCACATTCACAGGCAGTGGCCCTTTTGAGAGGGGAATATGAATTCACTGAATTTATTGTAAACTTACAGCTGGGTAACATGATTTTTTCTCAAAATGAAAATATTCAATTTTGTATTTGCAATTGTAGTCAGAGCCTATGCTGTCTGTTGACAAAGGTGCCAAATGAAACAGAAATAAAAGGGGCACATGTATTTTTCTTTGGTTTGGCGAAAGTAATTGGAACCCCTAAAATGTGCAAATACTTTTGTCCATTATGTATAAAGTAGCTCTTCCTTGTCCTTATTTTTCAGTCATACATAGATACCACCTGTCTGATAACTGGCAGACAAATAGAGAATACCATGTTAGTGTCTGATATTATCAACTTTATCAGGACTGGTGAAGCTTAGAAAAACCGGGACGAGACTCTGCCGAATCTATTTTTTTGGTGCCGAACCTGATAAAGTTGATAATATTAGACACTTACATGGTATTCTATTTATCATGTCAATATTTCTAGTTCATTTTTTTAGCTCTACTGGCCAAAGGCCAGAAGTGCTTATGCGATGGCGCGTTGTCTGTCGTCCGTCATCCGTCGTCTGTCGTCTGTTAGCAGCACTTTCTCTGAAACCACTTGGCCAATTAAACTGAAACTTCACATGTATGTTTCTGTTGCATAGGAGACTATACAGAAGATTTTTTTTTTTCGATCTGAAATTCAAGATGACCGCCGTTACTAAAAATAGTCCAAAACTTAAAAAATCTTCTTCTCATGAACGGCCCAACAGATTTTTCAAAATGTTTATGTAGTAATGATGACCAACAATAGTATTGTTAGATTCGTTCAAATGGTGTCCCTAGCGTTCAATATGACCCCGCCCCGAGGGTTCAATTAGGGGACACAATCATGTCATTATAATATTTTTTTTTTTTTTTTTTTTAAAATGGAAATGATTTTGCCTATATCTTCACAGAAGCATTGTTTGGTGAAGGAGGTTCAGATTTGTAAAAATGACTGGGTTCCACTGTATTAAGGGGTCAGGAGGGGCCCCAAAAGGGTAAAAATTGGGAATTACTAAAATCGTTTTCTTAAGAACCGGTATGTCAGATTTGTTCATATTTGGCATAAATTATCCCTATGTGTAGGGATTTGATTGCAGATAAGAATTAAGGGGCTAAAATTTATAGAAGCCCTGTAAGGGGACTTAGAATTTTACATAGGGATACTATGGGAAAACAGAAAATTCTCTTTTTCTTTCATCTTTTCTGAAACCACTAGGCCAATTAAAATGAAACTTCACATGCATGTTTCTGTTGCATAGGAGACTATACAGAATATTTTTTTTTTATCTGAAATTCAAGATGGCCGCCGTTACTAAAAATAGTCCAAAACTTAAAAAATCTTCTTCTCATGAACGGCCCAGCAGATTTTCAAAATGTTTATGTAGTAATGATGACCAACTATAGTTTTGTTAGATTTGTTCAAATGGTGTCCCGAGGGTTAAATATGACCCTGCCCCGAGGGTTCAATTAGGGGACACATGTCATTATAATATTTATTTATTTTCTTTTTTTAAAATGGAAATGATTTTGCCTATATCTTAACAAAAGCATTGTTAGGTGAAGGAGGTTCAGATTTTGTAAAAATGAATAGGTTCCACTGTCTTAAGGGGTCAGGAGGGGCCCCAAAAGGGTACAAATTGGGATTTACTAAAATTGTTTTCTAAAGAACCAGCATGTCAGATTTGCACATATTTGGCATAAATTATCCCTATGTGTAGGGGTTTGATTGCAGATAAGAATTAAGGGGCTAAAATTTATGGAAGCCCTGTAAGGGGACTTAGAATTTTACATAGGGATACTATGGGAAAACAGAAAATTCTCTTTTTCTTTCATCTCTTCTGAAACCACTAGGCCGATTAAACTGAAACTTCACATGCATGTTTCTGTTGCATAGGAGACTATACAGAAGATTTTTTTTTCGATCTGAAATTCAAGATGGCCGCAGTTACTAAATATAGTTCAAAACTTAAAAAATCTACTTCTCATGAACGGCCCAGCATATTTTCAAAATGTTTATGTAGTAATGATGACCAACTATAGTTTTGTTAAATTTGTTCAAATCTTGTCCCTAGGGTTAAAAATGACCCCGCCCCGATATTTCTATTGCATAGGAGAATTTCAAAAAGTGCTATGGCCACTATGAGTCAATAGAGTGTCCTCAGGCCCTCTTGGGCCTCTTGTATTCATTTTAAGTAGGGTTAAAAGTAGTTACATTCAGATTAAAATGTATAATTATACATAATGACAACATGAAGTATACATAATAATGTCATGTGCCTGATAAACTTGCAATGACATGATAAACCTATGTTTATCAAGCAGGCAGTTTATCAACAGAAATGAATACATTGACATGATAAAATATGCACTGAACTATGAAGAACCCATGTGGTCATTTATTATACCTAATTGTGTTTTCCTAAACTGTTGTTCTATATCATGGTTTTGAGATTTCGTGTCTAGTCTGTAACTTTGTCATGTATGGATGGATTTTATAAATACTTGATACAAGTGATCAACATAACATGATGACGTGTTGCACATAAGACCCATACCCATACCTCAAAGGTCAAGGTCACAATTTAACTTTGTTTGATGACACTGTCTGTTTGAGATTTAGTGTCCGGTCTGTAACATTGTCATGTATTGATGGATTTTGTAAATACTTGCTACAAATGATCAACACTAGCTATTACCCGTGCTGCGCACGGAGTTGAGGCAGGTGTTTGGTGGAGCATGGTTTGGTTGACTGTGGCAAAATTATTCTCAAGCAATGACCCGTGCTGCGCACAGTGTTCAGGATGTGGCTTTTTATGGGGGGTGAATTATTCACAGGGTGTTGGAGTGGAGAGGGTGTTTAGCGTGATGTTACCTTTGTAGCTTTTTTCCTGCTACTGTGTCTACAGGACCTCCTTGAAAGTGACATTTTGGGTGAGTGTCCTGTTGTGGAAAAGTCCTTGTGACAAATTGTTGTCTACTTTGATGTAGATGTTGGAGTAACCTCTAGCTCGTGAAAATGCAACGTAAAGTTGTCCATGGGAGAATACAGGTGCTGGGAGATAAATTCCAAGTGTATCGAATGTCTGACCCTGGGATTTATTTATTGTCATTGAATAAGCCAGCCTCACTGGGAATTGAATCCTCTGTAATGTAAATGGCAGGTTGGCATCTGATGGAGCAAGTTTGATGCGTGGGATTAGGACTCGCTGTGAAATGTGGGTTCCTGTGCGTTTCCCTAAATTGCGTTTCCCTAACCTTTTCCGCGTTCCCCTTACCTTAATAAGTGATGTGAACTCTATAAAAAACATGAAAAACGTCGAAAACTGTCTGATAGAAATAATGATAGCGGCTGAATGTCGAAATGCTGGCGAGCGAGGGGAGCATACAGTAGCAGGCGGGAGAAGCAAGTGCACTTTCATCACGTACCACTTCTGTCCCATAAAATACAAATATTCTTCCTAACATAGCTTTATTACTTAATCCTTACGCATCATACTTTTTATCATCACAATTTTCATGTGTTATCATTCAGTTGTAGTGCAATGTTGCTCCCTTCGTTGTGTGGCAGCACGTGATAGCGAAAGATTGTCGAACTACTGGCTTGCATGGGGAGCATGCATTGCATGGCACCGGGAGCATACGGTAGCAGGCGGGAGAAGCAAGAACATTTTCATCAGGTTCCAGTTCTGTTCAATAAAATACAAAAATTCTTCCTAACTTAGCTTTATTACTTAATCTTTACGCATCACACTTATTATAATCACAATTTTTTTGTTGCAATGCAACGATTGCTCCCTACGTAGTGTGTTTCACCATTGACAGGTGGCAGCAAATACCGATTGCTCCCTACGTAGTGTGTTTCACCATTGACAGGTGGCAGCAAATACCGGCACCCTATTGGTGTGTTTCACCATTCACAGGTGGCAGCAAATACCGGCAAGTTCCATGGCGATAGTGACTGAATCTGTGATCGTGGTGATTGAAAATCTTTCCTGAAGCTACGTTGATACATTATCCACTTTGCCACATAGCTTATCTTCTTCGCCACATTTATAAAGCCCCACATACGAAAAATTAGCACGTTCCTTCAAGCGGTTTCGGAGGAGATACGTCAATTTACAGACGGCTGCTTACAGAAATAATATATAGAATATAGATAACATGACGACATGTCACACGTAATACCAAGACTCTGACTTCAAAGGTCAAGGTAACAATTCAACTTTGACGATACTTTTAGTCTGTTTTGAGATTTCGAGTCTGGTCTGTAACTTTGTCACCTTTGATCAATTTTAAAAAAAACTTGGCTCAATTCATCAGCATCGCGCAAAAGACCCAGAACCTTACCTCAAAGTTCAAGGTCACACTTTCAGTTTGTTTGATATTTCAAGTTCAGTCTGTAACTTTATCATACATGGATGGATTTTAAAAGCACTTGGCTCAATTGATCAACATGACATGAAGACGTGTCGTATGTAAGACCCAGAACCTTATGTCAAAGGTCAGGGTCAAACTTTCAATTTGTTTGTTATTTCATGTCTGGTTTGTAACTTTGTCTTACATGGATGGATTTTAAAATAGCTTGACACTAGTGATCAACATGTCATGATGATGTGTCACCTGCATTTACATGTAGAAATACCGAGACCATTACATAAGATGTCAAGGTCAAGGTCACACTTTAATCTAAAACATGAAATTGCATGTCTAGTCTGAAACGTCAGTCCATTACAATTGATTTTCATAGATACATTTAAATCGCTACCTATTATAAAATCTATCGCTATTTTCACAGACCATTTTGGGAGCATCTTACCAGTGACATTTCTTGTTTATACCTGGGTGATGTAGGAGTAATATTTAATGTGTTTTGACAGTGTCACCTCAAACCTTGTCTCAGAATTGTCAATTACAAAGTGAATTACTACAGGAAGCATTGGGAAAACAAAAGATGAACATGATTATGGACACATATGTGTTCTTTATTTAAGTTGTGAATTGCATGTCCCTTGGTCTCACGGCTTGGCCCTGGAGTTGAGGCATAAAATGAATTAGTGTGTCCATATACAGTTAATATTTTTCGGCTTCTTCTCAAAAACCTTGAGCTCAATCATAATAAAATGTTTTTTGCAGCTTTGGTACCTAAGGGTGAATCCAAATTATGAATTGCATGGTTCCCATCCCTCTGGGGCCTTGGAGGCGGGGGCCAAAACAGTCAAATTTAAGGTAAACTTACTATCCGAAGCACTAGGAAACAAATGGTGAGCATGATTATGGATGCATATGGGTGCTGTATAAGAATTGTGAATTGCAAGGCCCTGGGTCTCACGGTTTGGCCGTGGGGTGGGCCTAAAAAAGTAGTGTCAGTAAACAATTTACATTTTCGAATTCTTCTCAAAAAAGCTCAATCATAATGAAATGTTGTATGCAGTTTTGGTAACTGAAGGTGAATCAAATTGTGAAAACATTGTCTCAGATTCCCTGGGGTCTCGGGGGTTGGGCCAAAACAGTCAAATTCAAGGTAAACTTTAAAGATATTCTTCTTACTATAGGAAACAGTGTGAAACAAATTGTGAGCATGATAACGGACCTTTCTTCGGTCCTTTATAAAAATTAAGAATTGCATGTCCCCCTGGGTCTCATGGTTTTGCCCTGGGGGTGAGGCATAAAAAAATTAGTGTGTAAACAATTCACATTTTCGGCTTCTTCTCAAAAACCGTTAGCTTAAGCATAATAAAATGTTGTATGCAGCTTTGGTACCTAAGGGTGAATAAAATTTCTGACTTGCATGTTCCCCAGCCCCCTTGGGCCTTGGGGGCGGGGCCACAACATTCAAATTCAAGGTAAACTTTAATAATCTTCTTACTATCGAAAGCACTAGGAAACATATGGTGAGCATGATTATGGATGCATATGGGTCCTTTATAGAAATTGTGAATAACATATTCCTGGGTCTCACCTTGGGGGTGGGGCCCAAAAAACTTTTATTATTATTATAACATGCACTGAGAAACAAATTGTAAGCGTGGTTATTGATGCCAATTGGTCCTTTATAAAGTTTGTGAATTTATGCCACTTGGTCTCACAGTTAGGCCTTGGGGGTTGGGCCTAAAAAATTAAAGGTAAACTTAAAAATCTTTGTATTATAGGAATCAATCAGAAACAAGTTGTCAGAATGAATATTGATGCCAATTGGTCCTTTATAAAGTTGTGAATTTCATGACCCATGGTCTCACGATTTGGCCCTGGGGGTGGGGCCTACTTTACTAAATCTATATACATGTAAAAGAAAATGACAAAAAACGTTAAATCTTATGCTTGAATAGACTTATGTTAATGTTTTTTGGTGTGATTTGTTGTTGCTGACCTCATGGTTAATACCTATTGTGAATTACATGGTCCCAAACCCCATGCGGTCCTAGAGGTGGGGCCAAAACAGTTAAATTCAAGGTAAACTTTAAAAATCTTCTTCTTATAGGAAGCATTCAGAAGCAATTTGTTATTTTCATGCCCCTGGGTCTCACAGGAAGTACTTCCGTGGGATAGTTGCATAATGGCGGTTATAAATAATCCTCGCTTCTTTTGCCTTAAAAATGTATTTTCCTTATTTAACCCTTTACTCCATAGATACGCATTTTCTCACACCAATCACAGAAGGCCTTTGAAAACAGTGCAGGAAGAGTTCAGATTGCTCGTAACGAGCAATCTGAACACTTCCTGCACACTGCATACAGGAAATGTCAGAATTAACAGCGTGTATGTGTTACTTGCCAATATAATCCCTTTAAATGCTCATTTATTCATTTATTTGAATGGCATTATTGATGTATTTTGAACATTTTGGAAGCATGTAATGTTTGAATTGTGAAAGTAGAAAAAAAAATGATGCTTGAAAATTGGGATATGAACACATGATTTCTGAGGTCTACTATAGAAAAAGATTCTCTTATTTGCTACATGACCCCTAAATTTCTTGTCATTGGTAGTGCAGAGGTTGACAAACAATGAAATGTAAGTTTCACTTCTTTTTATTTTGGTCCTTAAATAAATGACAAGCTTGCAGACTTTTTTCTTTATTTCCGAACAAAAGTCAATAGTGGACTTTACCTGTAAAGTAACCTCAGGCCCTCTTGGACCTCTTGTTTGACTAGAAATGGTTTCCTACCTGTGACTGACAGCTATGCAAGTAGCACAACACACCATGTCGTGGGTGCCACAGTACATGTCAATGCCTTTGCCATGATGAATCTCACATTTCTCCTTGGGCAGCAGTGGGCTTCCATGTTGTTGTCCTTTGCCTGTTGATGGCACTTTATCCAGGAGTTGGTGGTTCCGCATCATGTCAAATCTATTATGAAACTTGAAGCACATGGAACACAGGCTTTCATCACATTCCACACAGTATTTAATTGCCTGAACATTCTTACCTTCCTTTGAACAAGGTGAGCAAGAGAAATCATAAATAATGTCCGAACCTTTTGCAATAGACATTGATCCAGATTCTCCCGAGGCAGCCATTTTGAAATATCCAACAATTAGACGATATAAACTTATCTTCAACTAGTTGGCTTATCAGATGCTATAAAGTTTCATCATATTTCAAATATCCAACAATAAGATGATTTAAACTAATTAACACCTACAGTCGATTTTGTTTACTTGAGAAAGTTTGGTTGTTAACATGTTAATGTCCGATACAGGCAAGACAAGTGTATAGGTATTTATGATGTGTTTGCAATTTCAAGCTTTACCTAAATTGTGCAATAATGGACTTGCCCGACTAATTTTAAATAGATTACAGTTGGTTTTTGTCCCAGTTACGTGCAATCAATAAGATGTAGAATATGAAACCAAATGTGTTATCAGTATGGGTAAACATGTACTGCATAAACCAGTGTGCCGGGTATAAATTTGTTAGATAAATTATCACAAACTTGGTGACAAAGATTGTATTTCTAAATTTTAAACTTAAAGGCAACGTCATGTAGATTTTATCCTTTGTTAAAATTTAGCAAATTAATGAGTCCTCCAGGATTGATATCATTGCAAGGATACTCCAGTGACCGTTAATCCAAATTTGTCATAACTAACATCAAATGGACATACATATATTATACTTTCTTCACTTCCTGAATGGCAGTGAGAACATTTGCCGATTGTTTACATGTTCACAAAGACCGCAATGTGATCTAGTGGTAGAGCGTCCACCTCGCATGCGGAAGGTCGTGGGTTTGATCCCAAACCGGGTCATACCAAAGACATTAAAATGGTACTAGAAGCTTCGTCGCTTGACACTCAGCATTTAGAGGAAAGTTCTAGGTCTGTTCCGGCCGGTGTCAGTATAATGTGACAGTGTACCATACCATGTATCTGCGGTATGATACTCCAGTGTGACAGTGCTCAGAATACTGTCTCAAGTAGACACCGTTGCAATATGACTGAAAAATTGTTGAAAGGGATGCTAAACACCATATAACCAATAACAACAATATTCACAAATTGACCTCCTCCTATCATTCTTTTCTGAGTGAATTTTCATAGGACTTTTCAAGATTCATTTCATGTCTGGTCTGTAACATTGTCTTATATGGAGGGATTTTACTTGACACATTTGATCAAGATGACATGATGACCTGTTGCATGTAATACCTAGACCCGTATCTCGAAGGTCAAGGTCACACTTTGAGTTTGTTTGAAAACACTTTGAGTTTGTTTAAGATTCAGTTCAATTAAGTTCTGTAACTTTGTCATACATGGATTGATTTCAAAAACACTTGACTCAATTGATCAGTTGATCTACATGACACGACGTTGTGTGGCGTGTAAGAAAAAGAACCTAACCTCAAAGGTTAAGGTCACATTTTCAGTTTGTTCGATATTTCATGTCCGGTCTAACTTTGTCATACATGGGTGTAAGAGAAAAAGAAGAGAAAAATTTAGAAAAAAGTTCTACGGCTAAGACCATTATAAATTAATTGCTAGATGATCATCCAAATATTTCTTAAAAAGGGGGAGGGCGGGATGCTTTTTTTTTTAAAATTTTTGATATTTTTTTAAAATAAAAATAAATTTGAAAAAAGGGTCAGTGCAGCATGAAATTAGGAGACGGGCGGGGATGATAATCTAGCAATAAATTTGTTATGTCCTTAAAGCTGTCTGTGTGGCCCTGCAATATTATATAGCTTAGCATAAAATTACTAGTAAATATATATATCATAAAACACAAAAAATACATAAATACTATTTGATCACTTTCCTTAATTTATGTCATTAATATTATAATTTAAGTTAAAAAAACTCAAACAAACAAGTAATACTGCATGTTTTTATTGAATATTTTTATGTCGCAAGCAATTTTCGATCCGAAAGTTCAAGTAAACGACACGATCAAACAAGTTAACACATTACGGCTAGCGGTATATCAAAGACATTACCAAAGCAAACACAACCTTTTGGATGAACAGATATGGTCTTAGCGGTCGACACTTCCGAAAAACTCCCTTTCTATCAGTAATGGCTTAGTCAAAATTGACAAAACAATCGAATGTTATTGTTGCAAGGCGTAATTCACAGCTTAGTAAAGCATGATAATGGTAATTTATACGTCAGATACAAAATGACTGATTTTTTTTTAAAGTTTTGAAAAGTAGAATTCTGTCTAAAAACCAAAGAAAACGGTGATTATAGAATTCCTGATATATAACAATATATAATTACTGCTCTCACCGCTAATGTCATAGATTGGAGTCCTGCTCAATCCAAAAACTTTATGTGAGAAAGTTTCCAGTTACTTGCGGAAGGACGGTGGTTGAAATGTTTTGAAAATGGCGTTAAACCCCATTCAAAAATTTTATTTTGTGAACAACCACACATAAATCTACAGATCAAACTATAGTGAGAGCACCTAACAACAATGCAAACCAAGGACACAAGACTATAGAATCAATAGAATTGGGGTCAACCATGACTTATATACAACGGTTTTACATGCAACACATCTGGTCTGAAAGGGACAATTTACATACATGAATGAATAGCTTTATATGAGTTCTTATTATATAATATTTATTATTTTGTATATTATGAAAGATGTGACAAAGAATGGTCATAATGATTATTAAAAAATAAAGATTTTCAAGTCAACTGTTTAATTCTCCAGTTTGTATATTTACAGGAAACCAGTTTGACGATTATTACGAGTCTGATCTAGAGCGACCGCAGACAGGTGGGCAATTTTATTTTGAGGTTTCGGTTATAAACGTAACTATTGTAAATATGATATTAGATAATTTCTACAGTTATTGCTATCATTTTTTCAATGGTTCATTTGCATTTTGTGCCTGTAGGAATGTCGTACCAGTCGAATCGTTTCTCCGAATATTCACCAGATGTATCGGATGAGGAATTTGAAAGCGTGTCACAAGTGGCAGGACCAGTACGTGTTATCCCTTTTAATTTCTTTTTTTTTAAATGAATAAAAAGAGGAACATCAAAGATGAATTATATCTATTTCTGATAAATTTATTTTCACCATTTATTACAACTTGGTCGAACCATAACATTGTGATATGTGCAAAAAAAATACATTACACTAAGTATTGTAGTCACTTTTCTTCTGGGTTGCTGTCTCAAGATCACTTACCTCTCACTGCTAAGGTTGTTGGTTCGAGTCCCACTCGGTCCAAAAGCATTATTTGTGAAAAATTACCAGTTCTTGCAGGTGGTTCTACTCGGTTTCTTTCTGAGGTCTTTCTTCATCAATAAAACTCGATATGCCATATATATCCTGAAATGTGTTGAAAATGGCGTAAAATCCCATTCAGAATATAAAGATAATACAAATCAAACGTGCGTAAACGATCACCTCTATTAAGCATTCTATTGTCTTAAACAGCCGCATTTGTTTGTCCCATATCTACGCTTTCAGAGCAAATTAACCTGTATTAGGCAACAACCTGGCTTGTTGTTATACCCCCGACAAACGAAGTTTTGAGGGGGTATATTGGAGTCACCCTGTGGTCGGTCTGTCGGTTTGTCGGTCGGTCGGTCTGTATGTTGCAATTTTCCTTGTCTGGAGCATCACTTGAAAAGTACTGGATGGAATTTCATCAAACGTCATACAATGGTAGAATATAATGAGACGAAGTGCAGTGTACAAGAAACATAACTCTATTCTTGCTGATTACAGAGTTATTGCCCTTGATATTTTTTCTTGTCCGGAGCATAACTTGAAAAGTACCGGATGGAATTCATCAAGCTTCATACAATGGTAGAATATAATGAGAGGAAGTGCAGTGTACAAGAACCATAACTCTATTTTTGCTAATTACAGAGTTATTGCCCTTTGATATATTTTCCTTGTCCGGAGCATTACTTTTAAAGTACTGGATGGAATTTCATCAAACTTCATACAATGGTAGAATATAATGATGTCATGGCGGCGTTCGGGGATATTCATCACCTTCAGTAATAGCTCTAGTTTATGACAGGTTTCACTGTATATATGATGGCAGCCAGTTTTATTGGGGGAGACCGCCCTAATAATGAATCTGAGGAGAAATGTCATCCTTCCACAGTAACTGTCGTCTTTCCACAAGTAACCATCATCCTTCCACAGTAACCACAATCCTTCCACAGTAACTATCATCCTTCCACAGTAACCATCATCCTTCCACAGTAATTATCATCCTTCCACAGTAACCATCATCCTTCCACAGTAACTACATCCTTCCACAGTAACCATCATCCTTCCACAGTAACTATCATCCTTCCACAGTAACCGTCATCCTTCCACAGTTACCGCCGTCCTTCCACAGTTACCGTCATCCTTCCACAGTAACTATCATCATCCTTCCACAGTAGCCATCATCCTTCCACAGTAACCATCATCCTTCCACAGTAACCATCATCCTTCCACAGCAACTATCATGCTCCCACAGTAACCATCATCCTTCTACAGTAACCATCATCCTTCCACAGTAACTATCATCCTTGTACAGTAACCATCATTATTCCACAGTAACCATAATCCTTCCACAGTAACCGTCATCCTTCCACAGTAACTCCACAGTAACTATCATCTTTCAACATCTAACCATCATCCTTCCACAGAAACCATCATCCTTCCACAGTAACCATCATCCTTCTACAGTAACCATCATCCTTCCACAGTAACCATCATCCTTCCACAGTAACCATTATCCTTCCACAGCAACTATTATCCTCCCACAGTAACCATCATCCTTCTACAGTTACCATCATCCTTCCACAGTAACTATAATCCTTGTACAGTAACCATCATCCTTCCACAGTAACCATCATCCTTCTACAGTAACCATTATCCTTCCACAGTAACCATCATCCTTCCACAGTTACCATCATCCTTCCGCAGTAACCATCATCTTTCCGCAGTAACTATCATCCTTCTACAGTTACCATCATCCTTCAACAGTAACTATCATCCTTCCACAGCAACAGTTACTATCATTCTTCCGCAGTAACCATTATCCTTCCACGGTAACGATCATCCTTCCACAGTTACCATCACCCTTCCACAGTAACTATCATCCTTCCACAGTAACCATCATCCTTTTACAGTAACTATCATCCTTCCACAATAACCACCATCCTTCCACAGTAACCATCATCCTTCCACATTAACCATTATCCTTCCACAATAACAGTAACCATCATCCTTCCACAGTAACTATCATCCTTCCACAGTTACTATCTTCCTTCCACAATAACTATCATCCTTCCACAGTAACCATCACCCTTCCACAGTAACTATCATCCTTCCACAGTTACTATCATCCTTCCACAGTTTCTATCATCCTTCCAAAGGAACTATCAAACTTTCTCATGTAAAGTTTTTATAACTAAGCTTGGCTCAATTCCATGACCTCAGAATTGAAAGGTAAGTGATCTGGAGAAGACATATGATACCACATGATGTTTATATAGGGAGTTGACTTCACTTCTCCACTGTCTTGCTACTCTTTATACAAAAGTTAATAGGGCTGTGGTGCAATGGATAGAGTGTTGGCTGTTTACACCAGAGGTTGCTTGTTTGATACCTAGCATGACCTGATAGCATTAAAACAACACAACTCAGTAATGATTCTAGCCAGGAAGCAATTTTGAATGTGGTTCATATAAGTTTTGAGCTTTTTTCTCAATCAAGCTAAAGTATAAATTAGTAGAAACTAATATCTAAAAAGATTAACAAAGTTAAATTCTGTATATCATTATCTTCAAGATTGGTTTTCGTAATAATCATTTTATTTATAATCATTTAAACAGTCAATATAATGATTTCAGCGTAAGCCTGTGTGGGGTGCTCCAGATTCTGATGGTGAGACGTACAGACCTGACTTGTCAAAGACATTACCAGCACCGAGTAAGAAAACCAGGCTGTAAGTTGAAATTCATTAGTGTGAATGTTCTAGGTAAAAACTAATATTTATCATTGTGTCCACATCACATTGACATGATGATACATGAACATTTCAGTCAAACCTTGTTTTCTTTCATTTAAATGAGTGCTGTTTAAAGTCTGGTGTGCAAATTGTTCAATGAAGTAATAAAAAATAAAGTTAAAATGTAAATGATGTTTGTCATTTCAAACAGAATCGCATACACTTTGCCAGGTAGAAATATCACCCTGCCATATGTTTCACTTCCACCCTATGTCTATAAATGAGAAGATAAATTCCATGAATAAAAGACAAACAAACATGTATAAGTGTCTAAGATTTACATCATCACCTTCTATCTTCTTGGTAATCTGGTGAAACTGATCTATCAAAGTTTTACACTTCTTTAACTGGAGACACTTTAAATATATAAAATAAGAAAAATCTTCGGTTACATTTATTGTCTGTTAAAAAAAAAGAATAACAAATATAACATGCATACGTATCTCATACAAGTCCCTGTAAATGGTGATATGTATTTTGGGCCGGTATATAAATACATACTAAAACATTGTATCCTGTATACATGCATGTGTATCTCATACAAATCCCTGTAAATGGTGATTAGTATTTTGGGCTGGTATATAAATACATAATAAAACATTGTATCCTGTATACATGCATACGTATCTCATACAAATCCCTGTAAATGGTGATACGTATTGTGGGCCGGTATATAAATACATAATAAAACATTGTATCCTGTATACATGCATACATATCTCATACAAATCCCTGTAAATGGTGATAAGTATTTTGGGCCAGTATATAAATACATAATTAAACATTGTATCCTGTATCTTGTAGGGGAAAGTTCAGTTCCACAGCCCCGGTGAAGTTTGATGATCGGCGTCCGGTCCAGAGACCTGTGGACAGTGAAAACTTCTTTATGCAAGGAAGTAAAACACCAAGACAAGATATATCACAAAAGGTAAATATTATAAACTAAGTAAACAGGAATAGTGTGGGGCCAGTATTTCACAAAGTTTCTTGAGCAATACACATACAGATATTACAAAAACTCATTTATATGATCTAAATATTTTTTTAACATAATTAAGTATTATCGCGCGTAGCGTGGCATACTCAAATACTCTGCTGAGTAATAGTGGAAATAAAAGCCTAAATATTGAAAAGGCTAAAATGTTGAGAGAAGCAATAGAAATGTAACAGGAGGGGGTTACAAATAGGTACATAAAAGTTTTGGCATGAACTGTTCTATGCATAAAGCAACAGTGTTCACTGTGTCCTTTATTAGCTCGCCAGGACGAAGTCCAAGGAGAGCTATTGTCATGACCCCGGCGTCGTCGTCTGTAGACACCCAGGTTAAACTTTTGCGTTTAAGTTTCAGTTTTCTATGCAACCATTCATTGGATGTCAATGAAACTTTGAATGTGTGTTTACCATCATCAATGGAACACACAGAGATAAGAACCATAGCTCTGGATTGCATTTTGTCACAGTTATGGCCCTTTTTGGACTTAGACACCCAGGTTAAACTTTGAGTTTAGTTGCGTTTAAGTTTAAGATATCTATGCAACCACTCATTGGATGTCAATGAAACTTTGAATGTGTGTTTACCATCATCAATGGAACACACAGAGATAAGAACCATAGCTCTGGATTGCATTTTGTCACAGTTATGGCCCTTTTTGGACTTAGACACCCAGGTTAAACTTTGAGTTTAGTTGCGTTTAAGTTTAAGATATCTATGCAACCACTCATTGGATGTCAATGAAACTTTGAATGTGTGTTTACCATCATCAATGGAACACACAGAGACAAGAACCATAACTCTGGATTGCATGTTGGCACAGTTATGGTCCTTTTTCGACTTATTTTTTCAGGTTAAAGTTTTTTATCAGTTAAGATATCCATGCAACCATTCATTGGATATGAATGAAACTTTGCATGTGTGTTCACCATCATCATTGAAACACACAGAGACAAAAACCATCACTCAGGATTGTTTTTTGGCACAGTTATGGCCCTTTTTGGACTTAGACACCCAGGTTAAACTTTGAGTTTAGTTGCGTTTAAGTTTAAGATATCTATGCAACCACTCATTGGATGTGAATGAACCTTCACATGTGTGTTCACCATCACCACTGGAACACACAGAGACAAGAACCATAACTCTGGATTGTATGTTGGCACAGTTATGGCCCCTTTTCAACTTAATTTTTCAGGTTAAAATTTTTTATCAGGTAAGATATCTATGCAACCATTCATTGGATATGAATGAAACTTTGCATGTGTATTCACCATCATCATTGAAACACACAGAGACAAAATCCATCATTTGGCACAGTTATGGCCCTTTTTGACTTAGACACCCAGGTTAAACTTTGAGTTTAGTTGCGTTTAAGTTTAAGATATCTATGCAACCACTCATTGGATGTGAATGAACCTTCACATGTGTGTTCACCATCATCAATGGAACACACGCAGACAAGAACCATAACTCTGGGTTGCTTTTTGACACAGTTATGGCCCTTTTTTGACTTAATTTTTCAGGTTAAAGTTTTTTATCAGGTAAGATATCTATGCAACCATTCATTGGATATGAATGGAACTTTGCATGTGTGTTCACCATCATCATTGATACACACAGAGTCAAAAAACATCACTCTGGGTTGCATTTTGGCACAATTATGACCCTTTTTTTTTTACTTAATTTTTCAGGTTAAATTTTTTTATCACATAAGATATCTATGCAACCACCCATTGGATATGAATGAAACATTGCATGTGTGTTCACCATCATCATTGAAACACAAAGAGACAAGAACCATAACTCTGGGTTGCATTTTGGCAGAATAATGGCCGTTTAAGTCTTAATTTTTCGTCTGTAGACACCCAGGTTAAACTTTTGCGTTTAGATGCGTTTAGGCCGCGGCGTGGTCTAGTGGTAGAATGTCCGCCTCGCATGCGGAAGGTCGTGGGTTCAATCCCCGGCCGGGTCATACCAAAGACTTTAAAAATGGTACTAGAAGCTTCCTTGCTTGACGCTCAGCATTAAGAGGAGAGTTCTAGATCTGGTCGGCCCGGTGTCAGTATAATGTGACTGGGTGGGGTATCATACCATGTGTCTGCGGCATGATACTCCAGTGTGACAGCGCTTAGAATACTGTCTCAAGTAGACACCGTCGCGATATGACTGAAAAATTGTTGAAAGCCACGCTAAACACCATACAACAACATACAACATTAGATGCGTTTAAGTTTTGGTGTTTGCCTCCAATCTCAATCTTTGCATTGGTGGTAGTTTTATCCCATCGGCGAGCTTAGTTGTCTTCTGACAACTCTTGTGTTAAACATCAACCTAAGTTAGAGGGTGCAGTCTGGACCGACATTTCCCAATGTAGGTAAATATTTTTTAAAGTAATGTGTTCTAACCAAATGAAGCATAAAATTTGAACAGAAGTCAACATTTCTACTTCTGTTTTTAAAACGGGGAAGTTCGCCCGGACTCCCACCAGCTGAAGTTGAACAACCTTCGCATACCTACCCTGAATAACTTGCAATGTTGCCACGCTACGCCCCTGATTATCTGTTGACATTCAGCTGTTGTCGTGCATGGTATTATGTATGGCAGTACAAGAATGCATATGTACATGTTTTACTGATAAGTAATGTGTACATTATTAACGACAGGTCAAGTGCCGCAGTAGTGTTTGCTTGATACTACAAGCGTCTTATTAGTGAATAAAATCAGTCCGCTCTTGACTGCACTTACATTTAGTAATTAAGCTGATAGAAAAAAAAAGAAACATAAAGCATGTTTTTAAAGAATTAATGCATATTGTGTTTTCTTGAATTTTCATGGAATAAGGCCTTACATTTACCACATTTTATATCAGTAAATTTTAATTGTTTTACGTCATTAATGTACACAGACATCAATGCCACCATTACATGTCGTGTTTATTTACTATCTACAACTGCATACAGTAAAATATTATTATGTCAGTTTGTTCAAGATCCTGATGGTTTATAGTTTGATTGATTGAATATTTAGCAACATTTTTATGCCATCGAGGGCTAACAGACAATCAGTTAACCTAACCACTGTCTCCTGGGATCCTGAATGGGTTAACCAATACTCTAGTACACCCCATCTCCAAAAGTAACTGATGACTTTCCCACTTGAATCAGCGGTGAAAGATGAATGATAATGAGACACAATACCATATATCAATCATCATGGAGATTGTTGCTGGGCAGAGATTCAAACTCACGACCTCTGGATTGAAAGCTATACAGTTGCATGCTGAATTTATGTTAATTTATGATATTTTGATATGTTATAATCTGTCACAATAACCTTTTGGGGGATGTTGAACTTGGGTGGAAAAATTATGATGGACAGTACACATAGCCATGACAGATGTAAATACTATATTGGGGAAGAACAAATTAAATGTTGAATTTTTTTTCTGCTTAATAATTTCAGCCCCCTATGCCCCCCTCACCAACAAATGTTAATGCACTGAGAGACTCGGTACAGTCATCAAGATCTCAGGAGGGAGGTGGATGGAATATCCCTGATGACACGGAAGTTTCCTTAGCAACAGACTGGTCTGAAGGTATGACTGATCTATATAAAGATACTCATGCACCGTTACTGTACTCTATATTGCCAGAGTTTGGCTCTGTTTGTTTGCTACATCTGTGTTTACCAATCTGATCACCTCGGCCTTTATGCTACGCAATATACCTCTGACATAATAAGGCGCCATTTTGGAAATACTTTCAGTCACATGATAAAGTAAAATGGCGGGCCCTTATGCCACCTGTTTATATACATGTACGTAGAAAATATAAACGTTTGTTAATCAAGACTGATATTTTAAATTTCCCTATAAATATGACCCATGTCGAGTTTATAAATAAAAAAATCGATATAACAACGCCATATATAATCAACTTAATGACGGATACATTATTTGTTACTTTCACGCGAATGAACACAGACTTGTAACACAGGCGATTTGCGTTGGTGTATTCTAGAGCTATACACGAGGTGTATTCTACGGAGGATACGGAAATACCCGATGTTTCACGATCGCTGTGTTTACGTCTATTCTATTTTGCGTCAAAGGCTCCTTAGCTTACTCATTTATTTTACATTGGTTGTGAAACAAGTTCTTACAGGTTGGCATTTTTTCACTCGAACAGAAATGGCCACAATTGTAGGTATTCATTACAAATAAAATTTGCTTGATCAACATACCGTCAAACCTGCTTTAAGCAGCCACTCAAGGGAAAGAGCAAATATGACCTCTTAAGGCAGATGGCTGTTTAATACAGGTTGATTAAAACTAAAATTATAAAAATGGTAAAAAAAATGTTGCTGTTTAAAACAAATGGTTGCTTAATAGAGGTGACCACTAAAACAGGTTTTACTGTATATGTTTATGTATGTAACAACAGGGTTAAAGCCAATCCCTGCATGACTATTCCATGATGTATGCTATTCATGTCAATGTCAGAATGTTTATTTTAAGAATGGGCTTAAGTTTAAAGTTTACCACTCCGATGGAAATATCCATGTTGTCACTTTTTTGTGGATTTGATTTACAAAACTATTCATGATAATGTATCCATTTTAAAAATAATTTTGTTTTTTAAAATATTTATAGTGTTTTTCCTAGTATACTACCTTTAAGACATTTATTGTGTTGTTTCCTGGTATACTACCTTTAAGACATTATAGTGTTTTTTCCTGATATACTACCTTTAAGACATTATAGTGTTTTTCCTAGTATACTACCTTTAAGACATTTATTGTGTTTTTTCCTAGTATACTACCTTTAAGACATTTATAGTGTTTTTTTCCTGATATACTACCTTTAAGACATTTATAGTGTTTTTTCCTGGTATACTACCTTTAAGACATTTTTAGTGTTTTCCTGATATACTACCTTTTAACCATTGATAGTGTTTTTCCTTGTATACTACCTTTAAGACATGTATAGTGTTTTTTCCTGATATACTACGTTTAAGACATTTATAGTGTTTTCCTGATATACTACCTTTAAACCATTTATAGTGTTTTTCCTTGTATACTACCTTTAAAACATGTATTGTGTTTTTTCCTGATATACTACGTTGAAGACATTTATATTGTTTTTTCCTGGTATACTACCTTTAAGAAATTGTAGTGTTTTTCCTGATATACTACCTTTAAGACATTTATAGTGTTTGTACCTGGTAAACTACCTTTAAGACATTTATAGTGTTTTTTCCTCATATACTACCTTTAAGAAATTGTAGTGTTTTTCCTGATATACTACCTTTAAGACATTTATAGTGTTTTATTGATATACTACCTTTAAGACATTTATAGTGTTTTTACCTGGTATACTACCTTTAAGCATACATTTAAGGATCTTTTACAATAGCCAGGCATCTTTTCTGACAGCTCTCATTATAGGCTTGGTTTGGTCCAGTTTGTATCAACACACAATGCTTATTTAGATACACAAATGCCATTATAATAATGAAATGATTACAACAATTTAATTATAATATAATATACCAGCATATTCATTTTAGGGTTTTCTTTCATTTTCATAGAAATCGGAAAACTGAACTCTGAAAAGATTTTGTACAAAAATGATCCCCCAAACAAAGAAACTAAATAATAATTTGTAACCTTTTTATTTCAGCTCCTACGACTGGTAGACCATCAAATGGTCCTCCTAAAGGTACGTAAAATAATCTTCTATTATTCTAGCTTCGTAAGATATTCTGCTGTATGTTTTACTGATATCATGAAACCTTTGTCAGATTTATTATTACTTTCAATGGCTGTTTGAATCAGATATTTTTGAAAGTGCATGTTTGTTTTAAAAAAAGTAGACCTCAGCCAGAGTTGAACCCTGGGCATCTAGAATGTAAGACACGTTTTCTCACCACCTTGGACACATACCACAAACTTTATAAGTCGTATTTAAAATTTTCATATTAACATTAATGACATTTCTGTAGCTGTGTACTGTAAAATATCTTAGGTATGACATTTGATGGAAGACATCTACTGAAATTTCATTAATGTGTGTGCAAATTTATTATGGCTCTTATTTAAAAGAGACATAAGAATTTTTATATGTTATTTTGGTGGCAAGCTAAATGACCAGGGATGCATTCAGCACTGTTAAACAGCAAACATGTATAATGTCTGGTTCCCTAAAATTACTTTGTACTGCATACAAATGTGGTTTGAGCCAGTGTTCAGGAATATTTGTTAGCTAACATTTAACAGAACTGAACGCAACCCTGACTGCAACAGTATACATTATGTTATCAGGGGAAGTAAATCTTGTTCACTATTTTTAATATATACTTTAGTAGTTAACTCCCTTTAACAATATCTTTGGTTTCATCAGAAATAGCAAATTTACTTATTTTCTGCACTTCCCCTTATTTATTATGAAGTTTTTCTAGATTTTATTCAATACTTAGAAAAGTTTTACTTCAAAGTTTACCAAATTTGCTACTGGAAACAAAAATATAATTGCTTTATTTGATGGGATCATAATTAAGGAAATAGATTTACAAACACTCTATAAATTATATTTTTGGAAATGTTATTGCATAATTGAATGTTATGTTTTAAAAAGCAATATGGTTTCAATTATTTAAATAAAATGGTGTGATGATTCTTTTCTGTTTTCAGCATATTAAAAGAAGAGAAGAAGATATACGTGTCATAATTCCGTCCATTATTACGCATCATTATACATTATTAGAGCTTCAACCACGTATGCTTAAACACAGGAAAACTGTTATGTGTAATAGATATTTCAATAGACTTTTCTTTGTTGTATTTTACTACTCAAACAACAAAACATGTATCAACTATACAGAAATATTGATGAGGGTTTCACGTTTTGTATGCAAGTTCATGCAAACATATTTGTATATAGTGGAAAATGTACTGACCAGCACAGCTAACCCGCCACATAAGATTTATGTATTTTCCCAAAGAGTATCAAAGATTCATTTGCACGTGCACTTACAAAATAAAATAATCATTTCGTGTGAAACAGATGCACATAAGTAATTGTGTAAAATGTCGCAATCAGCCTATGTAAAATCATTACATAAGTGTCTGTAAATGTTGTATACAAAATTTCATAACGTTACTCAATAGTTTGACGCAGATATTGGAACTACAAAAGTTAGCTGTTCTGTTCAGTCTTGATATATGCCGCTGGAAACATTGGAAAACTGGGGAAAATTGCTTTTTTCAAACAAATTTTGCAAGAAAGATGTAAAAGTTTTGTAAAGAAATCATGTACTAAATTGATGAAAATTTCCCAATACATGCTTTTGCTAAGCACATTGCCAGTTGAATACAGCATATTGCTTAGAGAAATATTATTGTGTATTTCTTTTAATTTTGATATTTAGTTGTCAGTACCAGAAAATATAATTTTATTTATTATATAGTTTAAATTAATTGATAATGTTACTGTGTACAAGAGGGTCATTTAACATGACTGTACTAGAAAACATTATTTTATTTATTACAATGGTTATAGTTTAAAGTGATTGATAATGTATAAGAGGGTCATTCAACAAATAACAATTTACTAGATTCACAAAGCTGCTGTACATTGTGCTAGAGAATGTCTTTATTGGTAAAACCAGTACATGTATACAAAATTGAAACGGATACATCTTATAATTCAGATAAGTGTCTGTTAGCATAATTATATTGCTGTAATATTTTCTTGTTCAAGGTCACTGGCCAAGTGGTTCAAGACAGCATCTGAAGATCTCTTAACTGAAACAATGGGATTTTCAGTGCATATTGAAAATTCCATCCCTCAGGATAACTGTTTCGCTGGTAACACGGCAGAGCCTCGTTACCGCTAAAGTAGTTGTCCTGAGGGTTGGAATTTTCCAGCCACACCTCAAATCCATGAAAGATACTTATAATATTACATCCAATAATTCTTGCATATACCCACAGCCAGATGATAAGAAAGAATCAGAACAATGCTCAACATTTCTGACTACGTTCATAAGTTAAAATATAGGTCGAAATGGCCAACATTGTCCAGAATAACATAATTTAAGTTTGTTCGAGTTTCGGAATTGAGTTCACTAAATCACTTTTTATAGATGACCTATTTAAACAAAAATGTCTAAAAGGTTAGAATTATTGCTGTATAAAATCATGCGGGACTTCCTTAGGTTACATGATTTTCACTTAAATAGATGGCATACAGTTGGACCAGGTCACAGACATTCATTTATATGTAAGGTCTCTTTAATACTCTTTAATACATCTTTTTAATATTTTACACATTGAATGACCCTTTTATAGATATGTAGAAATATTATAAAATTAATAAAATGTAAAAACAATGTTTGAATTTATTGTTTACTATTATCACCGTATAATATTTATATATTGTAACCTGACAAAGCTGTCAGATTTGACTTTCGCTATTGAGTCCTAGGTTCAAGTCATACATGTAGCCAGTCAGAAATTAAAGGGTGACTAAAGCCATTTTAAGATAATTTTTGTGAGCATATAAATTGCAAAAGTTCATTATCAAAACTGATATAAAGCTCTGATCCGTTTTCTGAAACCAAAATTTAAACTTTTTTTTTTTTCATCATATAATTCTTGTTTTAAATGATTACCAAGTCGCTGAAACTCTATCCTGAATGTTTCATTGGTGATAATATGTCCATTCTGGTACAACTCTATTACAAGTGTTCTCTAGATACTGTTGTTTTCATGAAATCATATCACACTTAGTTATTATAGCAAGATCTCTAAGTAAGCTATGAGCTTGTATGTATCACTTTCAAGTAAAATTCCTTAGCAAGGATCCTCCGTGGCCAAGTGGTCTAAGGTGCCATCTCCACTTACCAAGTCCACTTTCCTCTCACCGTTAAGATCGTAGGTTCGAGTCCCGACCACTCCAAATACTTTATGTGAGAAAGTTTGCCAGTTACTTGCAGAAGGATGGTGGTTCTACTCGGATTCATTCTGAGGTCTAAGTCCCCCAACAATAAAATTGGATATGCTATATTTAACTTGAAATATGTTGAAAATGGCATTAAACTCCTTTCGAAAAAATCCTTATTAGAACTGGTATTCAGTGTTGTTTTTGAGAGATCATTGAGATGAGCCTGAAATCAAACTGATGACCTTTGATATTAGTGACCAACACTTTTTCCATAGCTATACTGCCTTGCTTAATGAGAATGCTTGCATCCATTATTATGAACAGACCATCCAAATTGCTTTGTATCACTGAACAGAAAAAAAAGTGCTTGGGTGAAACTTGAACCCTGAGCGTTTTCCATTGGTTAACTCTTCCCTCATACTTTTATGCTAATAATTTGGTCTGCACGAACATCAATTTTATCTGCCCATAGCTGACACCCAATTGGTCTGCCCATAGCTGACACCAATATGGTCTGCCAACAACTGACATCAGTTTGATCTGCCCATAGATGACATCAGTTTGGTCTGCCCATATCTGGCACCAGTTTGGGCTGCCTGTAGCTGACACCAACTTGGTCTGGATTAGCTGATATCAATTTGGTCTGCCTGTAGCTGATACCGAATTGGTCTGACACTAATTTGATTTGCTCATAGCTGATGCCAATTTGACCTGCCCATAGCTGACACCAATTTGGTGTGCCCATAGCTGGCACCAATTTGATTTGCTCATAGCTGACGTCAATTGGGTCTGCCCATAGCTGACACCAATTTGGTCTTCCCATAGCTGACAACAGTTTGGTCTGCCCATAGCTGACATCAATTTGGTCTGCCTGTAGCTTACACCGAATAGGTCTGACACCAATTTGATTTGCTCATAGCTTATGTCAACTGGGTATGCCCATAGCTGACATCAGTTTGGTCTGCCCATAGCTGACACCAATTTTATTTGCTCATAGCTGACACCAGTTCGGTTCGCTCATAGCTGATGTCAATTTGGTCTGCCCAGGGCTGGCACCAGTTTGGTCTGCCCATAGCTGACACCAATTTGATTTGCTCATAGCTGACACCAGTTTGGTTTGCTCATAGAGGATGTCAATTTGGTCTGCCCATAACTGGCACCAGTTTGGTCTGCCCATAGCTGACACCAATTTGGTCTGGATTAGCTGATATCAATTTGGTCTGCCTGTAGCTGACATGAAATTGGTCTGAAACCAATTTGGTCTACCTTTAGCAGGCACATGTTTTGTCTGCCCATAGCTGACACCAATTTGATTGCTCATAGCTGACACCAGTTTGGTCTGCCCATAGCTGGCACCAGTTTGGTCTGCCCATAGCTGACATCAATTTGGTCTTGATTAGCTGATAACAATTTGGTCTGCCTGTAGCTGATACGAATTGGTCTGACACTAATTTGATTTGCTCATAGCTGATGCCAATTTGGTCTGCCCATAGCTGACACCAATTTGGTCTGCCCATAACTGGCACCAATTTGATTTGCTCATAGCTGATGTCAATTGGGTCTGCCCATAGCTGACACCAATTTGGTCTTCCCATAGCTGACAACAGTTTGGTCTGCCCATAGCTGACATCAATTTGGTCTTCCCATAGCTGACACAAGTTTGGTCTGCCCTAAGCTGACATCAATTTGGTGTGCCTTTAGCCAGCACCAATTTGATTTGATCATAGCTGATGTCTATTTAGTCTGCACATAGCTGACACCAATTTGGTCTGCCAATAGCTGGCAACAGTGGTTTGCCCATAGCTGACACTTATATGGTCTGGATTAGCTTATATCAATTTGGTCTGCCTGTAGCTGACACCGAACTGGTCTGACACCAATTTGATTTGCTCATAGCTGATGTCAATTGGGTATGCCCATAGATGACATCAGTTTGGTCTGCCTGTAGCTGACACCAATTTGATTTGCTCATAGCTGACACCAGTTTGGTTCGCTCATAGCTGATGTCAATTTGGTCTGCCCAATGCTGGCACAAGTTTGGTCTGCCCATAGCTGACACCAATTTGATTTGCTCATAGCTGACACCAGTTTGGTTTGTTCATAGAGGATGTCAATTTGATCTGCCCATAGCTGGCACCAGTTTGGTCTGCCCATAGCTGACACCAATTCGATCTGGATTAGCTGATATCAATTTGGTCTGCCTGTAGCTGACAAGAAATTGGTCTGACACCAATTTGGTCTGCCCTTAGCTGGCACATGTTTTGTCTACCCATAGCTGACATCAATTTTATTTGCTCAAAGCTGACACCAGTTTGGTCTGCCCATTGCTGGCACCAGTTTGGTCTGCCCATAGCTGACATAAGTTTGGTGTTGATTAGCTGATATCAATTTGGTCTGCCAATAGCTGACACCGAATTGGTCTAACACCAATTTGATTGGTTCATAGCTGATGTCAATTTGGTCTGCCCATAGATGACATCAGTTTGGTCTGCCCATATCTAGCACCAGTTTGGGCTTCGCATAGCTGACACAAATTTAGTCTGGATTAGCTGATATCAATTTGGTCTGCCCATAGCTGACACCAATTTGGTCTGCCCATATCTAGCACCAGTTTGGGCTTCGCATAGCTGACACAAATTTAGTCTGGATTAGCTGATATCAATTTGGTCTGCCCACAGCTGACACCAGTTTGGTCTAACCATAGCTGGTACCAGTTTGATTTGCTTATAGCTGATGTCAATTTTGTTTGCACATAGCTGACATCAATTTGATTTGCCCATAGCTGACATCAATTTGGTCTGCTCATAACTGACATCAGTTTGGTTTTGATTAACTGATATCAATTTGGTCTGCCTGTAGCTGACATCAGATTGGTCTGACACCAATATGGTCTGCCCTTAGCTGGCACATGTTTTGTCTGCACATAGCTGACACCAATTTGATTTGCTCATAGCTGACACCAGTTTGGTCTGCCCATAGCTGGCACCAGTTTGGTCTGCCCATAGCTGACATCAGTTTGGTGTTGATTAGCTGGTATCAATTTGGTCTGCCAACAGCTGACACCGAATTGGTCTAACACCAATTTGATTTGCTCATAGCTGATGTGAATTTGGTCTGCCCATGGATAACATCAATTTAGTCTGCCCATAACTGACACCAATTTAGTCTGGATTAGCTGATATCAATTTGGTCTGTCGGTAGCTGACACCAGTTTGGTCTTCCCATAGCTGACACCAATTTAGTCTGGATTAGCTGATATCAATTTAGTCTGCCCAGAGCTGACACTAGTTTGGTATGCCCATAGCTGACACCAATTTGGTCTGCCCATATCTAGCACCAGTTTGGTCTGCCCATAGCTAACACAAATTTAGTCTGGATTAGCTGATATCAATTTGGTCTGCCCATAGCTGACACCAATTTGGTCTGCCCATATCTAGCACCAGTTTGGGCTTCGCATAGCTGACACAAATTTAGTCTGGATTAGCTGATATCAATTTGGTCTGACCACAGCTGACACCAGTTTGGTCTAACCATAGCTGGTACCAGTTTGATTTGCTTATAGCTGATGTCAATTTGGTTTGCACATAGCTGACATCAATTTGCTTTGCCCATAGCTGACATCAATTTGGTTTGCCCATAGCTGACAACAATTTAGTTCGCCCACAGCTGACACCTATTTGATTTGCCCACAGCTGACACCAATTTGGTCTGCTCATAACTGACATCAGTTTGGTTTTGATTAACTAATATCAATTTGGTCTGCCTGTAGCTGATATCAAATTTGTCTGACACCAATATGGTCTGCCCTTAGATGGCACATGTATTGTCTGCCCATAGCTGACACCAATTTTATTTGCTCAAAGCTGACACCAGTTTGGTCTGCCCATAGTTGGCATCAGTTTGGTCTGCCCATAGCTGACATCAGTTTGGTCTTGATTAGCTGATATCAATTTGGTCTGCCATAGCTCACACCGAATTGGTCTAACACCAATTTGATTTGCTCATAGCTGATGTCAATTTGGTCTGCCCATAGATGACATCAGTTTGGTCTGCCTATAGCTGACACCAATTTAGTCTGGATTAGCTGATATCAATTTGGTCTGCCCATAGCTGACACCCGTTTGGTCTGCCTATAGCTGACACCAATTTAGTCTGGATTAGCTGATATCAATTTGGTCTGTCCATAGGTGACATCAGTTTGGTCTGCCAATAGCTGACACCAATTTGGCCTGCCCATATCTGGCACTAGTTTGGGCTTCCCATAGCTGACACAAACTTAGTCTGGATTAGCTGATATCAATTTGGTCTGCCCACAGCTGACACCAGTTTGGTCTGGCCATAGCTGGTACCAGTTTGGTTTGCTTATAGCTGATGTCAATTTGGTTTGCTCATAGCTGACATCAATTTGCTTTGTCCACAGCTGACATCAATTTGGTTTGCCCATAGCTGACAACAATTAGGTTTGCCCACAGCTGACACCTTTTTGGTTTGCCCACAGCTCACACCAGTTTGGTCTGCTCATTACTGACATCAGTTTGGTCTTGATTAACTGATATCAATTTGGTCTGCCTGTAGCTGACATCAAATTGGTCTGACACCAATATGGTCTGCCCTTAGCTGGCACATGTTTTGTCTGCACATAGCTGACACCAATTTGATTTACTCATAGCTGACACCAGTTTGGTCTGCCCATAGCTGGCACCAGTTTGGTCTGCCCATAGCTGACATGAGTTTGGTGTTGATTAGCTGATATCAATTTGGTCTGCCAACAGCTGACACCGAATTGGTCTAACACCAATTTGATTTGCTCATAGCTGATGTGAATTTGGTCTGCCCATGGATAACATCAATTTAGTCTGCCCATAGCTGACACCAATTTAGTCTGGATTAGCTGATATCAATTTGGTATGTCGGTAGCTGACACCAGTTTGGTCTTCCCATAGCTGACACCAATTTAGACTGGATTAGCTGATATCAATTTGGTCTTCCCAGAGCTGACACCAGTTTGGTCTGCCCATAGCTGACACCAATTTGGTCTGCCCATATCTAGCACCAGTTTGGTCTGCCCATAGCTGACACAAATTTAGTCTGGATTAGCTGATATCAATTTGGTCTGCCCACAGCTGCCACCAGTTTGGTCTGGCCATAGCTGGTACCAGTTTGAATCGCTCATAGCTGATGTCAATTTGGTCTGCCCTTAGCTGACACCAATTTGGTCTGCCCATAGCTGACACAAATTTAGTCTGCCCATAGCTGACACAAATTTGGTCTGCCCATAGCTGACACCAATTTAGTCTGGATTAGCTGATATCAATTTCGTCTGCCTGTAGCTGACACCGAATTCGTCTAACACCAAATTGATTTGTTTATAGCTGATATAAATTTGGTTTGCCCATAGCTTACATCAATTTGCTTTGCCCACTGCTGACATCAATGTGGTTTGCCCATAGCTGACACCAATTTAGTTTGCCCACAGCTGACATCAATTTGGTTTGCCCATAGCTGACACCACAGCTGACACCCATTTAGTTTGCCAATAGTGATATTGTTTGGTCTGCCCAAATCTGATTCTGTACAAGACTGTTCTGGCCATGATGATCTAAGTTTGTGGTTGTAATTGTTTCCCTCACTGTGATACCATAGAGTGATTCTGTACAGGACATTTCATGCCATAATGATCTAAGGTTGTGATTGTAATTGTTTCCTTAACTGTGATTACGTTGATTGATTCTGTACAAGGCTGTTCAGGCCATGATAGTCTAAGGTTGTGATTGTAATTGTTTCCAATGATGATCTAAGTTTCTGGTTGTAATTGTTTCCCTCACTGTGATACCATAGAGCGATTCTGTACAGGACATTTCATGCCACGATGGTCCAAGAATGTGATTGCACATGCTTCCCTAACTGTGATTACCTTCAACAATGCCGTAGATAGTTTTCAATGTCATATTGATCGAAAGTATTAGTTGTTGTAATTGCTTCCCTTTGGTTACCTGGGGTGATGTTGTGGAAGGATGATCATGCCACGATATTCTAGGGCTGTAGTTGTTATTTCATTCCTAACAGTGATGGCCAAGAACGATGCACATGACCTTCCAGCCTGTAGGGCATGGTGATCCAGAGCTGTAAGTGCAATTGCATTCCTAACTGTGATGGCCAAGAACGATGCACATGACCTTCCAGCCTGTAGGGCAGGGTGATCCAGAGCTGTAAGTGCAATTGCATTCCTAACTATGATGGCCAAGAACAATGCACATGACTTTATAGCCTGTAGGGCATGGTGATCCAGAGCTGTAAGTGCAATTGCATTCCTAACTGTGATGGCCAAGAACGATGCACATGACCTTCCAGCCTGTAGGGCATGGTGATCCAGAGCTGTAAGTGCAATTGCATTCCTAACTGTGATGGCCAAGAACGATGCACATGACCTTCCAGCCTGTAGGGCATGGTGATCCAGAGCTGTAAGTGCAATTGCATTCTTAACTGTGATGGCCAAGAACGATGCACATGACCTTCCAGCCTGTAGGGCAGGGTGATCCAGAGCTGTAAGTGCAATTGCATTCCTAACTGTGATGGCCAAGAACGATGCACATGACCTTCTAGCCTGTAGGGCAGGGTGATCCAGAGCTGTAAGTGCAATTGCATTCCTAACTGTGATGGCCAAGAACGATGCACATGACCTTTCAGCCTGTAGGTCATGGTGATCCAGAGCTGTAAGTGCAATTGCATTCCTAATTGTGATGGCCAAGAACGATGCACATGACCTTCCAGCCTGTAGGGCATGGTGATCCAGAGCTGTAAGTGCAATTGCATTCCTAACTGTGATGGCCAAGAACGATGCACATGACCTTCCAGCCTGTAGGGCAGGGTGATCCAGAGCTGTTAGTGCAATTGCATTCCTAACTGTGATGACCAAGAACGATGCACATGACCTTTCAGCCTGTAGGTCATGGTGATCCAGAGCTGTAAGTGCAATTGCATTCCTAACTGTGATGGCCAAGAACGATGCACATGACCTTCCAGCCTGTAGGGCATGGTGATCCAGAGCTGTAAGTGCAATTGCATTCCTAACTGTGATGGCCAAGAACGATGCACATGACCTTCCAGCCTGTAGGGCAGGGTGATCCAGAGCTGTAAGTGCAATTGCATTCCTAACTGTGATGGCCAAGAACGATGCACATGACCTTTCAGCCTGTAGGTCATGGTGATCCAGAGCTGTAAGTGCAATTGCATTCCTAACTGTGATGGCCAAGAACGATGCACATGACCTTCCAGCCTGTAGGGCATGGTGATCCAGAGCTGTAAGTGCAATTGCATTCCTAACTGTGATGGCCAAGAACGATGCACATGACCTTCCAGCCTGTAGGGCATGGTGATCCAGAGCTGTAAGTGCAATTGCATTCCTAACTGTGATGGCCAAGAACGATGCACATGACCTTCCAGCCTGTAGGGCAGGGTGATCCAGAGCTGTAAGTGCAATTGCATTCCTAACTGTGATGGCCAAGAACGATGCACATGACCTTTCAGCCTGTAGGTCATGGTGATCCAGAGCTGTAAGTGCAATTGCATTCCTAACTGTGATGGCCAAGAACGATGCACATGACCTTCCAGCCTGTAGGGCATGGTGATCCAGAGCTGTAAGTGCAATTGCTTCCGTAACTGTAATTACATAGAGCAATGTTGTATGTCTCACTACACAGTTACGCCCCCTTTTCCCCACGGTAACGTGATTCTTATGCTTAAAAACAAGGCCTATGTCATTTGGTTTTGAAATATTGTTGCGTGCCGGCTCTATAACTCTATCGAGCTTGGTAACGTAAATATTTAAATAATTATGGACTCCCAGTGAGTAAACTTAACAATATTGAAAGGGTAATGATTATATAAGACAAATTAGACAGAAGTGAAATTAAATCTCTTTTATTTCAAGTTGTAAGTTACTTAATCATGAGATATAAATTAACACTTATTTCACGTATCCCAGGACTTGTTATTGTTTTATTTATAAACAGTGACCATTAAATAACTGATTATAAAATATACAAAGTTTTAATGTTATCCTATGAATTACACCTATATGTAAAACAACTAAGTTGTTATTTTACAAAACAAATGCGTATAATGTCTGGATATTGTGGGCGTCGATCTATTTAAGATACTATTTTAAACTAGATTATTTATTAACATCAAAAACGTAACCTTTTCGTTATATAAGAAAATATTAATTACGGAGAATTTACTAGAGTTACTGCTCTAAAGCTTATGAAATTTTAAAGTCCGTAAACTTTTCTGAGGGAGTCCTTATATACTTCCCCATCTCCCGACCTTCCCCACGCTCCCGGCGTTCCCGCAATTCCCACGTTCTTTCCTGACGTTCCCAACGTTGCTTCCCGCAAAGAAATATGTGGAAAAGAATGAGGGAAACGTCAAAACTGATATTTACATGCAGATAAAAATCAAGTATTGAACTCGAATATTGAATGAAAAATACTATTTAAATGCTACATTTACGTAGAATAAACATCAAAGATAATGACCTGTACATTGCTTTCATTTCTGAATATGACTTAGTTGTCTAATTATCAAACGAAGTTGAAATATCAAAAATGCAGCCGATTATTTATGTAAAACACTGATGACGTCATTATTCAAATAAACTTATGTCCCAAAATGCAACATTCTGTAAACACACAATATGGCGGACATAGACGTTTCGTGCACATGTCATCGCGATAAAACGACTCTAGTTCATAAACAATCACCTGATATAGAAATAACAGATTATGGATGATGCGGGTAAGCCTTCTTGCTAATGTTAAAATAACAATCACTGTATGACATTACGTAATTAAATGTTGACAGCAAATATTAGAGACAATTTGTAGTGTACATAACTCCGGACGGTGTTTTGGACTGAAAATACATATAATTTAAATATTCAAAACTTTCAAAATGAACCTCAAAGTTTCACAGATCACAGATCTTACAGAGTAATTTTTTTTATTAATACTGGTACATATAGAGAATGCCATGTTGGTGACTGATGGTCTAAAATTTATCAGGTGAGGTAGAGAAAACGTGATAAAATATTCCAAGCTGAACCTGATCAATTTTAGACTATCAGGCACTAACTTGGTATTCTATTTATTTATATTAAAGCCGTGGTCACATCGTAGTGGAGAATGACCATAGTGGACCGTAGTTGAATATATTAAACGTATTTGAAAGTAGTTACACGTAGTTAAGTTTAACGTATTAATAAACCTAGTTTGAACTTATGATTTGCCCGTAGTTAGCACATAATTTTTCAACATGTTCAAAACTTGTTTACGGTCAACTACGATGCCAAAACCCTACTGTGACCGTAGTTTGAATGTAGTTGACCGCAATTGACCCTACTTCACCGTAGTGTATACCGTAGTTGACCGTAGCAAAAACCGTAAGGGTCAACTCATAAGAAATCTGTCGCTTACATTTCTGGGATTACACACATCTTGTTGTTTGAGGATTCAAATATTATTTTAACTGCATATGTACACAATGGGTGACAAGAGTCACAATTGCGAAGTTCTGGGGTCAGGTTAACATGGAACTTGTGGGTCTGGCAAGAAACCTTGTGGAATTAGAGGACCTAGAGGAACAGGAAAGGAGGGAGAATAGAAGACAATGGAGATGGTGGACCAGGACTGGCTGCTGCGTAGACCCACCCACAGCCAGTATAAGGCTCTGATGGCAGAGCTTCAAGTGGAGGACCCCCAGGCTTTTCAGTAATTTCTGCGACTTAATGTGGCCACATTCCATGATATCCTGGCCAGGATTGAGCAATGTTGGCTCGTCAACATCCAAAAGCACAATGACCGTGGCTTACCTGTACTGCGCAGGCGCAGCCACGATTGTTTTACTGTAGCTCAACGCAGTTGACCCTAGTTTACCATCGTTGTGCGTACTTAAAAAGTAGTTTATACGTAGTGTAACACAGTTACCCATAGTTAGACGTAGTGATACCCTAGTTAACCAAAGCCACTTTGCTCGTAGTTCAATGTAGTTCAACCTACTTAGACTTTCTATATTTCCTCTTTTTGCCAATTTTGAACCTACTTTGAACCTACTTCAAGGTAGTTGACCGTAGTTACACTACGGTGGACTACGTTTGAAGTGAACTACGGTCAACTACGTGCATGACCGTAAACGTGACCATGGCTTTAAAGAGCAACAATTGATTGAGTTCAGCAAAATAAACTCAAGACTGCGTACATCAGGCCCCGAGGTTATAAACATTTTTCATGCTCAACTCAAACTCATACTCAAAACACAATCTCTAGGAGTCGCATACAAAGCCAATTTAAAGCGCAAACACTCGACTAGGTCTCAAATTTTAGAGTAATAATGCAGAATTGAGGTAGGAAATTATACGTATATACATTTATTTTGTAATAATGAGTTGATTCATTTTTGAGTGAGCATAAAAAAATATCTATAATCTTGCCTGAAAATAGTGACACGTTTTTATTGAAACTTTTCAACTCTGTTTATTAGTTTAAATCAATTGACATCATAAACAGCTTATCAACGGTAAAAAAGGTGCTTAAATGTGGTTTAAAAACTACACAAAAACAATGATGTCATCAATTTGTGTGTTGCTACAAGATAAACATTCCCTGCCAATGAAGCGACTGTATCTTACCCCTGCTTTATTATGTAGAATGATACATAATGATATGTTTAAATGTGGAACGGTGGTCCAGTGGTAAAGCACCAAACCCATGATCGGAGGGTCTTCCCTGCCAATAAAGTGACAGTATCTTACCCCCGCTTTATTATGTAGAATGATACATAATGATATGTTTAAATGTGGAGCGGTGGTCTAGTGGTAAAGCACCGAGCCCATGATTGGAGGGTTTTCCCTGCCAATAAAGCAACAGTATCTTAACCCTGCTTTATTATATAGAATGATACATAATGATATGTTTAAATGTGGAGCGCATGTTCCGGTGGTAAAGCACCGTACCCATGATCGGAGGGTCGTTGGTTCGATCCACTGCCACAGCTATGTTTGGTGTCCTTGAGCAAGACACTTTTCCGCATATGTTTAGTACTGGTTCTACCCAGGAAGACTTTGAACATGATTTGCCTAAGTTGTAAGAACTTGTTTCACAATCGAAGTAAAATAAATAAGTTTAAACTTTTTTTAAATACATATATTGTAATATAACAATCATTTATGTTTAGTACATCAAAGTCTTGGGGAGCCAAACATGAAACTGAAAAACATCGTCAGGAACTGGAAAGAATATTGAACGAGTCTGAGAAAGTATCAATGGATTCAGGGTTTGTTGGAGATAAAGATGATGATGTTGATGATGATGCTATAGAACTGTTAGGTGAGAATATCAGCATTTGTTTTATTGTTAAGTAGATTAATGAGACTTTGTAGTATCAATAGAATGAAGAATTTACCTAGTCACTGTGAGGTATACGATGCACTGATGCATTTCACGTTGTTATCTTTAGCCAGGTTTTATGCCAAAGGCATATCCCTGCTTATGTCATCGTGATCATTTTTGCAGTGTTGGTCAGCACCAAAATGTGGCAGAGACTCCTTTTCTTTATTGACAATACTAGTATTAGTGTTTTTTAAATAGTGCTCGGTGGTAGAGAATCAGGCCCAGGATTTAAGAGTTGTGGGTTAGATCCTCTGCCACAGCTATGTTTACAGTTTATCCACATATGCCACTAATTCTACACTGGAAAACTTCGAGTATGATTTATAGAAGTTGTAAGAACTTGTTTTACAATTGAAATAAAATGTAAAAGTTGTAAAAAATAGAACTGAATCTTTATTTAATATATATTATGTTCCTTGTGTTTCTCTACAAAATATATACATAAGGTGTCCAAGGATAGATATGTTCACATGCACAGAGACAAGATTGAGTAAATAAATAATGTACAATGTATATACCAAGGCCATATGAAAAAATAGTTTTGATTCCTGTGACCTGACCTAGTCAATATTAAAAATATTTAAACACCCGAGTCAAAACATTTTCTATTGATTTTTTTTTGATTTTTTAAAACATGGAGAGAGAAAAAAGAAATTCCTATCTACTGACTCAATTTTTTTTCACCATGTCACAGGAAACAAAAATATTGATTTCATTTGGCCTAATGAGCTGGTTAATACCACTGTACTGTCTGTTTTACAGAGGACCCAGAAGATCTGCGGAGGGAAGGGGTCACAAATATATCTAAATCTGGCTATAAACTTGGTAGGGTACGTATCAGTGAATCTTCCTACCATATTATAACCTTAGTTACGGTAACAGAGTAGGTAGTCTGAGTGAAGGATTCCTTTCCCGCGGGATTATTTTACAGCCAATGTTTGCAAGTTTGAATATTTAGGGAATGAGTGGTCCAGTGGTAGAGCATTAAAAAAAAAAAAAAAGAAGTTGAACAATTTAGGTTTATTCTGCTTGTCACAGCATTAGAATTTTAATAAATAAAGTTGTTTATTGCATTATGAAATTTGAAAATATTGAATGTATTTAATTTGTTTCAGCATTTACATTTTAATTTATTAATTTTAACATTTGTAATATAGTGTAACTGAGAAATTGTGACATTGCCAAAATACAACTTGTTGTTTATTCTGTTTACAGGTTCTACGACAGAGGCAAGAGGAGACCAATGTTAAGTTGAACATAAAGTAAGTCATACAATGATTGTACTTAAAGCCATTTTTTGTAAATGTTACTTTAGCCAAGGAATTATATAGAGAAGAAAAGGCAACAGAATGATTTTTTGTTAATGGTCGCATATTCACGCAAAATCTCGTTTTTAATTATCTTAACTTCCATTCATCTCAGGAACATAAATCAGAATTCTTACATTGCAGAATGAAACTCTCATCAAAACAATACCATTCCCAGAAATTTGTGTTTAAATTTGTTAAAGTACTTTTGATTACAAAATTTGTTCACTGCAGCTAAAATAACAACAAATTATGAGAAATTGTACATCAAACCTCAATATCCTTAATTCAAGATCGTTTTTCTTGATCAAAACATTTTAAAACATCTAAGATTACATACAACTTACATTTATGTACAAGAAATCTGTTGCCTGTAAATGATGAATGGTTTATTTATCAAATAATTCATCCTTTGTGTGCTATTTTATCAACAGTAAGTCGGGAAATGCAAGTTACATATCCTTGTATATAATTCCTTGCTGCCATAAATAAATAACACAATTTACTAGAGTTATGCCCCTTTTGAAAATAAAAAAAATAAATGTGTCTGCATACATACTGGAGATGCTAATTTCACATTTGTACCATTTGGATATTTATTTTACTGTATTAATTTTGAATGAAAATTACTAGACTTTGTTGTGAAACCTTTTAAGGGAATATATCAGGAGTTTTCAAAATTTTAAAATTTGCTATTAAAAACATTTTTGCCAATAGTTAATTCCTATATATACTCGCTGATCCCATATTGCTAAAATGATATCTATTTAAACATACCAAAATAATGTATTGAAAAGGGATTCCTTAAATTGGGCTATGTGCCTAGGTTAGACTTGAATAGATTTCCTGTTTAAAATTGCATAATATTTTGTGACGTATTAAAGGTGTCGCGTGATTTTATTTTGATTTTAATTTGATCCGTTATACAGGTTTACACGTGATGTATATTACATTTCACAGTTTATGCATAGTTAAATTGTTTCATCGTAGAAAGAGGCTTAATGACGATGCTGAAGGTCATCAAGCAGTATATAAGAGCTGTCTATTATTAGAATGAGAATTTCGTTTCAAGTTTTCCACTCCAATTTAAATATCGAGTTGGCCACGTTTGGTGGATTTAACAAACCAAACCTTTAGATTTTAATTTAAGAATGATAATGAGATGCTTTTTATCCATTTTAAAGATAATTTTTTTTTTTTTTAAGACATTTAAAGTAATTTTCCCTGATATACAACCTTTACTAGTTGATCTACTGAATATCCAAAAATGGTTTATAAATATTAGACACACGTTATCTCTGCATGTCATTGACTACTTCCCTACATATTGTGATGTATGTCATTGACTACTTCCTAACATATTCTGATGTAAGTCACTGCCTACTTCCCTACATATTCTGATGTATGTCATTGACTACTTCCCAACATATTCTGATGTAAGTCACTGCCTACTTCCCTACATATTCTGATGTATGTCATTGACTACTTCCCAACATATTCTGATGTAAGTCATTGACTACTTCCCAACATGTTCTGATGTAAGTCACTGCCTACTTCCCTACATATTCTGATGTATGTCACTGACTACTTCCCTACATATTGTGATGTTAGTCATTGACTACTTCCCCACATATTCTGATGTAAGTCATTGACTACTTCCCAACATATTCTGATGTAAGTCATTGACTACTTCCCCACATATTCTGATGTATGTCATTGACTACATCCCAACATATTCTGATGTATGTCATTGACTACTTCCCCACATATTCTGATGCAAGTCACTGCCTACTTCAGGGCTAGAATTTAACTTTTTTGTGCACTGGCAATTTTGGCCAGTGCCTAAAATTTCAACTGGCCAAATTTGAAACCAACTAGCCAAACCAATTTTCGCAGAAACTCGTAGTCCTAAATGTCTAAATAAACCCAAAGTTAATTGTTACAAAGCCTGCGTGTTATTTAATATGCATTATTAGCTTTTTTTTTTATTATTTATAGACCATGGTATCAAGGTTATTATATATGTTAAGGTACAATTCAAAGCAGTACTTTACAAAACAAAATATTTAAAAAAATAAAATTGTCTTTGTTATTTATTATACTATAATAAATAAATGCATACAATGATATATCATAAATAAACACTTTTAACTAAACCAAAATATGAATCATGGATTCAACAATAACAAGTGTACAGAGACTGGGATTGAGACATACACACATTTCTATTTATAGAATTAATATAGCCAATGGCCGTTCGTTTTAAAATAAGATCTAGATCTAGCCAAGGACGATTGTTTAACATGTGTAAATGTGATATAATAGTAATATAGTTTAATTTCTATGGATGATCTGTCGATCGCAGTGGTTTCTACAATTGACACACCATTTTATCATTGTCAATTTTATAGCCCTGTGTGATATTGAACTGTCGCTCCCATTTCATTACAGTATTAACGGAAGGATTATTTCTCTTTTTTTCTTGTTGGGACTTTAATTCGTTGGTTCAATGGAGAAAAAGATGTTATTTTATCAGCCACTTTAACAGCTGACAAAATATGTAAACAAAAAATTTGACGGGTTTCAACTTTACTTTTATTTTATAGAGTGAGTGCTTGATCGATCAAACTAGACCAGCCTACTCATTATGTTGTTGACGGGTTTTAACTTTACTTCCTTTTTGCAGAATGAACTTGAGATCAAAAACAATTGGACGCAGTCTACACATATTAAATATTTAAAACATGTCATTGACAATCGTGCTGCTAGGGGATAATTTGGCGCGAGAAGCAAAAGAAATTTGGTAAAAATGACAAGAACTCGTTATTTTTACCAGGATAATACTTGTTTATTTTCAAAAATCAATAAAATGAATACAATAAGTAATTTTCTCAACTTGAAATCCACTCGCAAAAAAATGCCAGCTTAAGTTATTTCAACTCGCATTTTCAAAATACAGCTCGCATTTTGCGAGTGGCGAGTGCTTAAATTCGAGCCCTGCTACTTCCCCACATATTCTGATGTAAGTCATTGACTACTTCCCCACATATTCTGATGTAAGTCACTGTCTACTTCCCCACATATTCTGATGTAAGTCATTGACTACTTCCCCACATATTCTGATGTAAGTCACTGTCTACTTCCCCACATATTCTGATGTAAGTCACTGTCTACTTCCACACATATTCTGATGTAAGTCACTGTCTACTTCCTAACATATTCTGATGTAAGTCACTGCCTACTTCCCCACATATTCTGATGTAAGTCACTGCCTACTTCCCCACATATTCTGATGTAAGTCATTGACTACTTCCCCACATATTCTGATGTAAGTCACTGTCTACTTCCCCACATATTCTGATGTAAGTCACTGCCTACTTCCCAACATATTCTGATGTAAGTCACTGACTACTTCCCTACATATTCTGATGTAAGTCACTGACTACTTCCCCACATATTCTGATGTAAGTCACTGTCTACTTCCCCACATATTCTGATGTAAGTCACTGTCTACTTCCCCATATATTCTGATGTAAGTCATTGAATATCCCCATATATTCTGATGTAAGTCATTGACTACTTCCCCACATATTCTGATGTAAGTCATTGACTACTTCCCCACATATTCTGATGTAAGTCATTGACTACTTCCCCACGTATTCTGATGTAAGTCACTGTCTACTTCCCAACATATTCTGATGTAAGTCACTGACTACTTCCCCACATATTCTGATGTAAGTCACTGACTACTCCCCCACATATTCTGATGTAAGTCACTGACTACTTCCTCACATATTCTGATGTAAGTCACTGACTACTTCCCCACATATTCTGATGTAAGTCACTGACTACTTCCCCACATATTCTGATGTAAGTCATTGACTACTTTCCCACATATTCTGAGATAAGTCACTGGCTACTTCCCCACATATTCTGATGTAAGTCACTGACTATTTCCCCACATATTCTGATGTATGTGATTGGCTACTTCCCAACATATTCTGATGTTTGTCACTGACTACTTCCCCACATATTCTGATGTAAGTCATTGACTACTTCCCCACATATTCTGATGGAAGTCACTGACTACTTCCTCACATATTCTGAGATAAGTCACTGACTACTTCCCCACATATTCTGATGTAAGTCATTGACTACTTCCCCACATATTATGATGTAAATCACTGACTACTTCCTCACATATTCTGAGATAAGTCACTGACTACTTCCCCACATATTCTGATGTAAGTCACTGACTATTTCCCCACATATTCTGATGTAAGTCATTGACTACTTTCCCACATATTCTGAGATAAGTCACTGACTACTTCCCCACATATTCTGATGTAAGTCACTGACTATTTCCCCACATATTCTGATGTATGTCATTGGCTACTTCCCCACATATTCTGATGATTGTCACTGACTACTTCCCCGCATATTCTGACACTGACTATTTCCTCACATATTCTGCTGTAAGTCATTGACTACTTCCCAACATATTATGATGTATGTCACTGACTACTTCCCCGCATTTTATGATGTAAGTCACTGACTATTTCCCCACATATTCTGATGTAAGTCACTGACTACTTCCCCACATATTCTAATGTATGTCACTGACTACTTCCCCACATATTCTGATGTATGTATTGACTTCTTACCCACATATTCTGATGTACATCATTGCCTACTTACCCACATATTCTGATGTACATCACTAACTACTTCCCCACATATTCTGATGTAAGTCACTGACTACTTCCTCACATATTCTGCTGTTAGTCACTGACTACTTCCCCACATATTCTGATGTATGTCATTGACTACTTCCCCACATATTCTGATGTATGTCACTGATTACTTCCCCACATATTCTGATGTATGTCACTCACTACTTCCCCACATGTTCTGATGTATGTCACTCACTACTTCCCAACATATTCTGCTGTATGTCACTGACTTCTTCTCCACATATTCTGCTGTATGTCACTGTCTACTTCCCTACATATTGTGATGTAAGTCATTAACTACTTCCCCACATATTCTGATGTAAGTCACTGACTATTTCCCCGCATATTCTGATGTAAGTCACTGACTACTTCCCCACATTTTCTGATGTAAGTCACTGACTATTTCCCCACATATTCTGATGTAAGTCATTGAATACTTCCTCACATATTCTGAGATAAGTCACTGCCTACTTCCCCACATATTCTGATGTAAGTCACTAACTACTTCCCCACATATTCTGCTGTTAGGCACTGACTACTTCCCCACATATTCTGATGTATGTCATTGACTACTTCCCCACATATTCTGCTGTATGTCACTGATTACTTCCCCACATATTCTGATGTAAGTCATTGACTACTTCCTCACATATTTTGAGATAAGTCACTGACTACTTCCCCATATATTCTGATGTAAGTCATTGAATATCCCCATATATTCTGATGTAAGTCATTGACTACTTCCCCACATATTCTGATGTAAGTCATTGACTACTTCCCCACATATTCTGATGTAAGTCACTGTCTACTTCCCCACATATTCTGATGTAAGTCACTGACTACTTCCCCACATATTCTGATGTATTCTGATGTAAGTCACTGACTACTTCCTCACATATTCTGATGTAAGTCACTGACTACTTCCCCACATATTCTGATGTAAGTCATTGACTACTTTCCCACATATTCTGAGATAAGTCACTGGCTACTTCCCCACATATTCTGATGTAAGTCACTGACTATTTCCCCACATATTCTGATGTATGTGATTGGCTACTTCCAAACATATTCTGATGTTTGTCACTGACTACTTCCCCACATATTCTGATGTAAGTCTATGACTACTTCCCCACATATTCTGATGTAAGTCACTGACTACTTCCTCACATATTCTGAGATAAGTCACTGACTACTTCCCCACATATTCTGATGTAAGTCATTGACTACTTCCCCACATATTCTGATGTAAATCACTGACTTCTTCCTCACATATTCTGAGATAAGTCTCTGACTACTTCCCCACATATTCTGATGTAAGTCACTGACTATTTCCCCACATATTCTGATGTAAGTCATTGACTACTTTCCCACATATTCTGAGATAAGTCACTGACTACTTCCCCACATATTCTGATGTAAGTCACTGACTATTTCCCCACATATTCTGATGTATGTCATTGGCTACTTCCCCACATATTCTGATGATTGTCACTGACTACTTCCCCGCATATTCTGACACTGACTATTTCCTCACATATTCTGCTGTAAGTCATTGACTACTTCCCAACATATTATGATGTATGTCACTGACTACTTCCCCGCATTTTATGATGTAAGTCACTGACTATTTCCCCACATATTCTGATGTAAGTCACTGACTACTTCCCCACATATTCTAATGTATGTCACTGACTACTTCCCCACATATTCTGATGTATGTATTGACTACTTACCCACATATTCTGATGTACATCATTGCCAACTTCCCCACATATTCTGATGTACATCACTAACTACTTCCCCACATATTCTGATGTAAGTCACTGACTACTTCCTCACATATTCTGCTGTTAGTCACTGACTACTTCCCCACATATTCTGATGTATGTCATTGACTACTTCCCCACATATTCTGATGTATGTCACTGATTACTTCCCCACATATTCTGATGTATGTCACTCACTACTTCCCCACATGTTCTGATGTATGTCACTCACTACTTCCCAACATATTCTGCTGTATGTCACTGAATTCTTCTCCACATATTCTGCTGTATGTCACTGTCTACTTTCCTACATATTGTGATGTAAGTCATTAACTACTTCCCCACATATTCTGATGTAAGTCACTGACTATTTCCCCGCATATTCTGATGTAAGTCACTGACTACTTCCCCACATATTCTGATGTAAGTCACTGACGATTTCCCCACATATTCTGATGTAAGTCATTGAATACTTCCTCACATATTCTGAGATAAGTCACTGCCTACTTCCCCACATATTCTGATGTAAGTCACTAACTACTTCCCCACATATTCTGCTGTTAGGCACTGACTACTTCCCCACATATTCTGATGTATGTCATTGACTACTTCCCCACATATTCTGCTGTATGTCACTGATTACTTCCCCACATATTCTGATGTAAGTCATTGACTACTTCCTCACATATTTTGAGATAAGTCACTGACTACTTCCCCACATATTCTGATGTAAGTCACTGACTATTTCCCCACATATTCTGATGTAAGTCATTGACTACTTCCCCACATATTCTGATGTATGTCACTGACTACTTCCCCACATATTCTGACACTGACTATTTCCTCAGATATTCTGCTGTAAGTCACTGACTACTTCCCCACATATTCTGATGTATGTCACTGACTACTTCCCCACATTTTATGATGTAAGTCACTTACTATTTCCCCACATATTCTGATGTAAGTCACTGACTACTTCCCCACATATTTTAATGTATGTCACTGACTACTTCCCCACATATTCTGGTGTAAGTCACTGTCTACTTCCCCACATATTCTGATGTATGTCACTGACTACTTTCCCACCTATTCTGATGTAAGTCACTGACTACTTCCCCACATATTCTGATGTAGGTCACTGACTACTTCCCCACATATTCTGATGTAAGTCACTGACTACTTCCCCACATATTCTGATGTAGGTCACTGACTACTTCCCCACATATTCTGATGTAAGTCACTGACTACTTCCCCACATATTCTGATGTAGGTCACTGACTACTTCCCCACATATTCTGATGTAAGTCACTGACTACTTCCCCACATATTCTGATGTAGGTCACTGACTACTTCCCCACATATTCTGCTGTATGTCACTGACTACTTCCCCACATATTCTGATTCGGGAGACTCATGGCCGTAGCACAAAGCTCATGATCAAATCTAATCATCACAGAGACCCTGGCTGGGCTGGGATTCAAACTGAATTGACAATCAGATGCATTCTCAACTGGGCTAACTTGGCACAGCACAAAGATTTAAGGACATATAAAATGTTTACATGTATAGTTGATTAATCATTGCAATGAACTTTATTTCATAAATTTGATGAAACAATATTTCATTGAATAATCACATTCCAACTATTGTAGAACCTTTGTTGTTGATACAAAAAGTAAGTTGTATTTCTTCAAAGTTTGTTTCTATAGTAACATTGTTTTAGGAACATTGTTTTAGAAACACTTTTCAGTAGATCTAAATTATGTTGATTTCATTATAGTACAAATTGAGAAACACAAAACAAACAATACTAGTCACAATTTTATTTTACATTATTATATATTGACTGCTTTTAATTATGAATCTTGTGTCATTAATTGTTATTCTTTAAAAAATGGCATACTAGATAAAGTGTCAAAAAATGAGCCAATCATGGCACACATAATATACAAATATACAAAACTCTACTATTAAAATGCTAGAAAAAATTACTGTAAAATATGTATTATTTCCAAAACGTATCGGTATTCAAATATAAAAGACTTATTTAGACAAATGGAAAGTGTTTTGTAATAATTAAACTGAAAATGGCCATTGCACCCACAAAGTCATGAAAATATGCCAAAACTAACAGTAATGACGATTGAAATAATATTAACATTTTTCCTTAGTGAGGGATCTTTGAAAGAAAACAACAGCTGGTCCTCCCTGGCTGAGTGGTCCAAGGCGCCATTTCAAAATCACTTGCCTCTTACTGCTTATGTCTTGGGTTTGAGGCCCGCTCACTAAAAAACAACAACAGCTGGTCCTCCCTGGCTGAGTGGTCCAAGGCGCCATCTCAAAATCACTTACCTCTTACTTCTTATGTCTTGGGTTTGAGTCCCGCTCACTCAAAAAAAACTTTATGTGAGAAAGTTTGCCAGTTTTTTGCGGAAGGATGGTAGTTCTACTCAGATTCATACTGAGGTCTTCCTCCACCGATAAAGACTGGATATGCCACATATAACCTGAAGTGTGTTGAAAATGGCGTAAAACCCCATAAAATAAATTGATGAAAATAAAAAGGGTTGGGGCAGCATAAAAATTAGGGGGTGGGTGGGAATAATAATCTAGCAATTACTTTATTATGGCCTTATAAACAAAATTTTCTTTATATGTTTATAATTATTATTATACCACATTAAATTTTATATAGCACTCTTTTCATGCATATAGCACGTTCAAAAGTGCTTTACAGCTTACATTCAACAAATACAGAAACAACAAACATAAGACTAAACTAAACAAATTAAAATAAAAAACGGTAAAGATAAGATTATTCGGTTAGTTTTCAAAGTTTTGTACAAAGAAGTGAGTTTTTAACAGACGTTTAAACGTTTCAAGTTTCTCAGCATCTCTAATGTTTATTGGGAGTGCGTTCCATAGACTCGGAACAGTGTATGAAAAGCTGCAGTTGCGATACGGTAATAGACATTCTAAATTTCTAAATTAACATGTTGAAAATCCAATTTGGGAAAAACTTTGAGATTAAAAATTTATTTATTATGGTCTGCTGACCTCATGACCTACTGACTTTGCAGTAATATTGGGGTCTAATTTGCGATCATTTTCACGGCTTTGTTTAGCTTCTCTATTTATATGTAAAATGTAGTTTTGTTTATTTTAACTTTCTAAATCTCCGTCAACCATCAACCCAAGCCTGGTATTCATAATAGTGAACTTCTCCACGACCTTTAACCCTTCTGTCTGACATTTTCAGTCTATTTACTGGAAGTGCCCCAGCATCGAGTGAGTACGGTAAGTTTTATTTTGCTTCTACAAATATATGAGGTTCAACATCTCATCCTTTGTATTGAAATTCATATTGATTATTGGCTATTGGTGATTGGAGTGGATGGATAAGTGGGGTTACATTTCATCATATGCATCATTTCCTTGTAGGAATTTAGTTTTACATTTTGTTCTGTTAGATGTGAGATGTATGTAGATAGTCACTACAGTGGTGCCACTGTCATACAGTAGAATCTTGTTACGACAAAATCAATGTACCGAAAGTTTGGATGTGTCAATTTTTAACCCTTTCTTATATCTGTTTTTTTATGCCCCACCCCCCCCCCCACCCCCTCACTCCAAATTTTTTGGGGGTATATAGTTGTAATCGCAGTTCATATTGATTATTCGCTATTGGTGATTGGAGTGGATGGTGAAGTGGGGTTACATTTCATCATATGCATCATTTCCTTGTAGGCATTTAGTTTACATTTTGTTCTGTTAGATGAGAGATGTATGTATATAGTCACTACAGTGGTGCCACTGTCATACAGTAGAATATTGTTACGGCAAAGACAATGTACCGAAAGTTTGGTTGTGTCGATTTTTACCCTTTCTTATATCTGATTTTTTATGCCTCCCCCCCCCCCCCCCCCCCCCCCCCCCCCCCCACCCTCACACTCCATTTTTGTTTTGTTTTTGGGGGTATATAGTAATGGCAGTGTCTGTTCATCCTTCCATCTAATATTTTGTGTCCGACCTGGATGGATTTTATAAATACTTGCTATAAATGATCAACATAACATAACGATGTGTCATATGTAATATCCAGACTCTCACTTTAAATATCAAGGTCACACTTTAACTTTGTTTGATAACACTTTCAGTGAGTGTGAAATTTTATGTTCAGCTTGTAACTTTGTCATGCATGAATTTTCAGAGGAAACTGTTTACAGAACTGGCTAAAATTTAAAAATTATGAATCCCATTAAGGACACAGGCTGTAATTTTGACCATTTGTTTATTTTTTATTTTTTTAGCTCTATCTACTGGCCAAAGGCCAGCAGGGCTTATGTCATGGTAAATTGTCCATCGTCCACCATAGTCGTCCGTCTGTTAACCGTTTATTGAAGACGCAATAGCGCAATAGTGCCTTCATTTTTCATTGCATCTTGAACAAACAGCAATTATACAACCACAAGATCTCAGAGTTCTTGAACCAGCGTGATTTCCCCACAACAAATGCCTGAACCACAGGGCTGATAAACACATTTTTAGCAAACTTTAAAAATCATTTTCTCTGGAAGTAAGAAGTCTAGAATTAGATATTTTATCTTTGCTTGTAGACACGATAGCATCTTCATTTTTCATTGCAACTTAAACAAACTTGCTTAGCTGTTATATAACCATTAGATCTCGGACGAGTTCTTCAACCAGCATGATTTGACCACAAATACCTCCGCCGCAGAGTTTATAAGTTCATTTTAAATGAAACTTTAAAAAACATTTTCTTTGAAGGTTCAAGGCATAGACCTACGATATTTTACATGTAGCATTGCATCGAGGTCCCTTAAAAGGTTTGTTGAAGTTGGTTCCCTGAGGTAAAATTTTGGACCGTCGTAGGGGTCACTGTTTTGCATAGAGTTACATAGAGAAAATGTTGTAGACACAAGAGCACCCCTATCTGTCATTGAATCTTAATCAAACATGTAAAGCAGTTATATAACCACAAATATCGACCATGAATGCCCAAGCCACAAGGCTTATAAACACATTTGAAGAAAAACTTCAAAAAACATTTTCTGTGAAAGGTGAAGGCCTAGACCTTAGACATTTTAAGTGTAATATTACATAAAGGTCTCTTTAAAGGGATTATATTGGCAAGTAACACAAACACGCTATTAATCCAGACTTTTCATGTATGCAGTGTGCACAAAATAATGCTTATGTATTAACGTATAGCCTTTATTTACTTGAAAGTTATCAAATTAACAGTAATTGAATATTGGCCGAAACTTTGATACGTCCCGCAATAAAGTATTGTGCAATGTTTACATTGAACTCCGTAAACTTCCCGAACAAAGCCTCGTCAAATGAGTCTTCACGATGTTATCCGATGATTGATCGGAAACCCGAAAGCGGTTCATTGAAAATGGTGAATGTGAACAAAAACAAAAACGTGGCTTCAGAAACCCGATGTTTGTAATAAAGAGGTTATGCAATTAGACACTTTAGACGTGTATATCTCTAAGTTGTAAGTGTATCCTCATGCTGGGGGTGTGTATTTAGGACAGGGAATTGACGGTAATATGCCATTATAATCCGTTTAAAAATTTGTTGAAAAAGAACTTCTAAATTTTTTTTTATCTGAAATGTTCATCTGTCCATTTGTTGCCAGTAGAGTGATCCAGGCCATGGTGGGCCTCTTGTTTTAAAAATAATCATGATCAAATAACAATCCCAATTTGTATAAAAATATTCCAAACTTTAGTTGTCAGTTCTTTTAAAATCAATATTCACAAGTGCAAAATAAACACTATCTAATTAATTAATAATTGATATCACTATTAATAGTTTCCAGCATCAATATAGCTGTGCTCCGATTGGTCAATATTTACATCAATAAAAATAAAATCATCAAAATGCAAACTTGGATTACACAAATTACAATATAGCAAAATAACACCCTCAAAGTCAGTGTTTTTTTCCATCGAAAGAGAAGGTAGCATGTTTTGAGGATTTAAAGCTGTCTCGGATACATGAAAAACACAAAATGGCTACACTAGATCAAATGAAGGCTATTATACAGTCATATAAAACAATTAGTATGAAATTTCACAAAGTTTTCAAAAGTTTGTATCTACATATTTAAGACATTGCCATCAAACTTAACTGCTCAGCTTAGACATAATTAAACAAGCAACTAATTTAATGTTGCTGAATTTTCATTTGAGTCTTTTAACATAACAGTTTCAGCCATTTTCCAACTAAGAATTTTTTGGCAGAAATAATAAATCATTTATGTTCATATTTACATCTCGTACAGTGTTTACAGCATTGCCTTAAAACTTAAAACTAAGTACACAGCTTTAAGTCATGATTTGATGTCCTTTCCATATGAATACACCTGAACTTAATTAAGAGAAGGTTTCATTATTGTCCATTAAATTTTTCATCAGTGATATCGACAGTTCACACTACACAGTCCTCTGTCCTACCTATATTTTCTTCAAGTCCTCTGCTCAACATATTATGTTTTCTTCAACTCTCCCTGAATTAGTCGATGTACTATTAGATTAGACCTCGTTCATGTATGCCATCTTATCAACACCAGTAATCTAAGATGGCCTCTGCAGCTAAAAATAGATGAAATAAATTTAAAACAATATTTAAAATTCAGTGATCTTCTAAACCATGTGACATCATAGATTAAAGTAAACATGACATGGGTCAGTTTTTCAATTTATATTTTAACTCTCTAAACAACCAGGACTGGCTAGCTCAGGTAGTAAATATATGACCGAGGCAGAGATCATGAGTTTGTATCCTGCCTGGACTCAGTCCCAGGGATGATAATGGCCATGAACTTTTGTTTTATGACCATGAGTCTCCCACCTCTGAATATGTGGGGAAGCAGTCAGTGACTTGCAGAGACACGGTGTGTTTAGTAATGATTAACGGGGACGTAGTCAGTGACTTGCAGAGACACGGTGTGTTTAGTGATGATTAACGGGGAAGTAGTCAGTGACTTGCAGAGACACGGTGTGTTTAGTGATGATTAACGGGGAAGTAGTCAGTGAATTGCAGAGACACGGTGTGTTTAGTGATGATTAACGGGGAAGTAGTCAGTGACTTGCAGAGACACGGTGTGTTTAGTAATGATTAATGGGGAAGTAGTCAGTGATTTGCAGAGACACGGTGTGTTTGGTAATGATTAATGGTGAATTGCAGAGACACGGTGTGTTTGGTAATGATTAATGGTGACTTGCAGAGACACGGTGTGTTTGGTAATGATTAACGGGGATGTAGTCAGTGAATTGCAGAGACACCGTTTGTTTGGTAATGATTAATGGTGACTTGCAGAGACACGGTGTGTTTGGTAATGATTAACGGGGATGTAGTCAGTGAATTGCAGAGACACGGTGTGTTTGGTAATGATTAAAGGGGAAGTAGTCAGTGAATTGCAGAGACACGGTGTGTTTGGTAATGATTAACGGGGAAGTAGTCAGTGAATTGCAGAGACACGGTGTGTTTAGTGATGATTAACGGGGAAGTAGTCAGTGACTTGCAGAGACACGGTGTGTTTAGTGATGATTAACGGGGAAGTAGTCAGTGAATTGCAGAGACACGGTGTGTTTAGTGATGATTAACGGGGAAGTAGTCAGTGACTTGCAGAGACACGGTGTGTTTAGTAATGATTAATGGGGAAGTAGTCAGTGATTTGCAGAGACACGGTGTGTTTGGTAATGATTAATGGTGAATTGCAGAGACACGGTGTGTTTGGTAATGATTAATGGTGACTTGCAGAGACACGGTGTGTTTGGTAATGATTAACGGGGATGTAGTCAGTGAATTGCAGAGACACCGTGTGTTTGGTAATGATTAATGGTGACTTGCAGAGACACGGTGTGTTTGGTAATGATTAACGGGGATGTAGTCAGTGAATTGCAGAGACACGGTGTGTTTGGTAATGATTAACGGGGAAGTAGTCAGTGAATTGCAGAGACACGGTGTGTTTGGTAATGATTAATGGGGAAGTAGTCAGTGACTTGCAGAGACACGGTGTGTTTGGTAATGATTAATGGTGACTTGCAGAGACACGGTGTGTTTGGTAATGATTAACGGGGATGTAGTCAGTGACTTGCAGAGACACGGTGTGTTTAGTAATGATTAACGGGGAAGTAGTCAGTGACTTAGTAATGATTAACGGGGTAGTAGTTAGTGACTTGCAGAGACACAGTGTGTTTAGTAATGATTAACGGGGACGTAGTCAGTGACTTGCAGAGACACAGTGTGTTTAGTGATGATTAACGGGGAAGTAGTCAGTGACTTGCAGAGACACGGTGTGTTTAGTGATGATTAACGGGGAAGTAGTCAGTGACTTGCAGAGACACGGTGTGTTTAGTAATGATTAACGGGGAAGTAGTCAGTGACTTGCAGAGACACGGTGAGTTTGGTGATGTTTAACGGGGAAGTAGTCAGTGACTTGCAGAGACACGGTGTGTTTAGTGATGATTAACGGGGAAGTAGTCAGTGACTTGCAGAGACACGGTGTGTTAAGGAATGATTAACGGGGAAGTAGTCAGTGACTTGCAGAGACACGGTGTGTTTAGTGATGATTAAGGGGGAAGTAGTCAGTGACTTGCAGAGACACCTTGTGTTTAGTGATGATTAACGGGGAAGTAGTCAGTGACTTGCAGAGACACGGTGTGTTTAGTGATGATTAACGGGGAAGTAGTCAGTGACTTGCAGAGACACGGTGAGTTTGGTGATGATTAACGGGGAAGTAGTCAGTGACTTGCAGAGACACCTTGTGTTTAGTGATGATTAACGGGGAAGTAGTCAGTGAATTGCAGAGACACGGTGAGTTTGGTTATGATTAACGGGGAAGTAGTCAGTGACTTGCAGAGACAAGGTGTGTTTAATGATGATTAACGGGGAAGTAGTCAGTGACTTGCAGAGACACGGTGAGTTTGGTGATGATTAACGGGGAAGTAGTCAGTGACTTGCAGACACGGTGTGTTTAGTGATGATTAACGGGGAAGTAGTCAGTGACTTGCAGAGACACCTTGTGTTTAGTGATGATTAACGGGGAAGTAGTCAGTGACTTGCAGAGACACGGTTTGTTTAGTAATGATTAACGGTGTGTTTGGTAATGATTAACGGGGAAGTAGTCAGTGACTTGCAGAGACACGGTGTGTTTAGTAATGATTAACGGAAAAGTAGTCAGTGACTTAGTAATGATTAACGGGGACATAGTCAGTGACTTGCAGAGACACCTTGTGTTTAGTAATGATTAACGGGGTAGTAGTCAGTGACTTGCAGAGACATGGTATTATTGCTATATTTTGAGTGAAATACTGTATTTGTGTCCAACACAATAATCTGAAGTAATACTGAACCGCAGATTGTATTCTGTTATAAACTATATACAGTATTTTCAATGTTTTAAGTATGACATTATTCTCTTGGAACAGTTAAACTACACTTATGATCTCACTACACAGTTGAATTTTCTTCTTTGTTCTATATAAAATAAGGTCTAGGATTTCCATGGTAAAACAAGTTTCCCAAATAGAATTTGTTTGTAAGTTTTTTTTTCTGAGCAGGAATGTAAACCCACATAAAAATGCACAATAACTGTTGTTATTTTAAAAGAGGGTGCAGTGACACCCTGAGATTTTTTGAAAAAATAAGTCCTAAAATGCTCATAAATACATGCATATGTTGAAATCCTATAAAAGTCACTTTTTTAATAACAGTATTATTGCTTTATTTTATGTGTAATATTGTATTTGTTGCCCTTGTATATTATATACACTGGTTAGATGTTAAACTGCTGTTACATGTAACTTCTAACTTGAAACACTGTGTTATGACAGTGTTTGTAAGTTGATATTTTTGTGGTCAGTTGTTGTTGTTGTATGGTGTTAAGCATCGCTTTCAAAAAGTGTTCAGTCATATCGCGACGGTGTCTACTTAAGACAGTATTCTGAGCGCTGTCACACTGGAGTATCATGCCGCAGACACATGGTATGATAACCCACCCAGTCACATTATACTGACACCGGGTTGACCAGACCTAGAACTCTCCTCTAAATGCTGAGCGTCAAGCGAGGAAGCTTCAAGACTCATTTTTAAAGTCTGGTATGACCTGGTCGGGGATCGAACCCACAACCGTCGGCATGCGAGGCGGACGCTCTACCACTAGACAATGCTGCGGTTTTTGTGGTCAGATTTTAGTATAGTGACCATTATTTGTAAGTTAAATATTGCTTACACAATTGTCTAGATGGGCTGCACAAACTTGATCCAGGGGTTGTTAATTTGAATCCCCACCTGGCCTCAGTTTCTCTGATGATTGATAAATGGCATTGCATCTCATATCATTCATCTCTCGCTGCTGATTCAAGTATGAATGTTATCAGTTACTTGCGGCGATGGGGTATGCTAAAGTACTGGTTAACCTGTCAGGATTCCATGAAACATTGATTAGGTTAACTGATCAATGACACTAAATATTTGATAAATCAATAAATTACAATTGTCTGACATAATTATAATAGTATAATAAAAGTTGAAGACTTACTGAAATTAATCTAAATTCTACTGGACTTGTCGTAAATATTGATGAGGTCAGTGTCTTCCATGGTCACTATCAGTTTGGCATTTACGTTGTTATAACAGAGTGATCTTGGTCCCTTGAGTCCATCTGTCTCTGTCAAGAACACCATTTTCTTCTGGTCCCTTTCAATCTGGAGGACACTTTGTGACTTAATACCACAAACAAGTACTGTGTTATCCCCTGTTACACACACACCTATTGCATGGATCAGGTCTGGATCAGTAAAACGATGGTGTTTGGTCCCATTTCTGTCCAAGGTTATAAGTCCATTGTCACGGTCAGCAATGTGGATTTGTTTGTTATCTAAACTGAATGTCATATGCAATGGACAGGAAAACAATTGTTTCCCAGCTTTGTCATTTTGCAATGATCGTAGTAATTTTCCTTTTGTATTATATACTTCCACATGTCCTGAACCATCACTCCTGCCACCACCAGATGACACAAACAGCTCTCCATCACTGTAAGCCACACCTCGACATCTGTCACCAACAGAGAAGGACTTTGTAAGTGATATTGCACCTGTAACTGTGACAAACTGTATCTTCTTGTCACCATACAGTGCAATAGCTACTTCAGTAGGACCTGTTGTACATACAGCAGCGGGGCCACAAGGCAGGCCACATTCTGCTGTTACCTTGTATGACTTGTCAAGTACCTTAACCTTTTTGTTGCTTATATCAGTTATCACAATTGACCCATCTACCAGAAGACATGATCCATTTATAGAACATGTAGACTTGTCACTACTGGTCCTGACATTATACTGATCAAGGTTGGTGGCTGGAAATGTTCCTAGTGACTTAAGCTGACATATTGTGTCAGTAATTGATCTATTGTTAACAAATTGTAGAGTTTCCTTCCCGACTGAACTTCTAATTTTGTTCATCAGGACATCTCCATCAGATGCGTTAACTTTTGACTGCTTCACATAAACAAAAAGTTGTGACTCGTTCTCTCCATCAAATGTCTGCAGTTCTGTTGCTTTTTTCTCCAAATTTGATGTCACCTCATTGATTGAATTTAGGTCTGCATTCAATTGGTCCTCAATTTTCTTGTATTTGCTGTTCAGTTCATCCGTGGCAGTTTTCTCCATTTTGTCAAGCTGCTTGTTGATACTATCACGAAACTCTTTTATCTGAGTCAAGATGCGATGTTTTTGTTTCGTAATTCTTTTCAGGTCATCTTCTCTAATTTTCTTCAGCTTTTCCATGTCAGACTTGACTCTGTTGACATTAGTTTTGACCTTATTCACCTCTTGGTCCTTTCTAATGGTGTTTGCAACATGAGGAATGTATTCAACACCTTTGCAAGGCCTGAAAAAACAGAACCATTGTCCTTACTTGTAATATATTTTGGAAGTTTTAGACAATACACTAGCTGGAGTATCTGCTTTGGTACAATATATTACTGAATATGATTCAACTTAGTTATTTTTAGTTAAAAAAGTAAATTTAAATTAAAAATGAATGTTGGTTTAATCTGAATTATTGTCAGTTCACTTAAGTTAAATCTGCAGAATCTTGGCAGAGTGAAAAGTACCAGTTTGCATTTCCTTTATTTGTACCATGATCTTGGGCCTAAAAACCAAGTATTATGTTTACAGTTTCCCAACTAACCCATAGCCAAATGCTTCAACCATACATATTTTTTGAAGTGGAAATAAAATGGATTAAAAAATGTTGCCGTTTGCAAATTATCCCGTGTATACACCATCTTGGTGACATTCTAAATGTTATCAAGTAACCAGAGAACTTTGCTCAAAGTAGATTTACTGTTTTTATCCTCCAGTTTTCAAACAAAATTATGTGATATTGAAATGGTGTCCGTCCGTCTGTCTGTCCTTCACATTAAGAGAAACTACCTTGTGGACTCAACTCCTCCCAGAATCTTAACCAAATTAAAATGAAACTTGCTGTACAGCAAGTACATGGTTTGATCATGTGCCTGTGGTATTGGTTTCCTGATTGATTAATATTTGATGTTGTTGCGGCCCTTTGTTTGTTAAAATTTTGCGTCACACCTTGGATCAACAATTCAGGTGTTCCATACCCACATTCACAGGCAGTGGCCCTTTTGAGAGAGGGATATGAATTCACTGAATTTATTATAAACTTACAGCTAGGTAACATGATTTTTTCTCAAAATGAAAATATTCAATTTTGTATTTGCAATTGTAGTCAGAGCCTATGCTGTCTGTCGACAAAGGTGCCAAATGAAACAGAAATAAAAGGGGCACATGTATTTTTCTTTGGTTTGGCGAAAGTAATTGGAACCCCTAAAATGTGCAAATACTTTTGTCCATTATGTATAAAGTAGCTCTTCCTTGACCTAAGTTTTCGGTCATACATAGATACCACCTGTCTGATAACTGGCGGACATATAGAAAATACCATGGTAGTGTCTGATATTATTAACTTTATCAGGACTGGTGAGGCTTAGGAAAACCGGGACGAGACTCTGCCGAATCTATTTTTTGGTGCCGAACCTGATAAAGTTGATAATATTAGACACTTACATGGTATTCTATTTATCATGTCAATATTTCTAGTTCATTTTTTATTCATTTTAAGTAGGGTTAAAAGTAGTTCCGTTCAGATTAAAATGTATAATTATATGTAATGACATCATGAAGAATACATAATAATGTCATGTGCCTGATAAACTTGCAATGACATGATAAACCTATGTTTATCAAGCAGGCTGTTTATCAACAGAAATGAATACATTGACATGATAAAATATGCACTGAACTGTGAAGAACCCATGTGGTCATTTATTATACCTGATTGTGTTTTCCTAATCTGTTGTTCTATATCATGGTTTTGTTACGTTTTTTATTTATTTAAAAGAGGAACAACAATTTATTTACTTGTAAATAGATTAGAGGTAGATAAAATTTGCATTCTGTATGTCAGTCTTGATATTTTTTAATTCTACAAGACTGCTCCAAGATAAACATAGATTAATCATGAAATTCAATATGTAAATATTTTATTATATGTAATTTCACTTTTTTCAAATTGTAATTTAACTATGAAAACGTCAATTAAAGTTGAAAAATACAATCATGCAATTGTTTTGAGACTTTAATTTATTGTAACCATTGAAATATGACAGAATTTTTGCTGATAGGAAGATGTATTTATTCAAGATATCGGCCGTTTATTTGGTATTGACAGCACATGCGTAATGAAAATATTAACTAAAATTTGCATCAAGTAATTGTCTGTATAATTTATGACAATTAATCAATTCATACGTTAAACTAACACACAAGCTGTGTGCACATGCAACATCAACAATTTTGGCAAGACAAGCAAATATAGCAAAAATATTTTGCAAGTAAATAAAACAAAATAATTGGAAAATGGTTGGCTCATTATCGAGTGTAAAGAGGAGAAAGTGCCAAAAATGAAAAAGGGTAAAATGTACCCACAGTTACAAAGAAAAAGTCAGGAGTATAAAATTCCAATCATGTGATGATTATGTAAATACTCATCCGGCTGTGTAGTCCGTTTTTGCAACAAAACTATTCAAAATACTGAAGTGTTTCATTTAAGCTACCATTTCCCACATCCGGATGTTTAATTTTTGTGTAGACGTTCAAATCCTTAAATAAAGTTACACATATCATCTAACAAAACAAGGATGTCAAATGCCATTTTCTGAAAATCAAAGCTTTATATTTTTATGCAACATAACATGACACCGTGTCGCGCGTAAGACCCACACGTGTACCTCAAAGGTCAAGGTCACAATTTAACTTTGACGTCAATTTCAGATTGTTTGAGATTTCGTGTCTAGTCTGTAACTTTGTCATGTATGGATGGATTTTATAAATACTTGATACAAGTGATCAACATAACATGATAAGGTGTTGCACAAAAGACCCATACCCATACCTCAAAGGTCAAGGTCACAATTTCACTTTGTTTGATGACACTGTCTGTTTGAGATTTAGTGTCCAGTCTGTAAAATTGTCATGTATTGATGGATTTTGTAAATACTTGCTACAAATGATCAACATAACATGACGACATGTCACACGTAATACCAAGACTCTGACTTCAAAGGTCAAGGTCACAATTCAACTTTGACGATACTTTTAGTCTGTTTTGAGATTTCGAGTCTGGTCTGTAACTTTGTCACCTTTGATCAATTTTAAAAAAACTTGGCTCAGTTCATCAGCATCGTGCAAAAGACCCAGAACCTTACCTCAAAGGTCAAGGTCACACTTTCAGTTTGTTTGATATTTCAAGTCCAGTCTGTAACTTTATCATACATGGATGGATTTTAAAAGCACTTGGCTCAATTGATCAACATGACATGATGACGTGTCATATGTAAAACCCAGAACCTTATGTCAAATGTCAAGGTCAAACTTTCAATTTGTTTGTTATTTCATGTCTGGTCTGTAACTTTGTCTTACATGGATAGATTTTAAAATAGCTTGACACTAGTGATCAACATGTCATGATGATGTGTCACCTGCATTTACATGTAGAAATACTGAGACCATTACATAAGATGTCAAGGTCAAGGTCACACTTTAATGTAAAACATGAAATTGCATGTCTAGTCTGAAACGTCAGTCCATTACAATTGATTTTTATAGATACATTTAAATTGCTACCTGTTATAAAATATATCGCTATTTTCACAGACCATTTTGGGGGCATGTGATACTTACCAGTGACATTTCTTGTTTATACCTGGGTGATGTAGGAGTAATATTTCGAGGGCTTGGCGCAAAACTATTGTAACTAGGTTTTTGCAAATTGTTCAGGAGGAGGAAAAAACTGTTTTTTATTTTCTTCTTAAGATATATTTACCTATATTTTTCAAAATTCAAATGAAAACTGCATTACTTACAATATTAACAAGTGTTATCAATTAAAGCTTTAATATAACTTGATTTATTTGTAAAAGTTTGAGTTACAATAGTGTTGCGTTGAAAATTTAATAAAACTGAATTTATATTTGGTGCAAAACTATTGTAACTCAAGTTACAATAGTTTTGCACCAAGTTTTATGAGATAAATATTTAATTTCTAAGTTTAAAAATATTGTAACTCAATATAAAACTGTTTAAAATTATGTTGTTATTACTCCAAAACTAATTTTAATTCTATTAAAGGTTAACACAAACATATAAGAAGTATTTGAAATAAAGAAAAACATATACAAAAGTATATTAGGCTGTATTATTTATGTTTTAGCCTATAAATAAAATAATTTTGATAGTTCTCGTGTAAACAATCAATTAACCTATTTCATTAACACTGTAAAGCATAATATTTCAGTTATGAAAGTATTAAATTATTTTAATATAAGTTAATATATATAATTATATTTCCAAATTCGTATTTAGAAATTGATTTTGTGTAAATTTATAAAGTATGCAGATACTATCTGGACCACAGCATAATCGTAACTAATACTGTCATGTTTAAGAATGTGACATTTTGATATTAATATACAAGTAAATATCAAACAAGTTTATAAAACTGTTGTTTTCAGTCTGATAAATTTATTGGCAAATTTTTACCTGTAATGCAACAGGCAGCTGAGATTAAATTGCATACTACATTTTTAGACAAATAGACAAAAAGATACCTGTGTTTTATTTAGTTAAAAATTTGGAAAAAGTTATCGTTTAAATTTAAACAAGCGGTAAGTGGGTACTGTGCCCCATGGGCCCACTGTACCAACATCACTAACAACTGTACCATCTACATTCGTCATACTAACTCCAATTCCAACTGCATCTTCAAAATCCATCATACCAAATTAATTGAACACCTTTTAGTCTTCAAACATGTACCAACTCCACTACCATGGTACTGTACCCTTTACACCCACCAAACTAACATCATTATACCCACTGTACCCTATACAACCACCATACTAACATCATCAACTCTACACTCTAAATCTAGAATACTAGCATCATTTTCAACTACATCCTCAACATCCGCCAAACCAAATCCATAAGACACTGATCCTTTATATTCATTACATGTATCGACTCCATCACCATACCATCTCAACTATCCACAGTGACTTTACCTTCAACATCCACCATACCAACCCCACTACCCATTACATCCACTACATCCATCTTACTGACCTATTAACTACTGAACCATTACACCCACCAATCCAGTACCATTATTTACTGTAACATCTACATTCACTATATGAAATCCAATGCTCCCTCTACATTATTCCATTATAATAGGTACTGTATTCTCTCTACCAACCATTATCTATAATACCAACCAGAACCCCATTACTTACTGTTCCATCTACACCCACCATTTAGATTCAACTACACTGTACCTTCTACATCAACAACACCAACAGCACTACCTGTGCCCTAAACATCCACCATACCAACTTCATTACTCTTAATCCACATTATATCAACATCACTACCCACTTTACCCACTGAGTTCACCATACCAACATCACTACTGTCTGTTTCATGGACACTACATCCACCATACCATCTCAACTCTTCACTGTTCCTTCTACATCCTCTATAATTCTTTACTACTTTCACTACTCACTACCCCCTTAATATCAACATCACTACCCGTTGCAACCATAACATTCATTATACCAACACCACTACTCAATGTCCACTCTGCATCCATCATACCAATATAACAACTACTCACTGTACTTACTACATCCACTATACCATATCATCCATCTTAATTACTGATTGTTCCCTTTACACCCATACCAACTATACTACCAGCTGTACCTTATACAACCTCCATACTAACTACACTAATAGCTTTAATATCAATACCCACCATACCAACTGCACTACCAGCTGTACCCTTTATACTCACATTACCAACTACACTATCAGCTGTACCCTCCGTACTCACAATACCAACTACACCACCAGCTGTACCCTTTATACTCACATTACCACATACACTACCAGCTGTACCCTCCACACCCAGAATACAAACTACACTACCAGCTATACCCTCCATATTCACAATACCAACTACACTACCAGCTATACCCTCCATACTCACAATACCAACTACACTACCAGCTGTACCTTCTTCACCCACCATACAAACTATGCTACCAGCTGTACCCTCAACACCCACCATACCAACTACACTACCAGCTGTACTGTTTATGCCCACGATATCATCTACAAAACCACATGTATCCTCTTCACCCACAATACCAACTACACTACTAGTTGTACCCTCAACACCCACCATACCAACTATACTACCAGCTGTACTGTTTATTCCCACAATATCATCGGCATAACCAGATGTACCCTCTTCACTCACAATACCAACTACATTACCAGTTGTACCATCTGCACCCACTATAAAAACTATGCTACCAGCTATACCCTTTACACCAACCATAGCAACTATGCTACCAGCCAAACACTCTACACCAACTATACCAACAACATTACCAGCTGTACCTTCTACATCCACAATATCAACTACGCTACCAGTTGTATACTCTACACCCACTATACCATCTATGCTACGAGCAATACCCTCTACACCCACCATACCAACTACACTACTAGCTGTACCCACTTCATCTACAATACCAACGACACTACCTACTGTAACCTCTACACCCACTATACCAACAACGCTACGAGCTGTACCCTCTACACCCACCATATCGACTACACTACCAGCTGTACTGTCTACACCCATGATACCATCTACACTACCAGCTGTACTCTCTTCACCTACCATACCAACTACACTACCAGCTGTACTCTAACCACCAACAATACCAACTACATCACCAGCTGTACTCTCAACATCCACCATACCAACTACGTTACATGTCATACCCTCAACACCCACTATACCAACTATGCTATGAGCCATACCCTCTACACCCATCATACCAACTACGCTACCAGCTGTACCCTCAACACCCACCATACCAACTATGTTACATGTCATACCCTCAACACCCACTATACCAACTATGCTAAGAGCCATACCCTCTACACCCATCATACCAACTACGCTACCAGCTGCACCCTCAACACCCACCATACCAAGTATGTTATATGTCATACCCTCTTCACCTACCATACCGACTACACTACCAGCTGTACCTTCTACACCAACTATGCTACCAGCCATACTCTATACACCCACCATACCAACTACACTACCAGCTGTACCCTCAACACCCACCATACCAACTATGCTACCAGTTGTACCATCCACACCCACTATACCAATTACACTACCAACCATACCCTCTACACCCACCATACCAACTACATTACCAGCTGTACACTCTACATCCACCATACCAACTACCCTACCAGCTGTACCCTCAACACCCACCATACCAACTATGCTACCAGATGTACCCTCTGCATCCACAAGATCAACTACAGTACTAGATGTACCCTCTACATCCACCATACCCACTACACTACCAGATGTACCCTCTACACTCACACTATCAACTATAGTACCAGATGTACCCTCTACACCCATTATACTCCCTATACTACCAGATGTACCTTCTACACCCACAATACCAACTACACTACCAGCAGCTGGACCCTTTACACCCACCATACCAAATACACTACCAGCAGCTGCTGTACCCTCTAGATCCACTTTACCATCTCAACTATCCCTGTACACTCAGTATCCACCATACCCCATACCAACCCCACTACCCACATTGTGTTTTATTCAATTGGTATCATTAAAAGTTAACTCTGAGAAACCTAGGTATATCGATATCTAAAATATATTGTTTTGATTCTTTAACAGCCATTTTAAAATAATTAGATACTGTTGACTTCTAGTACTGATATATTAAAAAAGAGTAATACTGAGTGTACCAGGTAATTAGAATAATATCTCATTATGGAAGTATTCAAAAGGGATATATTGGTTTAATAAAGTTATAACTGGTATAAATTAAAAGTGTGTTGAGTAATATTGTTAGATTGGACAGCCTTTTTATTAAAAAAAAATGCAAACCAAAAAATTCACTGCAAATTTTAATAATCAGATTTTTTAACAAAATATCAACAAATGGTTCTTTTATAGCACATAACTATATTAATCATCCATTTTATTGTTATTAATGTCCAAATCAATAAAACATTAACATACTCATCTGACTAAAATTACTTTTTTATCAAAGTAAAATTTTTTCAAAAATATATTAAAAAAAAAAAAGTCTCTATACCTGTATTTCTTCAAAATCTTAAAAGATTTTCCTGAACTATCATTTGAAAGTTGTATTGCAATATTCTTGGACTAAATAAATGTGTGGTTATACATGATAACTGGGTTTAATAAAATTTAAATTCAAGTTACAATAGTTTTGCACTGATATAAATAAAGATTTCCAAGATATTATTTGGTGCAAAACTATTGTAACTCAAGTTACAATAGTTTTGCGCTAAAGAATTAGTGTATTTGAGATACAATATTTTCACCAAAAGTGAATATCTTCAAAATTATTTAAAATATCAGGACCAAATTTTAACACATGATGCACATTGTAAAACTACAGTAATTTATGCAAAAAAACGATTTTTGGAAAAAACGGAGTTACAATAGTGTTGTGCTGAGCCCTCGATTTAATGTGAGTATTCATGTGTTTTGACAGTGTCACCTGAAACCTTGTCTCAAAATTGTGAATTACAATGTGAATTACTGAAGGAAGCACTGGGGAAACAAAAAGTGAGCATGATTATGGACACATATGAGTTCTTTATAAAAGTTGTGAATTGCATGTACCTGGGTCTCATGGCTTGGTCCTGGTGTTGGGGCATAAAAAAAATTAGTGTGTCCGTAAACAATTAACATTTTTCGGCTTCTTCTCAAAAACCTTAAGCTCAATCATAATAAAATGTCGTATGCAGCTTTGGTACCTAATGGTGAATAAAATGGGGCCTTGGGGGCGGGGCCACAACAGTCAAATTCAAGGTAAACTTTAATAATTTTCTTACTATCAGAAGCACTAGGAAGCATATGGTGAGCATGATTATGGATGCATATGGGTCCTTTATAAAAATTGTGAATAACATATCCTTGGGTCTCACCTTGGGGGTGGAGCCCAAAAAAAGTTTTTCTTCTGATTATAGCATGCACTCAGAAACAAATTGTGAGCATGATTATTGATACCAATGGGTCCTTTATAAAGTTGTGAATTTCATGCCCCATGGTCTCAAGGTTTGGCCGTGGGGTTGGGGCCTACTTTACTAAATCTATATACATGTAAGTGAAAAATGACAAAAAACATTAAATCTTATGACTGAATAGACTTATGTTAATGTTTTTTGGTGTGATTTGTTGTTGCTGACCAGATGGTTAATACTTATTGTGAATTTCATGGTCCCCAACCCCATGAGGCCTTAGAGATGGGGCAAAAAACTGTCAAATTCAAGGTAAACTTTAAAAATCTTCTTCTTATAAGAAGCATTCAGAAGCAATTTGTGATTTTCATGCCCCTGGGTCTCACAGGAAGTACTTCCGTGGGGTAGTTGCATAATGACGTATATAAATAATCCTTGTTTCTTTTGCCTTAAAAGTGTATTTTCCTTATTTTAATGCTCATTTATTTATTTATTTGAATGGCATTATTGATGTATTTTGAACATTTTGGGAGCGTGTCATGTTTGAATTGTGAATTGACAAAAAAAATGATGCTTGAAAATTGGAGTATGAACACATGATTTCTGACATCTACTTTCACCATAACAGAAAAATATTCTCTTATTTGCTACATGAACCCTACATTTCTTGTCATTGGTAGTGCAGAGGTTGACAAACAATGAAATGTAAGTTTTACTTCTTTCATTTTGGTCATTCAATGGATGACAAGCTTGCAAACTTTTTTTCTTAATTTAAGAACAAAAATAAATGGTGGACTTAACCTGTAAAGCAACCTCAAGCCCTCTTGGACCTTTTGTTTGACTAGAAATGGTTTCCTACCTGTGACTGACAGCTATGCAAGTAGCACAACACACCATGTCATGGGTGCCACAGTACATGTCAATGCCTTTGCCATGATGTATCTCACATTTCTCCTTGGGCAGCAGTGGGCTTCCATGTTGTTGTCCTTTGCCTGTTGGTGGCACTTTATCTAGGAGTTGGTGGTTCCGCATCATGTCAAATCTGTTATGAAATTTGAGGCACATGGAACACAGGCTTTCATCACATTCCACACAGTATTTGATTGCCTCCACATTCTTACCTTCCTTTGAACAAGGTGAGCAAGAGAAATCATAAATAATGTCTGAACCTTTTCCAATAGACATAGATCCAGATCCTCTCGAGGCGGCCATTTTAAAATATCCAACAATTAGATGATCTAAACTTATTTACAACTATAAATCCGTATACGCTATTTTAAAACTATGTCATTCTATTTTTTAGGTGGAATCTACCGTATTTGGGATGACAACACATTTATCTATTACATAAGTTATGCAAAACAATATTGGACGAGTCTAACTTTAACTAGAATGACATAGTTTCACAAAAGCGTACTCGGTTTATAGTCTGTTTTGTTTACTTGAGAATGGTTGGTTGTTAACATGTTATTGTCCAATACAGGCAAAACAGGTGTATAGGTATTCAATACGGATGTGTTGCAATTTCACGCTTTACCTAAATTGTGCAATAATGAACTTGCCCAACTATTAAAGTTTGAATAGATTATAGTTGGTTTTTGTCCAAGTTACATGCAATCAATATAGAGAATGCTTAAGCAAGTGTGTTATCAGTATGGGTAAATGTGTACTGCATAAACCAGTGTTCCGGGTATAAATTTGTTAGATAAATTATCACAAACCTGGTGTGACAAATATTGTATTTCTAAATTTTAAACTAGCAATTGTTTTCATGTAGATTTTATCCTTTGTTAAAATTTAGCAAATTAATGTGTCCTCCAGGATTGATATCATTGCAAGGATACTCCGGTGACCGTTAATCCAAATTTGTCATCACTAACACCAAATGGACATACATATATTATACTTTCTTCACTTCCTGAATGGCAGTGAGAACATTTGCCCATTGTTTACATGTTTGCAAAGACTGCAGCGTGATCTAGTGGTGGAGCGCCCGCCTTACATGCGGAAGGTCGTGAGTTTGATCCCCGACCAGGTCATACCAAAGACTTTAAAATGGTACTAGAAGCTTCGTCGCTTGACACTCAGCATTTAGAGGAAAGTTCTAGGTCTGGTCCGGCCGGTGTCAGTGTAATGTGAGTGTATCATACCGTGTATCTGCGGTATGATACTCCAGTGTGACAGTGCTCAGAATACTGTCTCAAGTAGACATCGTCGCGATATGACTGAAAAATTGTTGAAAGGGATGCTAAACACCATATAACAACAACAACAATATTCACAAATTGACCTCCTCCTATCATTCTTTTCTGAGTGAATTTTCATAGGACTTTTCGAGATTCATTTCATGTCTGGTCTGTAACGTTGTCTTATATGGAGGGATTTTACTTGACACATTTGATCAAGATGACATGATGACCTGTTGCATGTAATACCTAGACCCATACCTCAAAGGTCAAGGTCACACTTTGAGTTTGTTTGAGATTCAGTTCAATTCAGTTCTTTAACTTTGTCATACATGGATTGATTTCAAAAACTCAGTTGATCAACATGACACGACGTTGTGTGGCGTGTAAGAAAAAGAACCTAACCTCAAAGGTTAAGGTCAAATTTTCAGTTTGTTTGATATTTCATGTCCGGTTTAACTTTGTCATACATGGATGGAAGAGAAAAAGAAGAGAAAAAATTAGAAAAAAGTTCTAAGGCTTAGACCATTATAAATTAATTACTAGATTATCATCCTAATTGTTCTTAAAAAGTGGGAGGGTGCGATGATTTTATTTTTTATTTTTATTTTAAAAAATTTGTTGTTTGTAAAAAAAAAAATATATTTTTTTTTAATGAAAATAAAAAGGGCCAGAGCAGCATGATAATTAGTGGGGTGGCGGGGATGATACTCTAGCAATTAATTTATTATGGCCTTAAAGCTGTCTGTGAGGCCCTGCAATATTATATAGTTAAGTACAAAATTACTAGTAAATGTAAAAATAGTATTTATGTTTTTTTGTGTTTTATGATTTACATATATAATTAGGGTCCTTCATGGCCTAGTGGTCTGAGGCGCCGTCTCAAGATCACTTACCTCTCACCGCTAAGGTCGTAGTTTCGAGTCCCGCTCGCTCCAAAAACGTTATATGAGAAAGTGGTTCTACTCAGTCTGATGTCTTCCTCCATCAGTAAAACTGGATATGCCATATATAACCTGAAATGTGTTGAAAATGGCGTTAAACCCCATTAACAAATTATGAACAACCAGATATAAATCTGCAGACCACACTACAGCGAGTGCACCTAACAACAATGCAAATCAAGGACACAAGAATATAGAATCAATAGAATTGGTGTCAACCACGACTTATATACAATGGATTTACATACAACACATCTGGACTGTAGGGGCAATTTCGTACATGAAAAGATAGTTGTATATGAGTATTTATTTTATATATATATTCATTATTTTGTATATTATGAAAGGTGTGACAGGGAATGGTCATGATGATTATTGAAAAATAAAGATTTTCAAGTCAACTGTTTAATTCTCCAGTTTGTATATTTACAGGGAACCAGTTTGACGATTATTATGAGTCTGATCTAGAGGGACCACAGACAGGTGGGTAGCCATTTTGTTTTGAGGTTTTGGTTATAAACGAAACTATTGTAAATATGCTATTAGTTAATTTCTACAGTTATTGCTATCAATTTTTTCAATGGTTAACACATAACTACTTTTTGCATTTTGTGCCTGTAGGAATGTCGTACCAGTCGAATCGTTTCTCCGAATATTCACCAGACGTGTCTGATGAGGCATTTGAAAGCGTGTCACAAGTGGCAGGACCAGTAAGTGTTATCCCATTTTTTTTGATAAAATGAATAACAAGAAAAACGTCAAAGAAGAATCAAATCTAGTCCTGAGAATGTTTTTTTTCAATTAAGTTACACCACTTATTACAACTTGGTACAACCATAACATTGTGATATGTGAAGAAAAAAAAAATTACATTAAGTCTTGTTTTGGGTTGCTGTCTCAAGATCACTTACCTCTCACTGCTAAGGTTGTTGGTTTGAGTCCCACTCGGTCCAAAAACATTATTTGAGAAAGTTTGCCAGTTCTTGCACGTGGTTCTACTCGGATTCATTCTGAGGTCTTTATTCATCAATTAAACTTGATATGCCATATATATCCTGAAATGTGTTGAAAATGGCGTAAAACCCCATTCAGAAAAAAAAGACAATACATTCAAACGTGCGTAAACGATCACAACTATTAAGCATTCTCTCGTCTTAAACAACCACATTTGTTTTTCCCATATCTATGCTTTCAGAGCAAATTAACCTGTATTAAGCAACAACCTGACTGGCTGTTTAAGACAGGTTGCACTGTATATATGGATGGCATCCAGTTTTGTTGGTGGAGGACGCCCTCATAATGAATCTGAGGAAAACCGTCATCCTTCCACAGTAACCATCATCCTCCCACCGTTACCATCATCCTTCCACAGTAACCGTCATCCTTCCACAGTAACTATCACAGTAACCATCGTCCTTCTACAGTAACTATCAACCTTCCACAGTTACCATCATCCTTTCACAGAAACTATCATCCTCCCACAGTAACCATCATCCTTAACCATCATCCTTAACCATCATTCTTCCACATTAACCATCATCCTTCCACAGAAACCATCATACGTCCACAGTAATTATCATCCTTCCACAGTTACCATCATCCTTCCACAGTTACCATCATCCTTCCACCGTTATAATCATCCTTCTGCAGTAACTATCATCCTTTCACAATAACCATCACAGTAACCATCATCCTTCCACCATTACCATCATCCTTCCACAGTAACCATCATCCTTCCACAGTTACCATCATCCTTCAACCGTTACCAGCATCCTGTCACAGTAACCGTCATCCTTCCACAGTAACCGTCATCCTTCCACAGCTAACCATCATTCTTCCACAGTAACCGTCAACCTTCCACAGTAACCATCATCCTTCCACAGTAACCGTCAACCTTCCACAGTTACCGTCAACCTTCGACAGTAATCGTCATCCTTCCACAGTAACCGTCATCCTTCCACAGCTAACCATCATCCTTCCACAGTAACCATCAACCTTCCACAGTTACCATCATCCTTCCACAGTAACCGTCAACCTTCCACAGTAATCGTCATCCTTCCACAGTAACCGTCATCCTTCCACAGCTAACCATCATCCTTCCACAGTAACCATCAACCTTCCACAGTAACCATCATCCTTCCACAGTAACCGTCAACCTTCCACAGTAATCGTCATCCTTCCACAGTAACCATCATCTTTCCACAGTAACCGTCAACCTTCCACAGTAATCGTCATCCTTCCACAGCTAACCATCATCCTTCCACAGTAACCATCAACCTTCCACAGTAACCATCATCCTTCCACAGTAACCGTCAACCTTCCACATTAATCGTCATCCTTCCACAGTAACCGTCATCCTTTCACAGTAACCGTCATCCTTCCACAGTAACCGTCATCCTTCCACAGTAACCGTCAACCTTCCACAGTAACCATCATCCTTCCAAAGTACCTATTATCCTTCCACAGTAACTGTCATCCTTCCACAGTAATCGTCATCCTTCCACAGTAACTATCATACTTCCACAGTAACCATCATCCTTCCACAGTAACTATCATCCTTCCACAGTAACCATCATACTTCCACAGTAACTATCATCCTTCCACAGTAACCATCATATTTGCACAGTAACTATCATACATCCACAGTTACTATCATCCTTCAACAGTAACTATCATCCTTCTACAGTAACTATCATCCTTCAGTCACCATCATCCTTCCACAGTAACTATCATCCTTCCACAGTAACTATCATCCTTCCACAGTAACTATCATCCTTCCACAGTAACCGTCATCCTTCCACAGAAACCATCATATGTCCACAGTAACTATCATCCTTCCACAGTAACCATCATCCTTCCACAGTAACCATCATACGTCCACAGTAACTATCATTCTTCCACAGTAACTATCATACGTCCACAGTTACTATCATCCTTCCACAGTAACCACAATCCTTCCACAGTTACTATCATCCTTCTACAGTAACCGTCATCCTTCCACAGAAACCTTCATACGTCCACAGTAACTATCATCCTTCCACAGTTACCATCATATGTCCACAGTAACTATCATACGTCCACAGTAACCATCATCCTTCCACAGTAACTATCATCCTTCTACAATAATCATCATCCTTCCGCAGTAACCATCATCCTTCCACATTAACTATCATCCTTCCGCAGTAACCATCATATGTCCACAGTAACTATCATTCTTCCACAGTTACTATCATCCTTCCACAGTAACTATCATCCTTCCACAGTAACTATCAAACTTTCCTATGTTAAGTTTTATAACAGAGCTGGGCTCAAGTTCATGACCTCAGCATTGAAAGGTAAGTGATCTCGTAAAGATATATGAGACCACATCAAGTTAATATATGTAGTTGACTTCACTACTCTACTGTTTTGCTACTCTATATACAAAAGTTAATAGGGCTGTGGTGCAGTGGATAAAGTGCTGGCTGTTTACACCAGAGGTTGCGTGCTTGATACTTAGCATGACCTGATAGCCTTAAAACAACACAACTCAGTAATGATTCTAGCCAGGAAGCAATCTTGAGAGTGGTTCATATAAGTTTTGAGCTTTTTTCTCAATCAAGATCAAGTATAAATTAGTAGAAACTAATATCTACAAATATTAACAAAGTTAAATTCTGTATATCATAATCTTCAAGATTGGTTTTCGTAATAATCATTTTATTATTTCAGCGTAAGCCCGTGTGGGGTGTTCCAGATTCTGACGGTGAGACGTACAAACCTGACTTGTCAAAGACATTACCAGCACCGAGTAAGAAAACCAGGCAGTAAGTTGAAATTCATTAGTGTGAATGTTCTAGGTAAAACTAATATTTATCATTGTGTCCACATCACATTGACATGATTATACATGAACATTTCAGTCAAACCATAGCTCATTTTCTTGTTTTCTTTCATTTAAATGAGTGAAGTTTAAAGTCTCGTGTGCAAATTGTTCAATGAAATAATAAAAAATAAAGTTAAAATGTAAATGATGTTTGTCTTTTTAAACAGAATCGCATACACTTTGCCAGGTAGAAATATCAGCCTGCCATATGTTTCACTTCCACCCTATGTCTATAAATGAGAAGATAAATTTCATGAATAAAAGACAAACAAACATGTATAAGTGTCTTTAAATGTCCTGGATACTAAGATTTACATCATCACCTTCTATCTTCTTGGTAATCTGGTGAAACTGATCTATCAAAGTTTTACACTATTCTTCAACTGGAAGACACTTTAGATATATAAAATAAGAAAAATCTTCTGTTACATTTATTGTCTGTTAAAAAGAAATTTGGGCCGTAATATAAATACATAATAAAACATTGTTTGTTGTATTATGTAGGGGGAAGTTCAGTTCCACAGCCCCGGCGCAGTTTGATGATCGGCGTCCGGCCCAGAGACCTGTGGACAGTGAAAACCTCTTTATGCAAGGAGGAAGCAAAGCACCAAGACAAGAAATATCACAAAAGGTAAATATTACCAGGATCAACTAAGTAACCAGGAACAGTGTGGGGCCAGTATTTCACAAAGTTTCTTGAACAATACAAATGTAAATATTACAAAAACTCATTTATTGATCAAAATATTTATTTCATATAATAGCGTATTATCTGTTGCCATTGAGCTGTTGATTCATATGTGATAATGTATGGCAGTACAAAAATACACGTGTACATGGTTTACTGGTAGGTAATGCGTACATGTTTTACTGGTAGGGTATGTGTACGTGTTTTACTGGTAGGGAATGTGTACATGTTTTACTGGTAGGTTATGTGTACATGTTTTACAGGTAGGTTATGTTTTACTGATAGATAATGTGTACATGTTTTACTGGTAGGTAATGTGTACTTGTTTTACTGATAGATAATGTGTACCTGTTTTACTGGTAGGGAATGTGTACATGTTTTACTGGTAGGGAATGTGTACATGTTTTACTGGTAGGTAATGTGTACATGTTTTACTGGTAGGTTATGTTTTACTGATAGATAATGTGTACCTGTTTTACTGGTAGGGAATGTGTACATGTTTTACTGGTAGGTAATGTGTACATGTTTTACTGGTAGGTTATGTTTTACTGATACATAATGTGTACATGTTTTACTGGTAGGTAATGTGTACTTGTTTTACTGATAGATAGTGTGTACTTGTTTTACTGGTAGGGAATGTGTACATGTTTTACAGGTAGGTAATGTGTACATGTTTTACTGGTAGGTAATATGTACATGTTTTACTGGTAGGTTATGTTTTACTGATAGATAATGTGTACATGTTTTACTGGTAGGTAATGTGTACATGTTTTACAGGTAGGTAATGTGTACATGTTTTACTGCTAGGTTATGTGTGCATGTTTTATTGGTAGGTAATATGTACATGTTTTACAGGTAGGTAATGTGTACGAGTTTTACTGGTAGGTATTTTGTACATGTTTTACTGGTAGGTTATGTGTACATGTTGTACAGGTAGGTAATGTGTACATGTTTTACTGGTAGGGAATGTGTACATGTTTTACTGGTAGGTAATATGTACATTTTTTACTGGTATGTTATGTTTTACTGATAGATAATGTGTACATGTTTTACTGGTCGGTAATGTGTACATGTTTTACTGATAGGTAATGTGTACTTGTTTTACTGGTAGGTTTTGTGTACATGTTTTACTGATAGGTAATGTGTACATGTTTTACTGTTAGGTTATGTGTACATGGTTTACTGATAGGTAGGTAATGGGTACATGTTTTACTGATATATAATGTGAATATGGTTAAATGATAGTTTATGTGTACATGTTTTACTGATGGGTATCATGTACATGGTTTACTGATAGGTAATGTGTTCATGTTCAACTGGTAGGTAGACTGTACATGGTTTGCTAATAGGTAATTTGTACATGTTTTAATGATAGATAATATGTACATGGTTTGCTAATAGGTAATTTGTACATGTTTTAATGATAGATAATATGTACATGGTGTACTGATAGGTAATTTGTATATTTTTGAACGATAGGTCAAGATAGTTTTACAGTGCTGCAATAGAGCTTGCTTACAAGGGTCTCATTGGTAAAAAAAACAGCCCACTCTAGACTACACATTTAGCGATTCATCTGATAGAAGGAAAAAGAAATAAAAACAATATTATTAATATAATTAATTCATATTGTGTTTGTTGAATTTTCATGGAATATGAACTTGCATTTATATGTGTTAAGTTGTAGAACCCAATTTGGTTTTTTATACAACATGTAATGAACAATTTACTGGTTAGAATCATCTGTCCTTTGGTATTATTGCATACAATTTTTTCAACTTTGTTAGATGCCATGTAGCCATAAAATTTTTTTGCTCTTATTGTCACTAGTTTGCAGTGCTGACACCTTGTCATCTCTAGTTGGCAGAGCCGACACCTTATCGTCACTAGTTGGCAGTGCTGACACCTTATCATCACTAGCTGGCAGTGCTGACACCTTATCGTCACTAGTTGGCAGTGCTGACACCTTATCGTCACTAGCTGGCAGTGTTGACACCTTATCATCACTAGCTGGCAGTGCTGACACCTTATCATCACTAGTTGGCAGTGCTGACACCTTATCGTCACTAGTTGGCAGTGTTGACACCTTATCGTCACTATTTGGCAGTGCTGACACCTTATCGTCACTAGTTGGCAGTGTTGACACCTTATCCTTGACACCTTATCATCACTAGTTGGCAGTGCTGACACCTTATCATCACTAGTTGGCAGTGTTGACACCTTATCGTCACTAGTTGGCAGTGCTGACACCTTATCATCACTAGTTGGCAGTGCTGACACCTTATCGTCACTAGTTGGCAGTGTTGACACCTTATCCTCACTAGTTGGCAGTGCTGACACCTTATCATCACTAGTTGGCAGTGCTGACACCTTATCGTCACTAGTTGGCAGTGCCGACACCTTATCGTCACTAGTTGGCAGAGCCGACACCTTATCATCACTAGTTGGCAGAGCCGACACCTTATCGTCACTAGTTGGCAGTGCTGACACCTTATCATCACTAGCTGGCAGTGCGGACACCTTATCATCACTAGTTGGCAGTGCTGACACCTTATCGTCACTAGTTGGCAGTGTTGACACCTTATCGTCACTAGTTGGCAGTGCTGACACCTTATCGTCACTAGTTGGCTGAGCCGACACCTTATCATCACTAGTTGGCAGTGCTGACACCTTATCATCACTAGTTTGCAGTGCCGGCACCTTATTGTCACTAGTTTGCAGTGCCGAAACCTGATCATCACTAGTTGGCAGTGCTGACACCTTATCATCACTAGTTGGCAGTGCCAACACCTTATCGTGCTGTCACCTTATCATCACTAGTTGGCAGTGCTGACACCTTATCATCACTAGTTGGCAGTGCCGACACCTTATCGTGCTGACACGTTATCATCACTAGTTGGCAGTGTTGACACTTTATTGTCACTAGTTGGTAGTGCTGACACCATATTTTAAATAAATAAATGAATTACAAAGCAGGAGTTTATGTAACCTTTGATTGTTATATGAAAGTTTATTTCTTGTGAATGTTCAACTAAATGAGTTCTTGTTTTTACATCATTAATGTTTTCAGTCATCAATACCACCATTACATGTCTTGTTTTCCAGCAGTCTAGCTCTTCCATACTGGTAAAATATTGTTTCATCTGTATGTTGAAGATGCCTGATGCTATATAAAACAGTGATAGAACAGTTAGAGTTATAAAACAGTGACAGTTAGAGTTATAGAACAGAGAGAGTTATTAAACAGTGAGAGTTAGAGTTATAGAACAGAGAGAGTTAAAGAACAGTGAGAGTTAGAGTTATAGAAGAGTGAGAGTTATAAAACAGTGAGAGTTAGAGTTATAGAACAGAGAGAGTTATAAAACAGTGAGAGTTAGAGTTATAGAATAGTGAGAGTTATAGAACAGTGAGAGTTATAAAACAGTGAGAGTTAGAGTTACAGAACAGAGAGAGTAAGAGTTGTAGAACAGAGAGAGTTATAAAACAGTGAGAGTTAGTGTTATAGAACAGAGAGAGTTATAGAACAGTGAGAGTTATAAAACAGTGACAGTTAGAGTTATAGAGCAGTAAGAGTTTTAGAACAGTGAGAATTAGAGTTACAGTACAGAGAGAGTTATAAAACAGTGAGAGTTAGAGTTGTAGAACAGTGAGAGTTATTAAACAGTGAGGGTTAGAGTTATAAAACAGTGATAGTTATAAAACAGTGAGTGTTAGAGTTATAGAGCAGAGAAAGTGATAAAACAGTGAGAGTTAGAGTTATAGAACAGTTAGAGGTATTAAACAGTGAGAGCTAGAGTTATAGAACAGTGAGAGTTATAGAACAGAGGGATTTATAAAACAGTGAGAGTTAGAGTTATAGAATAGTGAGAGTTATAAAACAATGAGTGTTAGAGTTATAGAACAGAGAAAGTTATAAAACAGTGAGAGTTAGAGTAACAGAACAGTGAGAGTTATAGAACTGTTAGAGTTATAGAACAGTGAGAGTTATAGAACTGAGAGAGTTATAAAACAGTGAGAGTTAGAGTTATAGAACAGTGAAAGTTATAAAATAGTGAGAGTTAGAGTTATAGAACAGTTAGAGGTATTAAACAGTGAGAGTTAGAGTTATAGAACAGTGAGAGTTAAAGAACAGAGAGATTTATAAAACAGTGAGAGTTAGAGTTATAGAATAGTGAGAGTTATAAAACAGTGAGTGTTAGAGTTATAGAACAGAGAAAGTTATAAAACAGTGAGAGTTAGAGTAACAGAACAGTGAGAGTTATTAAACAGTGAGAGTTAAGAGTTATAGAACAGTGAGAGTTATAGAACAGAGAGAGTAATAAAACAGTGAGATTAGAGTTATAGAACAGCTAGAGTTATAAAACAGTGAGAGTTATAGAACAGAGAGAGTTATAAAACAGAAAGAGTTAGAATTATAGAACAGAGAGAGTTATAAAACAGTGAGAGTTAGAGTTATAGAACAGAGAGTTATAAAACAGTGAGAGTTAGAGTTATAGAACAGAGAGTTATAAAACAGTGAGAGTTAGAGTTATAGAACAGTGAGAGTTAGAGTTATAAAACAGTGATAGTTATAGAACAGTGAGAGTTAAAGTTGTAGAACAGAGAGAGTTATAGAACAGTGAGTGTTAGAGTAATAAAACAGAGAGAATTAGAGTTATAGAACAGTGAGCGTTAGATTTATAGGGCAGTGAGAGTTATGAAACAAAGAGGGTTAGGGTTATAGAACAGTGAGAGTTATAGAACAGAGAGATTTATAAAACAGTGAGAGTTAGAGTTATAGAATAGTGAGAGTTATAAAACAGTGAGTGTTAGAGTTATAGAACAGAGAAAGTTATAAAACAGTGAGAGTTAGAGTAACAGAACAGTGAGAGTTATTAAACAGTGAGAGTTAGAGTTATAGAACAGTGAGAGTTATAGAACAGAGAGAGTTATAAAACAGTGAGAGTTAAAGTTATAGAACAGCTAGTGTTATAAAACAGTGAGAGTTATAGAACAGAGAGAGTTATAAAACAGAAAGAGTTAGAATTATAGAACAGAGAGAGTTATAAAACAGTGAGAGTTAGAGTTATAGAACAGAGAGAGTTATAAAACAGTGAGAGTTAGAGTTATAGAACAGAGAGAATTATAGAATAGTGAGAAGTATAGAACAGAGAGAATTATAGAACAGTGAGAGTTATAGAACAGTCTGAGTTATAAAACAGTGAGAGTTACAGTTAAAGAACAGAGGTAATTATAGAATAGTGAGAGTTATAGAACAGAGAGAGTTATAGAACAGTGAGAGTTTTAAAACAGAAAGAGTTATAAAACAGTGAGAGTTAAGATTTATAGAACAGAGAGAATTGTAGAATAGTGAGAGTTATAGAACAGAGAGTTATAGAGCAGTGTGAGTTATAGAACAGAGAGAGTTATAGAACAGTGAGAGTTATAAAACAGTGAGAGTTAAAGTTATAGAACAGAGAGAATTATAGAACAGTGAGAGTTATAGAACAGAGAGGGTTATAGAACAGTGAGAGTTATACTGCTGCATGTTGATTTCATGTTGACTGATGACATTTTGATGTTGTAATCGGTGGCAATAACCTGTGGTGTGGGAGGAAGGGTGAAAAGTAATGTTTGAATCAACAGATGAATATTTGTTGCTCTGTGTTAATGAAACATGACAATATTTCCTGTAATTCTAAGTTTAATGAAACATGAATATAACAAATGTAAAAACTATATTTTTAAAATCATTTATTTTACATTGATTGTGAAACGAGTTCTGAAAACTCACAAAGAATGCTTAAACATTTCCTTGGTAGAACCAGCACATGATCTGAGCACATATCAGTTTTTTGCTCAAGGACACTACACATGGCCATGACGAAGGTTAATACTACAATTTTTATTTGAGATGGACAAATTGAATGTTAAATTTTTTTTTTTGCTTGATAATTTCAGCCTCCTATGCCCCCCTCACCAACAAATGTTACTGCACTGAGAGACTCGATGCAGTCATCAAGATCTCAGGATGGAGGTGGATGGAATATCCCTGACGACACAGAAGTTTCCTTAGCAACAGACTGGTCTGAAGGTATTACTGATCTATGTATAGATACTCATGCACCATTGCCGTACTTGGTATTGCCAGAGTTTGGCTCTGTTTGTTTGCTACATCTGTGTTTACGCCTATCCTGGTTTGTGTCAAAGGCTCCTTAGCTTACTCATTTATTTTACCATGGTTGTGAAACAAGTTCTTACAGGTTGGCATTTTTTCGCCCAAACAGAAATGGCCAGAGTAATAGGTCTTCATTAGATAAAATATTTGCTTTATCATCATACAGTCAAACCTGCTTTAAGCAGCCACTCAAGGGAAAGAGCAAATATGACCTCTTAAAGCAGTTAGCTGATTAATACAGGTTGATAAAAAGTAAAATTGTAAACAGAAAATGTGACTGTTTAAAACAAATGGTTGCTTAATAGAAGTAGCCACTCAAACAGTTTTTACTGTATATGTTTGCATATGTAACAGCACGGTTCAGACCAATTCCCGCATGACTATTCCATGATGTATGCTACTCATAATGTCCGAATGTCTATTTTAAGAATGGGACTCATATTTTGGTGGATTTGGCATACAAAACCATTAAAATTTTATTTATTTCTGATAATGAGATGAGTTGTATCTATTTTAAAAATAGTCATTTATAGTTGTTTTTTTCTAGTATACTACCTTTTAGATATTTATAGTGTTTTTCCTGATATATTGCCATTAAGACATTTATAGCGTTTTGCCTTATATACTTCCATTAAGACATTTATAGTGTTTTTTCCTGATACACTACCATTAAGACATTTATAGTGTTTTTTCCTTATATACTACCTTTAAGACATGTATAGTGTTTTTTTCCTAATATACTACCTTTAAGACATTTTTATTTTTTTTTTTCTTGATATACTACCTTTAAGACATGTATAGTGTTTTTCCTGATAAACTACCTTTCAAACATTTATATTTTTTTTTCCTGATATACTACTTTTAAGACATTTATAGTGTTTTTCCTGATATACTAACATTAAGATATTTATAGTGTTTTTTCCTTATATACTACCTTTAAGATATTTTTAGTGTTTTTTCCTGATATACTACCTTTAAGCATACATTTAATGATCTTTAACAATAAACAGCATATTTCCTGACAGCTCCTGTCATAGGCTTGGTTTGAAATGCATATTTAGGCCCAGTTTGTATCAACACAATTTGCGTATTTAAATGCACAAATACCATGTTGATGATAACAGCAATTTAGTAATAGTATAATATACCAATATATTCATTTTAGGGTTTTCTTTCATTTTCACAGGAATTGGAAAACTCTAAAAACATTTTGTACAAAAATGATCCTCCAAACAAAGAAATTAATAATAATCTGTTACCTTTTTATTTCAGCTCCTACGACTGGTAGACCATCAAACGGTCCTCCTAAAGGTACGTAAACTAATCTTCTGTTATCCTAGTTTAGTGAGATACACTGCTATATGTTTTACTGATATCATGAAACCTTTGTCAGAGTGATTATTACTTTCAATGGCTGTTTGAATAAGATATTTTTGAAAGTGCATGTTTGTTTCAAAAAAAAATAAACCTCAGCCAGAGTTGAACCCTGGGCATCTAGAATGTAAGACACGTTTTCTCACCACCTTGGACCCATACCACAAACTTTAGAAGTCATATTTAAGATTTTCATATTAACATTAATAACATTTCTGTAGCTGTGTACTGTAAAATATCTCAGGTATGACATTTGATGGAAGACATCTACTGAAATTTCATTGATGTGTGTGCAAATTTATTATGGCTCTTATTTAAAAAAGACATAAGATTTTTTTTTATGTTATTTTGGTGGCAAGCTAAATGACCAGGGATGCATTCAGCACTGTTAAACAGCAAACATGTATAATGCCTGGTTCTCTAAAATTATTGTGTTCTGCATACTAATGTGGGTTGAGCCAGTGTCCAGGAAAATATGTTAGCAAACGTTTAACTGAAACGCAACCCTGACTGCAACAATATACATTATGTCATCAGGGGAAGTAAATCTTGTTCACTATTTTTGAATATATACTTTAGTATTTATATCTTTTTAACAATATCTTTGGTTTCATTGGAAATAGCAAAGTTACTTATTTTCTGCACTTCCCCTTATTTATTATACAGTTTTTTTTTTAGATTTTTATCCAAAGCTTGGAAAAGTTTCACTTCAAAGTTTACCAAATCTGCTACTTGAAACAAAAACATAATTGCTTTATTTGATGGGATCATATTTATGCAAATAGACTTACAAACACACTTTAAATTATATTTTAGGAAATGTTATTGCATTATTGAAATGTTATATTTTAAAAAGCAAAATGGTTTCAATTTTTAAATAGAATGGTTTGACGATTCTTTTCTATTTTTCAGCATATTAAAAGAAGAAAAGAAGATAAACGTGTCATAATTCCGTCCATTATTACGCATCATTATACCTTATTAGAGCTTCAACCACGTATGCTTAAACATAGGAAAACTGTTATGTGTAATAGATAATTGCAATAGACTTTTCTTTGTTGTATTTTAATACTCAAGCAACAAAACAAAAATCAACTATACAGAAATATTGATGAGGGTTTCACGTTTTGTATGCAAATTCATGCAAACATATTTGTATATAGTGGAAAATGTACTGACCAGCACAGCTAACCCGCCACCTAAGATTTATGTATTTTCCCAAAGAATATCAAAGATTCGTTGGCACTTGCACTTATAAATTAACCATTTCGTGTGAAACAAATGCACATAAGTAATTATGTTAAATGTCGCAATCAGCCTATGTAAAATCATAACATAATTGTCTGTAAATGTTGTATACAAAATTTATTAACGCTATTCAATAGTTTGACGGAGATATTGGAAATACAGAAGTTAGCTGTTCTGTTCAATCTTGATATATGCCGCTGGAAACATTGGAAAACTGGGGAAAATTGCTTTTTTCAAACAAATTTTGCAAGAAAGATGTAAAAGTTTTGTAAAGAATCATGTACTAGATTGATGTAAATGTTTCAATACATGCTTTTGCTAACCACATTGCCAGTTGAATAGAGCACATTGCTTAGGGAAATAGTATTATGTATTTCTTTTAATTTTGATATTTAGTTGTCAGTACCAAAAAAAATAATTTTATTTATTATATAGTTTAAATTAATTGATAATGTATCTGTGTATAAGAGGGTCATTTAACATGACTGTACTAGAAAACATTATTTTATTTATTGCAATGGTTATAGTTTAAAGTGATTGATAATGTATAAGAGGGTCATTCAACAAATAACATTTTACTCGATTCACAAAGCTGCTGTACATTGTACTAGAGAATGTCTTTATTGGTAAAACCAGTACATGTATACAAAATTGAAACGGATACATCTTATAATTCAGATAAGTGTCTGTTAGCATAATTATATTGCTGTAATATTTTCTTGTTCAAGGTCACTGGCCAAGTGGTTCAAGACAGCATCTGAAGATCTCTTAACTGAGATTATGGGATTTTCAGTGCGGATTGAAATTTCTATCCCTCGGGATAACTGTTTCGCTGGTAACACGACAAAGCCTCGTTACCGCTAAAGTAGTTGTCCCGAGGGTTGGAGTTTTCCAGCCACACCTCAAATCCATGAAAGATACTTATAATATTACATCCAATAATTCTTGCATATACCCACAGCCAGATGATAAGAAAGAATCAGAACAATGCTCAACATTTCCGACTACGTTCATAAGTTAAAATATAGGTCGAAATGGCCAACATTGTCCAGAATAACATAATTTAAGTTTGTTCGAGTTTCGGAATTGAGTTCACTAAATCACTTTTTATAGATGACCTATTTAAACAAAAATGTCTAAAAGGTTAGAATTGTTGCTGTATAAAATCATGCGGGACTTCCTTAGGTTACATGATTTTCACTTAAATAGATGGCATACAGTTGGACCAGGTCACAGACATTCATTTATATGTAAGGTCTCTTTAATACTCTTTAATACATCTTTTTAATATTTTACACATTGAATGACCCTTTTATAGATATGTAGAAATATTATAAAATTAATAAAATGTAAAAACAATGTTTGAATTTATTGTTTACTATTATCACCGTATAATATTTATATGGTAACCTGACAAAGCTGTCAGATTTGACTTTCGCTGTTGAGTCCTAGGTTCAAGTCATACATGTAGCCAGTCAGAAATTAAAAGGTGACTAAAGCCATTTTAAGATAATTTTTGTGAGCATATAAATTGCAAAAGTTCATTATCAAAACTGATATAAAGCTCTGATCCGTCTTCTAAAACCAAAATTTAAACTTTTTTTTTTTCATCATATAATTCTTGTTTTAAATGATTACCAAGTCGCTGAAACTCTATCCTGAATGTTTCATTGGTGATAATATGTCCATTCTGGTATAACTCTACTACAAGTGTTCTCTAGATACTGTTGTTTTCATGATATCATATTACACTTAGTTATTATAGCAAGATCTCTAAGTAAGCTCAGAGCTTGTATGTATCACTTTCAAGTAAAATTCCTTAGCAAGGATCCTCCGTGGCCAAGTGGTCTAAGGTGCCATCTCCACTTACCAAGTCCACTTTCCTCTCACCGTTAAGATCGTAGGTTCGAGTCCCGACCACTCCAAATACTTTATGTGAGAAAGTTTGCCAGTTACTTGCAGAAGGATGGTGGTTCTACTCGGATTCATTCTGAGGTCTAAGTCCCCCAACAATAAAATTGGATATGCTATATTTAACTTGAAATATGTTGAAAATGGCATTAAACTCCTTTCGAAAAAATCCTTAGTAGAACTGGTATTCAGTGTTGTTTTTGAGAGATCATTGAGATGAGCCTGAAATCAAACTGATGACCTTTGATATTAGTGACCAACACTTTTTCCATAGCTATACTGCCTTGCTTAATGAGAATGCTTGCATCCATTATTATGAACAGACCTTCCAAATTGCTTTGTATCACTGAACAGAAAAAAAAGTGCTTGGGTGAAACTTGAACCCTGAGCGTTTTCCATTGGTTAACTCTTCCCTCATACTTTTATGCTAATAATTTGGTCTGCACGAACATCAATTTTATCTGCCCATAGCTGACACCCAATTGGTCTGCCCATAGCTGACACCAATATGGTCTGCCAACAACTGACATCAGTTTGATCTGCCCATAGATGACACCAATTTGGTCTGCCCATATCTGGCACCAGTTTGGTCTGCCTGTAGCTGACATCAATTTGGTCTGGATTAGCTGATATCAATTTGGTCTGCCTGTAGCTGATACCGAATTGGTCTGACACTAATTTGATTTGCTCATAGCTGATGCCAAATTGACCTGCCCATAGCTGACACCAATTTGGTGTGCCCATAGCTGGCACCAATTTGATTTGCTCATAGCTGATGTCAATTGGGTCTGCCCATAGCTGACACCAATTTGGTCTTCCCATAGCTGACAACAGTTTGGTCTGCCCATAGCTGACATCAATTTGGTCTGCCTGTAGCTGACACCGAATAGGTCTGACACCAATTTGATTTGCTCATAGCTGATGTCAACTGGGTATGCCCATAGCTGACATCAGTTTGGTCTGCCCATAGCTGACACCAATTTGATTTGCTCATAGCTGACACCAGTTTGGTTCACTCATAGCTGATGTCAATTTGGTCTGCCCAGGGCTGGCACCAGTTTGGTCTGCCCATAGCTGACACCAATTTGATTTGCTCATAGCTGACACCAGTTTGGTTTGCTCATAGAGGATGTCAATTTGGTCTGCCCATAGCTGGCACCAGTTTGGTCTGCCCATAGCTGACACCAATTTGGTCTGGATTAGCTGATATCAATTTGGTCTGCCTGTAGCTGACATGAAATTGGTCTGAAACCAATTTGGTCTGCCTTTAGCAGGCACACGTTTTGTCTGCCCATAGCTGACACCAATTTGATTGCTCATAGCTGACACCAGTTTGGTCTGCCCATAGCTGGCACCAGTTTAGGTCTGCCCATAGCTGACATCAATTTGGTCTTGATTAGCTGATAACAATTTGGTCTGCCTGTAGCTGATACGAATTGGTCTGACACTAATTTGATTTGCTCATAGCTGATGCCAATTTGGTCTGCCCATAGCTGACACCAATTTGGTCTGCCCATAGCTGGCACCAATTTGATTTGCTCATAGCTGACGTCAATTGGGTCTGCCCATAGCTGACACCAATTTGGTCTTCCCATAGCTGACAACAGTTTGGTCTGCCCATAGCTAACATCAATTTGGTCTGCCTGTAGCTGACACCGAATAGGTCTGACACCAATTTGATTTGCTCATAGCTGACGTCAATTGGGTCTGCCCATAGCTGGCACCAATTTGATTTGCTCATAGCTGACGTCAATTGGGTCTGCCCATAGCTGACACCAATTTGGTCTTCCCATAGCTGACAACAGTTTGGTCTGCCCATAGCTGACATCAATTTGGTCTGCCTGTAGCTGACACCGAATAGGTCTGACACCAATTTGATTTGCTCATAGCTGATGTCAACTGGGTATGCCCATAGCTGACATCAGTTTGGTCTGCCCATAGCTGACACCAATTTGATTTGCTCATAGCTGACACCAGTTTGGTTCGCTCATAGCTGATGTCAATTTGGTCTGCCCAGGGCTGGCACCAGTTTGGTCTGCCCATAGCTGACACCAATTTGATTTGCTCATAGCTGACACCAGTTTGGTTTGCTCATAGAGGATGTCAATTTGGTCTGCCCATAGCTGGCACCAGTTTGGTCTGCCCATAGCTGACACCAATTTGGTCTGGATTAGCTGATATCAATTTGGTCTGCCTGTAGCTGACATGAAATTGGTCTGAAACCAATTTGGTCTTCCTTTAGCAGGCACATGTTTTGTCTGCCCATAGCTGACACCAATTTCATTGCTCATAGCTGACACCAGTTTGGTCTGCCCATAGCTGGCACCAGTTTGGTCTGCCCATAGCTGACATCAATTTGGTCTTGATTAGCTGATACAATTTGGTCTGCCTGTAGCTGATACGAATTGGTCTGACACTAATTTGATTTGCTCATAGCTGATGCCAATTTGGTCTGCCCATAGCTGACACCAATTTGGTCTGCCCATAACTGGCACCAATTTGATTTGCTCATAGCTGATGTCAATTGGGTCTGCCCATAGCTGACACCAATTTGGTCTTCCCATAGCTGACAACAGTTTGGTCTGCCCAAAGCTGACATCAATTTGGTCTTCCCATAGCTGACACCAGTTTGGTTCGCTCATAGCTGATGTCAATTTGGTCTGCCCAGGGCTGGCACCAGTTTGGTCTGCCCATAGCTGACACCAATTTGATTTGCTCATAGCTGACACCAATTTGATTTGCTCATAGCTGATGTCAATTGGTCTGCCCATAGCTGACACCAATTCGATCTGGATTAGCTGATATCAATTTGGTCTGCCTGTAGCTGACAAGAAATTGGTCTAACACCAATTTGGTCTGCCCTTAGCTGGCACATGTTTTGTCTACCCATAGCTGACATCAATTTTATTTGCTCAAAGCTGACACCAGTTTGGTCTGCCCATTGCTGGCACCAGTTTGGTCTGCCCATAGCTGACATCAGTTTGGTGTTGATTAGCTGATATCAATTTGGTCTGCCAATAGCTGACACCGAATTGGTCTAACACCAATTTGATTGGTTCATAGCTGATGTCAATTTGGTCTGCCCATAGATGACATCAGTTTGGTCTGCCCATAGCTGACACAAATTTAGTCGGGATGAGCTGATATCAATTTGGTCTGCCCATAGCTGACACCAATTTGGTCTGCCCATATCTAGCACCAGTTTGGGCTTCGCATAGCTGACACAAATTTAGTCTGGATTAGCTGATATCAATTTGGTCTGCCCACAGCTGACACCAGTTTGGTCTAACCATAGCTGGTACCAGTTTGATTTGCTTATAGCTGATGTCAATTTGGTTTGCACATAGCTGACATCAATTTGCTTTGCCCATAGCTGACATCAATTTGGTTTGCCCATAGCTGACAACAATTTAGTTCACCCACAGCTGACACCTATTTGATTTGCCCACAGCTGACACCAATTTGGTCTGCTCATAACTGACATCAGTTTGGTTTTGATTAACTGATATCAATTTGGTCTGCCTGTAGCTGATATCAAATTTGTCTGACACCAATATGGTCTGCCCTTAGATGGCACATGTATTGTCTGCCCATAGCTGACACCAATTTTATTTGCTCAAAGCTGACACCAGTTTGGTCTGCCCATAGTTGGCATCAGTTTGGTCTGCCCATAGCTGACATCAGTTTGGTCTTGATTAGCTGATATCAATTTGGTCTGCCATAGCTCACACTGAATTGGTCTAACACCAATTTGATTTGCTCATAGCTGATGTCAGTTTGGTCTGCCCATAGATGACATCAGTTTGGTCTGCCTATAGCTGACACCAATTTAGTCTGGATTAGCTGATATCAATTTGGTCTGCCCATAGCTGACACCCGTTTGGTCTGCCTATAGCTGACACCAATTTAGTCTGGATTAGCTGATATCAATTTGGTCTGTCCATAGGTGACATCAGTTTGGTCTGCCAATAGCTGACACCAATTTGGTCTGCCCATATCTGGCACTAGTTTGGGCTTCCCATAGCTGACATAAATTTAGTCTGGATTAGCTGATATCAATTTGGTCTGCCCTTAGCTGACACCAGTTTGGTCTGGCCATAGCTGGTACCAGTTTGGTTTGCTTATAGCTGATGTCAATTTGGTTTGCTCATAGCTGACATCAATTTGCTTTGCCCACAGCTGACATCAATTTGGTTTGCCCATAGCTGACAACAATTTGGTTTGCCCACAGCTGACAACTTTTTGGTTTGCCCACAGCTCACACCAGTTTGGTCTGCTCATTACTGACATCAGTTTGGTCTTGATTAACTGATATCAATTTGGTCTGCCTGTAGCTGACATCAAATTGGTCTGACACCAATATGGTCTGCCCTTAGCTGGCACATGTTTTGTCTGCACATAGCTGACACCAATTTGATTTGCTCATAGCTGACACCAGTTTGGTCTGCCCATATCTGGCACCAGTTTGGTCTGCCCATAGCTGACATCAGTTTGGTGTTGATTAGCTGATATCAATTTGGTCTGCCAACAGCTGACACCGAATTGGTCTAACACCAATTTGATTTGCTCATAGCTGATGTGAATTTGGTCTGCCCATGGATAACATCAATTTGGTCTGCCCATAGCTGACACCAATTTAGTCTGGATTAGCTGATATCAATTTGGTCTGTCGGTAGCTGACACCAGTTTGGTCTTCCCATAGCTGACACCAATTTAGACTGGATTAGCTGATATCAATTTGGTCTGCCCAGAGCTGACACCAGTTTGGTCTGCCCATAGCTGACACCAATTTGGTCTGCCCATATCTAGCACCAGTTTGGTCTGCCCATAGCTGACACAAATTTAGTCTGGATTAGCTGATATCAATTTGGTCTGCCCACAGCTGCCACCAGTTTGGTCTGGCCATAGCTGGTACCAGTTTGAATCGCTCATAGCTGATGTCAATTTGGTCTGCCCATAGCTGACACCAATTTGGTCTGCCCATAGCTGACACAAATTTGGTCTGCCCATAGCTGACACAAATTTGGTCTGCCCATAGCTGACACCAATTTAGTCTGGATTAGCTGATATCAATTTCGTCTGCCTGTAGCTGACACCGAATTCGTCTAACACCAAATTGATTTGTTTATAGCTGATATAAATTTGGTTTGCCCATAGCTTACATCAATTTGCTTTGCCCACTGCTGACATCATTGTAGTTTGCCCATAGCTGACACCAATTTAGTTTGCCCACAGCTGACATCAATTTGGTTTGCCCATAGCTGACACCACAGCTGACACCCATTTAGTTCGCCAATAGTGATATTGTTTGGTCTGCCCAAATCTGATTCTGTACAAGACTGTTCTGGCCATGATGATCTAAGTTTGTGGTTGTAATTGTTTCCCTCACTGTGATACCATAGAGTGATTCTGTACAGGACATTTCATGCCATAATGATCTAAGGTTGTGATTGTAATTGTTTCCTTAACTGTGATTACATTGATTGATTCTGTACAAGACTGTTCAGGCCATGATAGTCTAAGGTTGTGATTGTAATTGTTTCCCATGATGATCTAAGTTTCTGGTTGTAATTGTTTCCCTCACTGTGATACCATAGAGCGATTCTGTACAGGACATTTCATGCCACGATGGTCCAAGAATGTGATTGCACATGCTTCCCTAACTGTGATTACCTTCAACAATGCCGTAGATAGTTTTCAATGTCATATTGATCGAAAGTATTAGTTGTTGTAATTGCTTCCCTTTGGTTACCTGGGGTGATGTTGTGGAAGGATGATCATGCCACGATATTCTAGGGCTGTAGTTGTTATTTCATTCCTAACAGTGATGGCCAAGAATGATGCACATGACCTTCCAGCCTGTAGGGCATGGTGATCCAGAGCTGTAAGTGCAATTGCATTCCTAACTGTGATGGCCAAGAACGATGCACATGACCTTCCAGCCTGTAGGGCATGGTGATCCAGAGCTGTAAGTGCAATTGCATTCCTAACTGTGATGGCCAAGAACGATGCACATGACCTTCCAGCATGTAGGGCATGGTGATCCAGAGCTGTAAGTGCAATTGCATTCCTAACTGTGATGGCCAAGAACGATGCACATGACCTTCCAGCCTGTAGGGCAGGGTGATCCAGAGCTGTAAGTGCAATTGCATTCCTAACTGTGATGGCCAAGAACGATGCACATGACCTTCCAGCCTGTAGGGCATGGTGATCCAGAACTGTAAGTGCAATTGCATTCCTAACTGTGATGGCCAAGAACGATGCACATGACCTTCAAGCCTGTAGGGCAGGGTGATCCAGAGCTGTAAGTGCAATTGCATTCCTAACTGTGATGGCCAAGAACGATGCACATGACCTTCTAGCCTGTAGGGCAGGGTGATCCAGAGCTGTAAGTGCAATTGCATTCCTAACTGTGATGGCCAAGAACGATGCACATGACCTTCCAGCATGTAGGGCATGGTGATCCAGAGCTGTAAGTGCAATTGCTTCCGTAACTGTAATTACATAGAGCAATGTTGTATGTCTCACTACACAGTTACGCCCCCTTTTCCCCACGGTAACGTGATTCTTACGCTTAAAAACAAGGCCTATGTCATTTGGTTTTGAAATATTGTTGCGTGCCGGCTCTATAACTCTATCAAGCTTGGTAACGTAAATATTTAAATAATTATGGACTCCCAGTGAGTAAACTTAACAATATTGAAAGGGTAATGATTATATAAGACAAATTAGACAGAAGTGAAATTAAATCTCTTTTATTTCAAGTTGTAAGTTACTTAATCATGAGATATAAATTAACACTTATTTCACGTATCCCAGGACTTGTTATTGTTTTATTTATAAACAGTGACCATTAAATAACTGATTATAAAATATACAAAGTTTCAATGTTATCCTATGAATTACACCTATATGTAAAACAACTAAGTTGTTATTTTACAAAACAAATGCGTATAATGTCTGGATATTGTGGGCGTCGATCTATTTAAGATACTATTTTAAACTAGATTATTTATTAACATCAAAAACGTAACCTTTTCGTTATATAAGAAAATATTAATTACGGAGAATTTACTAGAGTTACTGCTCTAAAGCTTATGAAATTTTAAAGTCCGTAAACTTTTCTGAGGGAGTCCTTATATACTTCCCCATCTCCCGACCTTCCCCACGCTCCCGGCGTTCCCGCAATTCCCACGTCCTTTCCTGACGTTCCCAACGTTGCTTCCCGCAAAGAAATATGTGGAAAAGAATGAGGGAAATATCAAAACTGATATTTACATGCAGATAAAAATCAAGTATTAAACTCGAATATTGAATGAAAAATACTATTTAAATACTACATTTACGTAGAATAAACATCAAAGATAATGACCTGTACATTGCTTTCATTTCTGAATATGACTTAGTTGTCTAATTATCAAACGAAGTTGAAATATCAAAAATGCAGCCGATTATTTATGTAAAACACTGATGACGTCATTATTCAAATAAACTTATGTCCCAAAATGCAACATTCTGTAAACACACAATATGGCGGACATAGACGTTTCGTGCACATGTCATCGCGATAAAACGACTCTAGTTCATAAACAATCACCTGATATAGAAATAACAGATTATGGATGATGCGGGTAAGCCTTCTTGCTAATGTTAAAATAACAATCACTGTATGACATTACGTAATTAAATGTTGACAGCCAGTATTAGAGACAATTTGTAGTGTACATAACCCCGGACGGTGGCTGAAATGTTGTGTTTTGGACTGAAAATACATATAATTTAAATATTCAAAACTTTCAAAATGAACCTCAAAGTTTCACAGATCTTACAGAGTAATTTTTTTATTAATACTGGTACTTATAAAGAATGCCATGTTGGTGACTGATGGTCTAAATTCATCAGGTGAGGTAGAGAAAACGTGATAAAATATTCCAAGCTGAACCTGATCAATTTTAGACTATCAGGCACTAACTTGGTATTCTATTTATTTATATTAAAGCCGTGGTCACATCTTACGTAGTTGACCGTAGTGGGGAATGACCATAGTGGACCGTAGTTGAATGTATTAAACGTAGTTGAAAGTAGTTACACGTAGTTAAGTTTAACGTATTAATAAACCTAGTTTGAACTTATGATTTGCCGGTAGTTAGCACATAATTTTTCAACATGTTCAAAACTTGTTTACGGTCAACTACGATGCCAAAACCCTACTGTGACCGTAGTTTGAACGTAGATGACCGCAATTGCCCATCTTCACCGTAGTGTATACCGTAGTTGACTGTAGCAAAAACCGTAAGGGTCAACTAATAAGAAATCTGTCGCTTACATTTCTGGGATTACACACATCTTGTTGTTTGAGGATTCAAATATTATTTTAACTGCATACGTACACAATGGGTGACAAGAGTCACAATTGCGAAGTTCTGTGGTCAGGTTAACATGGAACTTGCGGGTCTGGCAAGAAACCTTGTGGAATTAGAGGACCTAGAGGAACAGGAAAGGAGGGAGAATAAAAGACAATGGAGATGGTGGACCAGGGACTGGCTGCTGCGTAGACCCGCCCACAGCCAGTATGATGTCATCAATTTGTGTGTTGCTTCAAGATAAACCTTCCTTGCCAATAAAGCGACAGTATCTTAACCCTGCTTTATTATATAGAATGATACATAATGATATGTTTAAATGTGGAGCGGTGGTCCAGTGGTAAACACCAAAGCCATGATCGGAGGGTCTTCCCTGCCAATAAAGCGACAGTATCTTACCCCTGCTTAATTATGTAGAATGATACATAATGATATGTTTAAATGTGGAGCGGTGGTCCAGTGGTAAAGCACCAAACCTATGATCGGAGGTCGGAACCCCTGCCAATAAAGTGACAGTATCTTACCCCTGCTTTACTATGTAGAATGATACATAATAATATGTTTAAATGTGGAGTGGTGGTCCAGTGGTAAAGCACCAAACCCATGATCGGAGGGTCTTCCCTGCCAATAAAGCGACAGTATCTTATCCCTGCTTTGTTATGTAGAATGATACATAATGCTATGTTTAAATGTGGAGCGGTGGTCCAGTGGTAAAGCACCAAACCCATGATTGGAGGGTCTTCCCTGCCAATAAAGCAACAGTATCTTACCCCTGCTTTATTATGTAGAATGATACATAATGATATGTTTAAATGTGGAGTGGTGGTCCAGTGGTAAAGCACAGAACCCATGATCGGAGGGTCTTCCCTGCCAATAAAGCGACAGTATCTTACCCCTGCTTTACTATGTAGAATTATACATAATGATATGTTTAAATGTGGAGCGGTGGTCCAGTGGTAAAGCACCAAACCCATGATCGGAGGGTTTTCCCTGCCAATAAAGCAACAGTATCTTACCCCTGCTTTATTATATAGAATGATACATAATGATATGTTTAAATGTGGAGCGGTGGTCCATTGGAAAAGCACCAAACCCATGATCGGAGGGTCTTCCCTGCCAATAAAGCGACAGTATCTTACCCCTGCGTAATTATGCAAAATGATACATAATGATATGTTTAAATGTGGAACGGTGGTCCAGTGGTAAAGCACCAAACCCATGATTGGAGGGTCTTCCCTGCCAATAAAGCGACAATATCTTACCCCTGCTTTATTATGTAGAATGATACATAATGATATGTTTAAATGTGGAGCGGTGGTCCAGTGGTAAAGCACCAAATCCATGATTGGAGGGTCTTCCCTGCCAATAAAGCGACAGTATCTTACCCCTGCTTTATTATGTAGAATGATACATAATGATATGTTTAAATGTGGAGCGCGTGGTCCGCTGGTAAAGCACCGAACCCATGATTGGAGGGTCGTTGGTTCGATCCCCTGCCACAGCTATGTGTGGTGTCCTTGAGCAAGACACTTTTCCGCATATGTTTAGTACTGGTTCTACCCAGGAAGACTTGGAACATGATTTACCTAAGTTGTAAGAACTTGTTTCACAATCGAAGTAAAATAAATAAGTTTAAACTTTTTTTAAATACATATATTGTAATATAACAATCATTTATGTTTAGTACATCAAAGTCTTGGGGAGCCAAACATGAAACTGAAAAACATCGTCAGGAACTGGAAAGAATATTGAACGAGTCTGAGAAAGTATCAATGGATTCAGGGTTTGTTGGAGATAAAGATGATGATGTTGATGATGATGCTATAGAACTGTTAGGTGAGAATATCAGCATTTGTTTTATTGTTAAGTAGATTAATGAGACTTTGTAGTATCAATAGAATGAAGAATTTACCTAGTCACTGTGAGGTATACGATGCACTGATGCATTTCACGTTGTTATCTTTAGCCAGGCTTTATGCCAAAGGCATATCCCTGCTTATGTCATCGTGATCATTTTTGCAGTGTTGGTCAGCAACAAAATGTGGCAGAGACTCCTTTTCTTTATTGACAATACTAGTATAAGTGTTTTTTAAATAGTGCTCGGTGGTAGAGAATCAGGCCCAGGATTTAAGAGTTGTGGGTTAGATCCTCTGCCACAGCTATGTTTACAGTTTATCCACATATGCCACTAATTCTACACTGGAAAACTTCGAGTATGATTTATAGAAGTTGTAAGAACTTGTTTTACAATTGAAATAAAATGTAAAAGTTGTAAAAAATAGAACTGAATCTTTATTTAATATATATTATGTTCCTTGTGTTTCTCTACAAAATATATACATAAGGTGTCCAAGGATAGATATGTTCACATGCACAGAGACAAGATTGAGTAAATAAATAATGTACAATGTATATACCAAGGCCAAATGAAAAAATAGTTTTGATTCCTGTGACCTGACCTAGTCAATATTAAAAATATTTAAACACCCGAGTCAAAACATTTTCTATTGATTTTTTTTTGATTTTTTAAAACATGGAGAGAGAAAAAAGAAATTCCTATCTACTGACTCAATTTTTTTTCACCATGTCACAGGAAACAAAAATATTGATTTCATTTGGCCTAATGAGCTGGTTAATACCACTGTACTGTCTGTTTTACAGAGGACCCAGAAGATCTGCGGAGGGAAGGGGTCACAAATATATCTAAATCTGGCTATAAACTTGGTAGGGTACGTATCAGTGAATCTTCCTACCATATTATAACCTTAGTTACGGTAACAGAGTAGGTAGTCTGAGTGAAGGATTCCTTTCCCGCGGGATTATTTTACAGCCAATGTTTGTAAGTTTGAATATTTAGGGAATGAGTGGTCCAGTGGTAGAGCATTCAAAAAAAAAAAAAAGAAGTTGAACAATTTAGGTTTATTCTGCTTGTCACAGCATTAGAATTTTAATAAATAAAGTTGTTTATTGCATTATGAAATTTGAAAATATTGAATGTATTTAATTTGTTTCAGCATTTACATTTTAATTTATTAATTTTGACATTTGTAATATAGTGTAACTGAGAAATTGTGACATTGCCAAAATACAACTTGTTGTTTATTCTGTTTACAGGTTCTACGACAGAGGCAAGAGGAGACCAATGTTAAGTTGAACATAAAGTAAGTCATACAATGATTGTACTAAAAGCCATTTTTTGTAAATGTTACTTTAGCCAAGGAATTATATAGAGAAGAAAAGGCAACAGAATGATTTTTTGTTAATGGTCGCATATTCACGCAAAATCTCGTTTTTAATTATCTTAACTTCCATTCATCTCAGGAACATAAATCAGAATTCTTACATTGCAGAATGAAACTCTCATCAAAACAATACCATTCCCAGAAATTTGTGTTTAAATTTGTTAAAGTACTTTTGATTACAAAATTTGTTTACTGCAGCTAAAATAACAACAAATTATGAGAAGTTGTACATCAAACCTCAATATCCTTAATTCAAGATCGTTTTTCTTGATCAAAACATTTTAAAACATCTAAGATTACATACAACTAACATTTATGTACAAGAAATCTGTTGCCTGTCAATGATGAATGGTTTATTTATCAAATAATTCATCCTTTGTGTGCTATTTTATCAACAGTAAGTCGGGAAATGCAAGTTACATATCCTTGTATATAATTCCTTGCTGCCATAAATAAATAACACAATTTACTAGAGTTATGCCCCTTTTGAAAATAAAAAAAATAAATGTGTCTGCATACATACTGGAGATGCTAATTTCACATTTGTACCATTTGGATATTTATTTTACTGTATTAATTTTGAATGAAAATTACTAGACTTTGTTGTGAAACCTTTTAAGGGAATATATCGGGAGTTTTCAAAATTTTAAAATTTGCTATTAAAAACATTTTTGCCAATAGTTAATTCCTATATATACTCGCTGATCCCATATTGCTAAAATGATATCTATTTAAACATACCAAAATAATGTATTGAAAAGGGATTCCTTAAATTGGGCTATGTGCCTAGGTTAGACTTGAATAGATTTCCTGTTTAAAATTGCATAATATTTTGTGACGTATTAAAGGTGTCGCGTGATTTTATTTTGATTTTAATTTGATCCGTTATACAGGTTTACACGTGATGTATATTACATTTCACAGTTTATGCATAGTTAAATTGTTTCATCGTAGAAAGAGGCTTTATGACGATGCTGAAGGTCATCAAGCAGTATATAAGAGCTGTCTATTATTAGAATGAGAATTTCGTTTCAAGTTTTCCACTCCAATTTAAATATCGAGTTGGCCACGTTTGGTGGATTTAACAAACCAAACCTTTAGATTTTAATTTAAGAATGATAATGAGATGCTTTTTATCCATTTTAAAGATAATTTTTTTTTTTTTAAGACATTTAAAGTGATTTTCCCTGATATACAACCTTTACTAGTTGATCTACTGAATATCCAAAAATGGTTTATAAATATTAGACACACGTTATCTCTGCATGTCACTGACTACTTCCCTACATATTGTGATGTATGTCATTGACTACTTCCTAACATATTCTGATGTAAGTCACTGCCTACTTCCCTACATATTCTGATGTATGTCATTGACTACTTCCCAACATATTCTGATGTAAGTCACTGCCTACTTCCCTACATATTCTGATGTATGTCATTGACTACTTCCCAACATATTCTGATGTAAGTCATTGACTACTTCCCAACATGTTCTGATGTAAGTCATTGACTACTTCCCCACATATTCTGATGTAAGTCACTGTCTACTTCCCCACATATTCTGATGTAAGTCACTGACTACTTCCCCACATATTCTGATGTAAGTCACTGACTACTTCCCCACATATTCTGATGTAAGTCATTGACTACTTTCCCACATATTCTGAGATAAGTCACTGGCTACTTCCCCACATATTCTGATGTAAGTCACTGACTATTTCCCCACATATTCTGATGTATGTGATTGGCTACTTCCCAACATATTTTGATGTTTGTCACTGACTACTTCCCCACATATTCTGATGTAAGTCATTGACTACTTCCCCACATATTCTGATGTAAGTCACTGACTACTTCCTCACATATTCTGAGATAAGTCACTGACTACTTCCCCACATATTCTGATGTAAGTCATTGACTACTTCCCCACATATTCTGATGTAAATCACTGACTACTTCCTCACATATTCTGAGATAAGTCACTGACTACTTCCCCACATATTCTGATGTAAGTCACTGACTATTTCCCCACATATTCTGATGTAAGTCATTGACTACTTTCCCACATATTCTGAGATAAGTCACTGACTACTTCCCCACATATTCTGATGTAAGTCACTGACTATTTCCCCACATATTCTGATGTATGTCATTGGCTACTTCCCCACATATTCTGATGTTTGTCACTGACTACTTCCCCGCATATTCTGACACTGACTATTTCCTCACATATTCTGCTGTAAGTCATTGACTACTTCCCAACATATTATGATGTATGTCACTGACTACTTCCCCGCATTTTATGATGTAAGTCACTGACTATTTCCCCACATATTCTGATGTAAGTCACTGACTACTTCCCCACATATTCTAATGTATGTCACTGACTACTTCCCCACATATTCTGATGTATGTATTGACTACTTACCCACATATTCTGATGTACATCATTGACTACTTACCCACATATTCTGATGTACATCACTAACTACTTCCCCACATATTCTGATGTAAGTCACTGACTACTTCCTCACATATTCTGCTGTTAGTCACTGACTACTTCCCCACATATTCTGATGTATGTCATTGACTACTTCCCCACATATTCTGATGTATGTCACTGATTACTTCCCCACATATTCTGATGTATGTCACTCACTACTTCCCCACATGTTCTGATGTATGTCACTCACTACTTCCCAACATATTCTGCTGTATGTCACTGACTTCTTCTCCACATATTCTGCTGTATGTCACTGTATACTTCCCTACATATTGTGATGTAAGTCATTATCTACTTCCCCACATATTCTGATGTAAGTCACTGACTATTTCCCCACATATTCTGATGTAAGTCACTGACTACTTCCCCACATATTCTGATGTAAGTCACTGACTATTTCCCCACATATTCTGATGTAAGTCATTGAATACTTCCTCACATATTCTGAGATAAGTCACTGCCTACTTCCCCACATATTCTGATGTAAGTCACTAACTACTTCCCCACATATTCTGCTGTTAGGCACTGACTACTTCCCCACATATTCTGATGTATGTCATTGACTACTTCCCCACATATTCTGCTGTATGTCACTGATTACTTCCCCACATATTCTGATGTAAGTCATTGACTACTTCCTCACATATTCTGAGATAAGTCACTGACTACTTCCCCACATATTCTGATGTAAGTCACTGACTATTTCCCCACATATTCTGATGTAAGTCATTGGCTACTTCCCTACATATTCTGATGTATGTCACTGACTACTTCCCCACATATTCTGACACTGACTATTTCCTCACATATTCTGCTGTAAGTCACTGACTACTTCCCCACATATTCTGATGTATGTCACTGACTACTTCCCCACATTTTATGATGTAAGTCACTGACTACTTCCCCACATATTCTGATGTAAGTCACTGACTACTTCCCCGCATATTCTGATGTAAGTCACTGACTACTTCCCCGCATATTCTGCTGTAGGTCACTGACTACTTCCCCGCATATTCTGATGTAGGTCACTGACTACTTCCCCACATATTCTGCTGTAAGTCACTGACTACTTCCCCACATATTCTGCTGTAAGTCACTGACTACTTCCCCACATATTCTGCTGTAAGTCACTGACTACTTCCCCACATATTCTGATGTAGGTCACTGACTACTTCCCCACATATTCTGATGTAAGTCACTGACTACTTCCCCACATATTCTGATGTAAGTCACTGACTACTTCCCCACATATTCTGATGTGGGAGACTCATGGCCGTAGCACAAAGCTCATGGTCAGATCTAATCATCACAGAGACTGTGGCTGGGCTGGGATTCAAACTGAATTGACAATCAGATGCATTCTCAACTGGGCTAACTTGGCACAGCACAAAGATAGCATTTAAGGACATATAAAATGTTTACATGTATAGTTGATTAATCATTGCAATGAACTTTATTTCATAAATTTGATGAAACAATATTTCATTGAATAATCACATTCCAACTATTGTAGAACCTTTGTTGTTGATACAAAAAGTAAGTTGTATTTCTTCAAAGTTTGTTTCCATAGTAACACTGTTTTAGGAACATTGTTTTAGAAACACTTTTCAATAGATCTAAATTATGTTGATTTCATTATAGTACAAATTGAGAAACACAAAACAAACAATACTAGTCACAATTTTATTTTACATTATTATATATTGACTGCTTTTAATTATGAATCTTGTGTCATTAATCGTTATTCTTTAAAAAATGGCATACTAGATAAAGTGTCAAAAAATGAGCCAATCATGGCACACATAATATACAAATATACAAAACTCTACTATTAAAATGCTAGAAAAAATTACTGTAAAATATGTATTATTTCCAAAACGTATCGGTATTCAAATATAAAAGACTTATTTAGACAAATGGAAAGTGTTTTGTAATAATTAAACTGAAAATGGCCATTGCACCCACAAAGTCGTGAAAATATGCCAAAACTAACAGTAATGACGATTGAAATAATATTAACATTTTTCCTTAGTGAGGGATCTTTGAAAGAAAACAACAGCTGGTCCTCCCTGGCTGAGTGGTCCAAGGCGCCATTTCAAAATCACTTGCCTCTTACTGCTTATGTCTTGGGTTTGAGGCCCGCTCACTAAAAAACAACAACAGCTGGTCCTCCCTGGCTGAGTGGTCCAAGGCGCCATCTCAAAATCACTTACCTCTTACTTCTTATGTCTAGGGTTTGAGTCCCGCTCACTCAAAAAAAACTTTATGTGAGAAAGTTTGCCAGTTTTTTGCGGAAGGATGGTAGTTCTACTCAGATTCATACTGAGGTCTTCCTCCGCCAATAAAAACTGGATATGCCACATATAACCTGAAGTGTGTTGAAAATGGCGTAAAACCCCATAAAATAAATTGATGAAAATAAAAAGGGTTGGGGCAGCATAAAAATTAGGGGGTGGGTGGGAATAATAATCTAGCAATTACTTTATTATGGCCTTATAAACAAAATGTTCTTTATATGTTTATAATTATTATTATACCACATTAAATTTTATATAGCACTCTTTTCATGCATATAGCACATTCAAAAGTGCTTAACAGCTTACATTCAACAAATACAGAAACAACAAACATAAGACTAAACTAAACAAATTAAAATAAAAAAACGGTAAAGATAAGATTATTCGGTTAGTTTTCAAAGTTTTGTAAAAAGAAGTGAGGTTTTAACAGACTTTTAAACGTTTCAAGTTTCTCAGCATCTCTAACGTTTATTGGGAGTGCGTTCCATAGACTCGGAACAGTGTATGAAAAGCTGCAGTTGCGATACGGTAATAGACATTCTAAATTTCTAAATTAACATGTTGAAAATCCAATTTCGGAAAAACTTTGAGATTAAAAATTTATTTATTATGGTCTGCTGACCTCATGACCTACTGACTTTGCAGTAATATTGGGGTCTAATTTGCGATCATTTTCACGGCTTTGTTTAGCTTCTCTATTTATATGTAAAATGTAGTTGTGTTTATTTTAACTTTCTAAATCTTCGTCAACCATCAACCCAAGCCTGGTATTCATAATAGTGAACTTCTCCACGACCTTTAACCCTTCTGTCTGACATTTTCAGTCTATTTACTGGAAGTGCCCCAGCATCGAGTGAGTAATCCCGTCTATAGATATTCCATGGAATTCCACGGTATGCCATGGAAATCCATGGAAAAATATGCCACGGAGTATTGGGACTATCAACTTTCCCAATTACAATTAAAAAATATTTGAAGAAAAAAAGGAATACCATGGAGAACTTAAGTTTGCCGCGGAAATTTGCAGTTTTCCGTGGAAAGCCACGGCATTCCATGGAAATTTCAATTTTGCCGTGGAATTCCATGGCTTTCCGTGAAATGCCATGGAGTATTGGGACGGATTTCCTCGACAATGTCTATGGAATTCCACGGCAAAATTTAAGTTTCCAAGGAAACCAATGTCCATGGAAATCCACGGCAAAATTTAGATTTCCGTGGAAAAAAAAGGGCTGAAAAATAAAACACAAAAATCTGACTTGAAAAATCAAAAGATTATGTAATAAATGGCAACTTCTATAACAAGTTTGTCTATACATCATATTAAACAGTAATTTGAATATCAATACAAAAAATATATACATAATCATTGCATACCACAGAATAGGTCTTCTTTTTTGCATAAAGGGCTTCTCGGCAACATTAGCATTAGTTTTGTTTTTCATCACTTGATGAAAACTCCAAATTCTGCTTTTAATCCTTAAATTGACATTATATTTTCCATCTATTTTAGATAAAATTATTACAGCATATTTTCCATTTTGATATTTAAAAAGTAAACTACATGCATTAATCCACAAATCCAATGTCATGAAGGTAACAGCAACGTTGTCAACATACTGAATAAGTGCACGCATTTGTATAGTAACTTACTGCAAACGTCACATGAACCTAATGACAATGCAATGTCTCATTAGCGAAACAAAATCATGCAACCAATGAAATGCAAACTGTCCTTTTTAGCTCTGCCAAGCTGCTTATGTTTTTATTATACGATTAAATTCATTTTTTCTGGTCTTTATGCATGTGTAAAGAATGTCAAATCGTGCACAAATCTGACAAAGTCAAATAAGCCTGGAACCGTTGTGAATGTCATTCAAGTTCGCAGTTTGTTAAACCGACCATCAAAATGTTGATGCTTCTTTGTTTACCCGAGAAACATAAAAGTAGTCCGGCTCCAGGGTTTTATCGAAAAATAAAAGTCTTAAAAAAATTGACGTTGTCCAATGAAAATGTTTTAGATACATAATTATATGATAATGAGATTGGAATTATTGGGAAATGAAATGCAGTTAGCCTTTATAGTTCATTTAAGCCGAATGCAGTAAAATGTAAATATTGTCTTCTAATTATGAATTTCAAGATGAAGTCATCATTTCTTCTTGGCAGATTGGACCCGTGATGGCTTCAGCATGTCACGCATCACCATTCGTATTGATTCAACTGGTGTGTGCTGCCACTTTTCAATGATAACATCTGTAAGGAAAATAATTTTATACCAGTCTTTGCATTCATCATGAAAATTGAATTGCAAAATGTTTAAGTTAGAAAAACATGTATATAGCAAACATTACCCTAAAAACAAGCTAAGCAATCACCTGTTTTGTTTAAAGTATCAGATGTGCAGGTATTTTTTTTTATAACTTTCTTAAGTTTGTCATTTTTTAACGAGTCAAATAAATTTTTGAGAAATGCACTAAATTGAAATTCTCATATAATTCTTCGTGTTATTTGTCCTTTGGCTACTTTAATTAGTCATTAAGCAATAAAAAAACAATAAACCAACCTTCCAGAAATTTTAGCTTGTCTTTATCATCAAGTGCTGGTCTCTTATTTCCAGAATTTGAACTTTTGCCATACAGGCTTCTCCCTCTTGTCTCGTCTTCGTTGAACAGCATCCTAAATAATTTGGCTGTGGCTTTCTTGAAATTAGGATGCATATTCAACTCAGACTTGACCTGGCTCTGAAAATAAATTGTGCAAAAAGAATAAAAAGTAAATTTCATATTTAAAGTCCATGTCATCAAAGCTTTTATCATGCAACAAAAAGCTTTCTTGTCTCATACAAAATGAGACTTTACTCCTGCTCAAGATTTAAATACAACCACTCTAGTTTTGAAATCAGTATAAATTCTTAAAAATAAATCAAACAATTTCCTTGAAGTCCATCAGAATGATTAAAAGAAAGAAAGAAGGGTGGCAGTGTAGTGGATAGTGTGTTGGACGCTCATGCGAGAGGTTATGGGTTGGGCCCAAACTGGACTCAATATCTAAAAAACAAACACACTCGGATCAAGTTCTATCCAGACGGCTGACTCAAGAGCGGTTTGTAAAAGCTTTCTTTGGAATTAAGCTAAAATAATAAGCATAAACTAAAAATAAATAAGTATAAACTAGACCAATTAAAACTGATGCAAATATAAGTTATTACTTTGGTCTTTCAACTATTTACCACCGAGTTTTAAGTAAAATTTTTTATCAAAATTGCTGTGTCCATTTCCTATCCTAATTCTTGGTGGTCATACTGATCTATTCTTTTTCTTAGGTAAAGGTGGTGAATGCATACAAATAAAAGTTATCTGTTAGATGAGGGACAAAGATCAACTATATTAGTAAATGTTAGACAAATAAATAGAAGCATACCTTGACATATCCGTTGTAGGTTTTTTCAGATTCAGTCATCTAAAATAGAAAAATACAGGTCAAAAGAAAATTGAAAAAATTACTCAGAGGGCTAATCTTAAGTATGTCAAGGGTAACAATAGTGTCAATATTGGAGGTAAAGTTATTGAACCTTGCATCGCACCACTTTGAATGATTGTCTCGAAAGTTCCGAAATTCTTGCATGGTTAAGAGAAGTGGTTACTAAGTTATGAACGGGTACAAAACTAAATTTTTTTCATCATGGTATTTTTTACAAATAATTTGATCTTGACACTAGAGTGAAACCACAATGGGTAAATGGGTTTACTGATCCACAACTTTAATCATATACATTTTCTTGCCTATGAAAAGTATATACTGAAAGGACAAAGAAACGCTCGGTGAATTTCAGAGCAACATGTAAACTATTGTGAGCAATATTTACAGTTTAAGACTATGTATTTATAATATTTTATAGGAATGTGAAATCAGACTCTTTTCATAATCAATTATGGAATCGAATCGGACAGATGAATCGATTCACAATTGGAAAATAGTGATAGCTGAAACTTATATGTGCATACAATAAAATCCCAACTGAGTAGAAGAAAACAATTTTATTGAGTAAAAAGCGTAAAACTTGCAAGTGCGTACATGAACTATATATAGTGTTTTGAATCGGAGGAAAATTAGAATTAATTATCAAATCAAAACAGCAGGGACCTTTTGATTCATAATCAGAAAGTATTTTTTAAAAACAAGGGTCCTCCTGGCTGATTGATCCAAGATTGTATAATCTGTTGATAAGTCATTGGTTATTTAGGCTCATTTTTTTAATTATGGTAACAGATGTGAGAAAAAGAAATTGCCTTAGGGCAAAAGATCACCTTATCCACAACTCCTAATCATTATAATTTTTCTGACCTAGAAAAGTATAAAAAAATGATTTGAATTTGATAAGATTATTAAGCATCAACACATGAACAGGATGATGACATACTCTTACCTGATGATGTGAACTTTGTGGGCTGACCAAACTTTCTATCTCGTCCAGTTGAGCAGGTGAGGTTGTAGTAGCTGTTGGTGTTTGGTGCCGCGAAGACATGAATGTAGATGTGTGTTGTTCTGGTGAGGTAAATGCCGATTGTGGATGAGTTTGCAGCTGAGAATGAAATGATGGGGTCAGTGGTGTAAATTGTTGGGTCTGAGGCCTTTTGAATTCCATCAGCTGAGATTTCAATTTCTGCAAGAAAAACGTTTTTTATGAACACAAAATCAAAGATATAATTATAACTATAATTACCTAATATTTACAAGCTGTTTGAAATAAAGGTGGTTACAAAGCACATGTTCCCCTATTTTTAATGTTTATGTGATTTAGCCAAAAACTTCCTTATCAGTATAAACAAAGAATGTATATTTGACCTTAATAGAATGTATATTTGACCTTAATATTATAATAGTACTGAATTTCTCAAAAAGAGTTTGATATAGATGTAAGGTTTAAAAAATGGACTTGTGTCAGAAAGGTCCATGGCACTGTTTGGGGATTCATTTGAACACTGAGGTAGTAGACTCAAGCCAGCGTCTGAATACTGAGAAAGATTTTCAGTTACTTGCTGAAGGATGATTCTTATTTGTTTTTATTCATCAATCTTTCTCTGCCAATAATCTGGTTGCATGTATATATATCGGATTTGTTGAAATGACATTAAAGTTCATTAAAAAAAAATTATCAAAGAAAATAATGTTTACCTCCATTTCATGCCACATTGAACCGACAGTGTACTCCAAGTGGCCAACCCAGTTAAAGAGCTCAGCATTTTCAGTTCTTAGTTGCTCTACCTCTGGCAAATTTTGTTTGGTTGGTGGCAGCCTTCGTGGAGATTTTTGTGGTGTTAATCCTGTTGTCGCAATTATCGCCAGACTCTCTCCCAGAATATGTGAAGAATCCATCCTTAAAAAACATTTTAGATGCAATATAGAAAATTAATCAATTACTTAAACTTATTGGTATATAAAATTTTAATTAGAAGTAGTTCTAACCTGTCCTTTGGAAGTTTAATACTTTAATTAAGTTAAGAGCATTTAAAAAATTAGTCATAATATTGAAAATCATGTTCATTGTAATACTTTAATTTGACTACCTTTCATCCTCGACATCAGTCCTTTGAAGTTCATCTTTAACAAACTTCAGATCTGCCAGTGCAACATCTTCTGCAGCAGACTGCAATTTCTTTGTTTTATAAACAAAAACAAAAATTGTATCAATACAACTTATTTTAAGAGCAGTCCTGCAAATTCATTCAATAAGTTGGGTTAAATATTTTATACAGTAGGTTTATTATCAACACTCATTAATGTTACAAATTCATTATGCTGTTGGGGTGGTTTTATCTGGAATACCATGTTTTCTGAAAGGTAACTAACTACTTATCGAGCTGCAGTTATAAAAGGTTCATGACCGCAAGTACTTAATCAAATTACATTTAACATACAGACACTAGATCAATCAATTCTAGTACTAGCCTCTTCCCAGGGAGTCGCTCTCTGTTATGATAGGTTAACCCATCTGTTGATCAAACCTAAAACCTACTGCATGTATGGCAGGTGCTACACCATTAGATCATAAACAAATAAGAAGAAACTATCTTGATTTTTAGGAGTAAATCAGAGTTCCTTTTTTCACTTGAAAATATCTAATTTCATGTATTTAATATTGTTGTGAGATTTATGTCAATGCCATTAAAGTAGTTGTTTAAAACCAAGACTTGAAAACTATTTTACCTCGCTCTGTTTAACATCAGATACTACCGAAAGCTTCCTTTTCACTGCCTTTGGTTTCACTAAGCCACAATTCTGAAATAAAATACAAATGTCTATTTTCGAAGAGCTTTAAAGCGGAAAGTTATACCCCAAACTTTAGTATCTAAAAATTGACAATAATAACTGTATCTATCCCATTAAAACGTCTCTTCAGACAGAGTTTTTCTGATTGCACAGTGTCTGTGGTGAATAAAAGTTTGTCATGAATTAACTTTTCATCTTTTTTAGCATTAATTTACAGCATGGTAACTGTGGTAAAATATACTGAAAATATTATTCAAACTTAAAATTGATGAAAATTCATTGAATATAAAATGAGGCTTGTGTGACGTCAGTATAAAGGCATAATAACAGCAAACGTCAACGTCATCTGCATCACCACTTTGTGATGTTGGAATCAAGCAAAAAAAATCATGAATATGCATGATACTGACATTTTCTGTAGGGTGCTCGGCTTCTCGCCATTATTTTAAACATCCATGTGATTATGAATGTTTTAATTTTTCTATGCAATACAGATCTACAAATAATATACTCTTTTCTTGAAACTGTTAAGTTTTTTATAATAAAATAATGCCACTTACAGTGGAGCATTTCTTTCGATGTCAGTATATATGAATTATGTCTGCATAATTATAATATATGTTACTTGTTATTAAAGAAACATATTACAACAGTACAGCTAGCTCAGCCATTAGACTATCAGTCTTTCAGTGAGGAGTCCTAGGTTAAAGTCCTGGATTGGTACATATTGTTCTCGTATTGTTAAAAGTTAGTGTAAATAGCCTATGTTTATTATCAATACCTTGTCATTTTTGTTATCAACACTCTTGTTGGCAGACATGTCTTCTTGTTCTTCATGCTTCTGTAATATTAGAAAGAAAAAAACACACATTCAAAAACACACTTTCAAAAACATTAGTTAATAAAAAAATTTTTAAATAATGTTATGTTCATGTGAATAATGCACCAATCATTTGTTACCCAGGCTCCCCTGGGACATAACAGAGGATAGTGGAGTTAAAGTAAAATGCTACGTTTCCTTTCTTGAACTAGCCTGACCAGATCATATAATTTATGTCCGAGTTTAACTGCTCTCGAACAAATGACTGGCACATGAATAGAATTTCTATATACTCTTATGGAAGATTTGTTCAAATGAGTTTCGTTACATTCTAAAACTCTGTCATTATTAATGACTTCAAATTTCAATCCAACAAGACTCAGTTATCAATTGAAGATTCAGTAACCTATAAAATATGAAACAATCTGCATGTGTCATTCATACCATGTTCAAAAGAATTCAAAATGCAGTTAGACGCCTTACATAAAAGTAAGAATCCCTTATTAATTTTGATCAAATGGTGATATGAAATATAGACAGGCAATGATTTGATACTAAATCTCCCTTGTTCCAGTTCATTTTTGCCTTTAAACTCTAGCCCAATCACATATATGTGCTTTCAATACCCAGACAATGACTACAGTATCAAAAAGATTTATATTCACTTACTTTTATCATTTCAAGTACTTCAGGACGACTATCTACAAGATCTTTGAAGCTGACGGGCCCCTTCAACACTCTATCCATGTCTTTCTTTCCATTTTCATCTGCAATTTACAAAATATATTCAAATGTTTATCTGAACATATCAAACAATACTTCAAAAGTGATGCTCAAAACAATGCCCTTTTAGGATTTAACAACAAATGCCTATAATAGTATTTTTTATATTTCTAAATACGTTTTAAAATTGAATTACGCAATTTCAACTTGCATTGATAAAACGTGGGTGGGGTAATCCGAAAATTATCGCAACAGATGCGCCCCAATAGACGTGCTTGCTATGAAACAACACATTAAGAAGAAAACATAATAATGTATATACAATGTATATAACACGTGATCAAAATATAAACATAGGAGTAAAAATCTTACCAGCAATCATGCCGATAACAGCCTGAAAAACACCAAATGATCCACATTTCGCTTTCACGACATCACCGATTCTATAATCCTTGAAGTCTTTTCTTGGCTCGATTACTGACGATAAGTTGATTATGCTACCCGTTATCGGCACATCGTTGTACCAGATGAAGAGAGCATACATCTTTGACGACATTTTAAGTCAATAAAAATGTTTCAACTGTAATTTTTTCAATCTTGAAAGACGCGCCAACGGATGTTGATATCGAATTACTGTCACGTGATAAAATATGTCAGGTCCGTCCAGGCTCCGGAGGGCTTTTCAGTTTATAAAAAACAAAACTTTTTTTAATAAAAAACGATTGCTGGCGTAAACAGAAGGGTTTAAGTTAAACTTAATTTATAAAATATGATTTTGGTAGTATGTGACATTTTCAATAACGATATATAATCTAACTGAACTGGAATTGCTATGAGTTCATTTGCAGGAATTCCCTTTCGGAGCCCTCCTAGTTCTAAAAATTCCACATCGTGCACCTGTTATGATATTTTGTTATTTTTGGTTTTATTGTAATATTTAACTTCAGCATTAGAAAAAATATGTATGTCGAATAAAAAAACCATAAAATCATATATTCATGGATTCGGGCCAAATCTATAAAATGATGATTTTAATATTCTCAACATAAGATTATTGAGTGCGGATCGCCAGGTCACGTGACGCCATTTTTAACAAAGAAGGAAGCTGACAAAATGTAAACAACGTAGAAATTCTTTATATTTCTCAAGGACATTTCTGAACACGATGCACTTAGTGTAAAATCTGAAGGCAGCATACGAGAAATATGGATGGCCTTAATGAGACATGGTAAGTTTTACGATAGGCATACAATTCCATGTAAAAACCAATAACAGAAAATTCGCAACAGACTCGGATTTTCTTTATAAAAATCATTTAAGCGGTACTACAGTAGATTTATTTATAAAATATCTCGTCAGAAAAATCATTCATTTTTGGTTACCTTTTAAAAATCAGACGGATATCATATTTACGTGTAAAAAACTTTGTGTTTACTACAAAAGGTGGTGTTTGATAGTGTTACATTGTGAGATGAGATTGAAAAAAACAAAAACAACTATCCCTGTACCTGACTGCAATGATAATCAAATTTCATCCACATGGTGGTTTAAGCTTTGGCACAAACGTGCTAACGACCAGACTAACGCAACTTTATAGCATAGAACATGCTTTTAAATTATGTCATGGAAGATTGAATATATCATATGTCATAATTTGAATAATTGAGCTTTGATAATGGGTTTTGTTTCTTATATAGTTTAGATGAAAGAGCACTTATTGATTGTAAGAAGTCGGAAAAGAGTGGGTGTGCCCTGTAGCAGAATGCAGATGTGTTCTGAGCAGAAAACAGACATTAAAGACACACATATCTACTGTACATAATGTTACTCGTAAGTATCTCTTTCACTGTAAAAACATTATAAACTATGAACGAATTCCTCTCTAATTGTCATTGATTTGAAAAAATAACAGAACTTACAAATTGTGCTGTTAACTATCTGGTTTTTAAAGTATTATTAATGCAATGCAGTAAAGCCAGAATGATATATAAATTTCATTTCAAAAGCACTTGTATGTTTTATATTTAATTTAGTATCAATACCATTGCAAAGATAGCTTAAAGCGTTATTAAATTAACTGTTCTCTAGACAAGTGCTATTTTGGTTTTTTAATAATTGTCCCTTTGTTTACATAATGAAAGCAAGTAAAAGGGTAGTTTGATTTAGATGTGAAACGTTTGAAAATAACCATTTTGAAATGTTGTATTATAACTTCTCATTTTTGTCAAAAAAGAGCTCAAACATAATGTTAGTGTTTACTGATATCGATAAGCTGATACAAAGTTCAAACTCAAATCTGATGAATATGTAAATTTTACAGATCGATAATACCTTACAATTTTGATGCCTTATTTCTAGATGAAGTTCCACGGAAACGATACAAATTGTATGACTCTGATCCATCTTCTGCCGTTCCTCGAAGTACTTTCTTCCATAAAAGGTAAATGATATTTAGAACTTTTTTTATGTCTAAATTGCATTGTCAGATTCTTAATGGATTGAGTGCTTCGTGCTGGGTCTGGTCAGCTCAGTCGATAATACAACTGATTGTTAATCAAGGGGTCAAATCTCCACAAGGCCATAGTCATTGTGACTGGTCATGGACTTTGTTCTATGTCATTAGTCTCCCACTTCTGAATATGTGGAAAAATACTTATGTACTTGAAGAGATAAGGTGCTTCAAATACTTGTTAACCATGTGGAGCGCGTGGTCCAGTGGTAGAGCACCGAACCCATGATCGGAGGGTCGTGGGTTCGATCCTCCGCTACGGCTATGTGTGGTGTCCTTGAGCAAGGCACTTTTTCCGCATATGCTTTGTACTGGTACTACCCAGGAAGACTTCGAGCGTGATTTGTCTAAGTTGTAAGAACTTGTTTCACAATCGAAGTAAAATAAATAAGTTTAAAAAAAAACACTTGTTAACTGCTTAGCAATGAAGATGAGGAACACTGACTTCCATTATATGTAATCAAAATAATGTTGAAAAAAAAGGCAAAATCCCCTATGCAAAAAATCTATGACTGATTGGATGTCAAACCCTTTGAAACAACACGGACAGACAGCCATCATTTTAAATCAAGTGGAAAATCATGATGAAGATTCTCGGTTTGCAACTCGCAAGTTATTGTTATGTAACAATTTTACAATTTTTTTAATGGAATGGCTACCTTCTTAATGGCAAACCCCAGTTGGGATGTCTGTACAAATCTTACTAAATGCAAGATCATTAAACGATCACTTCCTGGACAATGGCCTGGCAGATGGACATGGGATGGTGAATTTTTCTTGTTTTGAAAAAAAATTATAAAATGGTCATTACATATTATATATTAAATTATATTGAACATGAAATGATGGATCAAAACCATCTTCTTCATGGGATGTTTTCTCAATAGTACTAATGTAGTATAGGAAAGTTGATATATACTTAAATGTCTGATATTTTACCCTATATACGAGTGAATGTTCATTTAAAAGATTAAACATGTTTTAATATGTTTACAGGAAAAACAAAAAAAAGCGAAGAAACTCCAGGAGTAAGCGGGCATGAACATGATGATAGACATGGATATCAAGAACCATGTTTTGAACATCAGGATCATACAACTCTTGGCCATTTAAACGAATCAGATGCATTTTGTAGTGAAATGGACATTTCAAGTGATTCCAGTGATCACTCTGAGTTATCCTCTTCTGATAGTTCTGACAATTCTGATACAGATTGTAATAATAGCACTGCTGCAATTTCCTCTGAGCATGCGATTAGTAAGGCCCCCTTATATGTCATACAGTCATCCAGTGGTGACATTTATACAGCTGATATATCTCAAGATGAACATGCACTGGCTGTTGCTGGATATGCATCGCGGCACAATTTGTCTGATACAGCAATTGAACATCTAGTTGAACTAGTAGGTCTACATATACCAAAAAGTAATCTACTATATAGAAATGTTGATAAAGTAAAAGAAAAATGTGGCTTTGATACTAACTTCATGAAATATTTCACTTTATGTTCCGTATGTAAAAGTGTATTTGAAGATAAAACTGATAGGTGCTCAACACCAAACTGTACTGGTCGAAGACTCTCAAAAAAAGCACAAAGTTATTTTACAACCGGAAACCTAGAACTTCAATTAAAGGAAATACTTATGAGAGAAGGTGTATTCGAATCTATCCAAGAAAGTTTTGAAATTGAAAAGCCTACCACAATAACAGACATTACAAATGGAGCAGAATACAACAAGTTAAGAGAAGATGGAGAGTTCTTAAGTGGAAAGAACAACATCAGCCTGACAATGTTTACAGATGGTATTCCTCTTTTCAAAAGTTCAGGAGTATCCTTGTGGCCTGTCTACCTCCTCATAAATGAAATACCTAGAAATGATAGGTTTCGTAAAAAAAACATGGAGCTTTGGGGAATGTGGCAGGGAATTGGGAAACCAAATATGACTCTCTTCTTAAAGCCACTTGTGCAAGACCTTCATGTAATGTATTCGGATGGAATACAGTTAAATTGGAAATCAGAAGAAATTGTATGCAAGGCTATTCTACTTGTGGCAACCATGGACCTGCAAGCTAGATCAGCAGTTCTCCACATGACACAACATAATGGAGAATACTCTTGTGTCTACTGCATGCACCCAGGAAAAGTCGTTAAATCTGGAAAAGGACATTGCCGCTGTTTCCTCTATACAGATGAACCGTTCGTCTTAAGGACTGCTGAGGAAATATATAGAGATGGTAAAGAAGCACAGAGAGAAAAGAAAAAAGTCAATGGATCACAGGAGAAAGCGTTTTAAATTACCTTCCCTATTTTACGTTAAATAACAACATTGTAGTAGATTACATGCATGGAATGCTATTGGGTATCACAAAAAAGTTCTTGTCACTGTGGTTTGATGCAAAATCAGCCAATCAGCCATATTTTATTGGTAACCAAATTAAAGAAGTTGACAAGATTATGAAGTCAATAACTCCTCCATATCTCATCAAGAGATTGCCACGTAAGCTGTCAAATACAATGCATCACTGGAAGGCTTCTGAACTTCGAGCTTGGCTATTATTTTACTCTCTTCCATGTTTGTCTGGAAAATTGCCAAATTTGTACTTGAAACACTTTAGCACAATTGTTGAAGCTACATATATTCTTCTTGGTGAAGGCATCACAGAAATTGATTTACGTAGATCAGATCTTTTACTGGGAAGTTTTGTAAAAACTACTGACAAGCTTTATGGTGCTAGTGTAGTTGGACTTAATGTACATAACTTACTTCACTTGTGTGATTGTGTTAGAAAATGGGGACCTATATGGCTTGGTCTTGCTTCAGTTTTGAATCGTTTAACGGTGAAATTAAAAAAAGTGTTCATGGCACTGGAAATGTTTGTAGGCAGATATTTTGGTCACTCCAAGCGCAAAAGAGAGTGGAAAATATAGCGACAATGCCAGTTGGAGACCATATAAAAGCATTTGTTTCCTCAATACATGAAGGCAAATCTGATAGCAATAATACATTATCAGCCCATCAGTGTTTGGTGAAAAAAACCCATGATGATTCCAGAAAACTATGAATTTGCTGATGAAATAAAAACAGAACTAGTTAACTTGATTCAGTGTGATCAACCTGCATTGTTTCTAAAAGCAAAAAAGATTGTTCGCAACGGTTACATTATCTATAGCAAAATGTGCACTAAAGCGAAGAAGAGGAACTCATATACAGTTACCATGACAGGAAATTTAGAGGGAGGGAACCTTTTTGAAGTGCAGGCATTTCCTGGTACATAAACCTAGCCTGCATGTGTTTGCAGTTGGCAAAAAATTGAAAACAATTGGTGGAGCTTTACCTGCAAATGCCCTCCACATTCAGCGAGTGCAATATACAAGGTACACAGATCAATGCATAGTTTTGTTTACTCATGATCACAGTGTTTAATTTAGACTGCACCATTGGCCCATTTGAAACACAAATGGTGCACTTCTATGACTCCCAAGTCAGAATTGACCCAATAAATCGAGCGACAAATGTTCTAGTTATTTCTATAATTGATCAGGCTAATCCAGCTAAACAACAACTGGACAAACTCTGAATTTGCACAGATACCTCATGGGGACGAGCCAGACTTTCCAAATCATTTAAACAACAAAATTATAATCTTTACTAATTTGCTGACAAACGATAATTTTAAGGAATGTTTCTAGTACATTGACAAATTACTTGTCAAATGATGTGTAAACAACCAAATAAGATCCCTTTACTGCTGTTTGTACCTTATTAATTATAGACCATCTCTGCTTATTGCAGGCACCAAAAATCTCATCATTTATGAATAATGTTTATATGATGACCCAGACGTCACCCTGAACTGCAGTCATAGATTGAACACTGGGATTATTGAATAATTTCTTTATTTTTAAAATTAGTAAAGAGTATGAATATAAATTAATATGAATATTTTTATGACTATGTTGATTAAATTATAATTGATATATTAGCAGAAACCTTTGTTTACTCTGTAATCTTTAATGCTGCATTATTTACCCCCAAAAAATGGTTTGATATTCATTGTATTGCATTTTTATACAAATGATAGCTTGATTGAAAAGATTTGAAATGCTAACAATTGTATATTTTTATTTCAGTAACATAACGACTGTTGTGGGGTTCCAGTACTGCAGGATGTGGTTGTCAGCTTCAAGTAAACGGAACATACTATGTGTCGAAGTTTCCAAACAATGTGGAAGGAGATTAGGTTCTTAGGCAAACAATTGTTCTGAGTTATATTATGCTTCATCAGTAGAGCAAATGTGTAAATTTATTATATATTTATCAAACCAGTGTTATTGTTATGAGACAATCTATATGCATTTTAAAAAATAATCTCTTGGGGCTCAAACAGCAAAAATGTTAATATTTGGCATAACTTATCCATAGTATTATAAATAGAGATTAGTTTTATAGCTTATTTATTTCATCTTGATTGCAAAGTAAACTCTGAGTTTTGTGAATCTCTTTTGAGTCGGTATGCTTGGTATGACTAGTACTGGATGCTGAGGTTGTTGAGTCGAAATAGTCTTCTTAAAAAATATTCAGTCATATTTGTTTACATTTAATATAAGTTACTTTACATTTTTGTGTTCAGCTTATAATACACAATGAAAAACTTTATCAATTTCCTACATTGTAACTTTCAAGTTGAAAAAAAATCTGACTTGACAAAATTGTTTATCGTTTATTTACAGGCATTAATTGTAACTTTTGTTAACTTTACTTTGAAGGGAAAATGTTGGCTTAACATATTTTTTCCGAAAAATGTATGATAGACTCCTTTATGATTTTGCACAATACTACTGATCTATGAAAAAGAGTGCAATCTGTTTGAATTCAGTCAATTTATCAAAACTTTGGTCAGTAATTTCTTAGATATGAAATATTTCCATATATGGTACGTTTATGTATATATGTTAAGATTGATTTGGTAGCTGACGAGAGTTAAATCAACTTCAATATTGCCGTGAGTTCATTAAAAACTTGTTTGTAAATGTTTTTACTTTGATCTTTTTAGTTTCCTTAAAATATCTTTTATTAATTAAATTCTAATTTCATGATTATATTGTTTTCTTTATATTCCAGAAATATAGAAAAAAAAAATCTAAGTTCAAATTTTCCATTGATCAAAAACAATCTAAGTTATTTTCCATCCCAAAATTTCTCTAAGTTATTTTCCATGCTATTTTCCGTCCCAAAATTTGACTAAGTCCAACTTTCCGTGGCATAATTTGAAGATTCCGTGAAAATCTATTGATGGTTTTACTGTGTCCGCGGAAATCCATGGCAAAATTTGACGGCAAATAATGTTATCAACAAATTTCCATGGAAGATTTTGATATTCCGTGGATTTCCATCAATTTCCATCCAAGTTTCCATGGATTTCCACGATAATCAATGGAAAATGCCTAATGACCATGGCACATGTAGAGACGGGATGGTAAGTTTTATTTTACTTCTACAAATATATGAGGTTCAACATCTCATCCCTTGTATTGAAATTCATATTGATTATTGGCTATTGGTGATTGGAGTGGATGGATAAGTGGGGTTACATTTCATCATATGCATCATTTCCTTGTAGGAATTTAGTTTACATTTTGTTCTGTTAGATGTGAGATGTATGTAGATAGTCACTACAGTGGTGCCACTGTCATACAGTAGAATCTTGTTATGGCAAAATCAATGTACCGAAAGTTTGGATGTGTAAATTTTTAACCCTTTCTTATATCTGTTTTTTTATCCCCCCCCCCCTCCCCACCCCCTCACTCAAATTTTTTGGGGGGTATATAGTAGTAATCGCAGTTCATATTGATTATTCGCTATTGGTGATTGGAGTGGATGGTGAAGTGGGGTTACATTTCATCATATGCATCATTTCCTTGTAGGCATTTAGTTTACATTTTGTTCTGTTAGATGAGAGATGTATGTAGATAGTCACTACAGTGGTGCCACTGTCATACAGTAGAATCTTGTTACGGCAAAATCAATGTACCGAAAGTTTGGTTGTGTCGATTTTTACCCTTTCTTATATCTGATTTTTTATGCCTCCTCACCGCCCCCCCCCCCCCCCCCCACCCCCACACTCCATTTTTGTTTTGTTTTTGGGGGTATATAGTAATGGCAGTGTCTGTCCATCCTTCCATCTAATATTTTGTGTCCGACCTGGATGGATTTTATAAATACTTGCTATAAATAATCAACATAACATAACGATGTGTCATATGTAATATCCAGACTCTCACTTTAAATATCAAGGTCACACTTTAACTTTGTTTGATAACACTTTCAGTGAGTGTGAAATTTTATGTTCAGCTTGTAACTTTGTCATGCATGAATTTTCAGAGGAAATTGTTTACATAACTGGCTAAAATTTAAAAATTATGAATCCCATTAAGGACACAGGCTGTAATTTTGACCATTTGTTTATTTTTTATTTTTTTAGCTCTATATACTGGCCAAAGGCCAGGAGGGCTTATGTCATGGTAAATTGTCCATCATCCACAATAGTCGTCCGTCTGTTAACCGTTTATTGAAGACGCAATAGCGCAATAGTGCCTTCATTTTTCATTGCATCTTGAACAAACAGCAATTATACAACCACAAGATCTCAGAGTTCTTGAACCAGCGTGATTTCCCCACAACAAATGCCTGAACCACATGGCTGATAAACACATTTTTAGCAAACTTTAAAAATCATTTTCTCTGGAAGTAAGAAGTCTAGAATTAGATATTTTATATTTGCTTGTAGACACGATAGCATCTTCATTTTGCATTGCATCTTAAACAAACTTGCTTAGCTGTTTATATAACCATTAGATCTCTGACGAGTTCTTCAACCAGCCTGATTTGACCACAATGCCCCCGCCACAGAGTTTATAAGTTCATTTAAATGAAACTTTAAAAAACATTTTCTCTGAAGGTTCAAGGCATAGACCTACGATATTTTACATGTAGCATTGCATCGAGGTCCCTTAAAAGGTTTGTTGAAGTTGGTTCCCTGAGGTAAAATTTCGGACCGTCGTAGGGGTCATTGTTTTGCATAGAGTTACATAGAGAAAATGTTGTAGACGCGAGAGCACCCCCATTTGTCATTGAATCTTAAACATGTAAAGCAGTTATATAACCACAAATATCGACCATGAATGCCCAAGCCACAAGGCTTATAAACACATTTTAAGAGAAACTTCAAAAAACATTTTCTGTGAAAGGTGAAGGCCTAGACCTTAGACATTTTAAGTGTAGTATTACATAAAGGTCTCTTTAAGGGATTATATTGGCAAGTAACACAAACACGCTGTTAATCCAGACTTTTCATGTATGCAGTGTGCACAAAATAATGCTTATGTATTAACGTATAACCTTTATTTACTTGAAAGTTATCAAATTAACAGTAATTGAATATTGGCCAAAACTTTGATACGTCCCGCAATAAAGTATTGTGCAATGTTTACATTGAACTCCGTAAACTTCCCGAACAAAGCCTCGTCAAATGAGTCTTCACGATGTTATCCGATGATTGATCGAAAACCCAAAGCGGTTCGTTGAAAATGGTGAATGTGAACAAAAACAAAAACGTGGCTTCAGAAACCCGATGTTTGTAATAAAGAGGTTATGCAATTAGACACTTTAGACGTGTATATCTCTAAGTTGTAAGTGTATCCTCATGCTGGGGGTGTGTATTTAGGACAGGGAATTGACGGTAATATGCCATTATAATCCGTTTAAAGATTTGTTGAAAAAGAACTTCTAAATTTTTTTTTATCTGAAATGTTCATCTGTCCATTTGTTGCCAGTAGAGTGATCCAGGCCGTGGTGGGCCTCTTGTTTTAAAAATAATCATGATCAAATAACAATCCCAATTTGTATAAAAATATTCCACACTTTAGTTGTCAGTTCTTTTAAAATCAATATTCACAAGTGCAAAATAAACACTATCTAATTAATTAATAATTGATATCACTATTAATAGTTTCCAGCATCGATATAGCTGTGCTCCGATTGGTCAATATTTACATCAATAAAAATAAAATCATCAAAATGCAAACTTGGATTATACAAATTACAATATAGCAAAATAACACCCTCAAAGTCAGTGTTTTTTCCATGGAAAGAGAAGGTAGCATGTTTTGAGGATTTAAAGCTGTCTCGGATACATGAAAAACACAAAATGGCTACACTAGATCAAATGAAGGCTATTATACAGTCATATAAAACAATTAGTATGAAATTTCACAAAGTTTGTATCTACATATTTAAGACATTGCCATCAAACTTAACTGCTCAGCTTAGACATAATTAAACAAGCAACTAATTTAATGTTGCTGAACTTCGTTTGAGTCTTTTAACATAACAGTTTCAGCCATTTTCCAACTAAGAATTTTTTGGAAGAAATAATAAATCATTTATGTTCATATTTACATCTCGTACAGTGTTTACAGCGTTGCCTTAAAACTTAAAACTAAGTACACAGCTTTAAGTCATGATTTGATGTCCTTTCCATATGAATACACCTGAACTTAATTAAGAGAAGGTTTCATTATTGTCAATTAAATTTTCATCAGTGATATCGACAGTTCACACTACACAGTCCTCTGTCCTACCTATATTTTCTTCAAGTCCTCTGCCCAACATATTATGTTTTCTTCAATTCTCTCTGAATTAGTCGATGTACTAGTAGATTAGACCACTTCATGTATGCCATCTTATCAACACCAGTATCTAAGGTGGCCTCTGTAACTAAAAATAGATGAAATAAATTTAAAACAATATTTAAAATTCAGTGATCTTCAAAACCCTGTGACATCATAGATTAAAGTAAACATGACATGGGTCAGGTTTTCAATTTATATTTTAACTCTCTAAACAACCAGGACTGGCTAGCTCAGGTAGGAAATATATGACCGAGGCAGAGATCATGAGTTTGAATCCTGCCTGGACTCAGTCCCAGGGATGATAATGGCCATGAACTTTTGTTTTATGACCATGAGTCTCCCACCTCTGAATATGTGGGGAAGTAGTCAGTGAATTGCAGAGACACGGTGTGTTTAGTAATGATTTACGGGGAAGCAGTCAGTGTCTTGCAGAGACTAGGTGTGTTTAGTAATGATTAACGGTGAAGTAGTCAGTGACGTGCAGAGACACGGTGTGTTTAGTAATGATTAACGGGAAGTAGTCAGTGACTTGCAGAGACACGATGTGTTAAGTAATGATTAACGGGGAAGTAGTCAATGACTTGCAGAGACACGGTGTGTTAAGTAATGATTAACGGGGAAGCAGTCAGTGACTTGCAGAGACACGGTGTGTTTAGTAATGCTTAACGGGGAAGTAGTCAGTGACTTGCAGAGACACGGTCTGTTTAGTAATGATTAACGGGGAAGCAGTCAGTGACTTGCAGAGATTAGGTGTGTTTAGTAATGATTTACGGGGAAGTAGTCAGTGACTTGCAGAGACACGGTGTGTTTAGTAATGCTTAACGGGGAAGTAGTCAGTGGACTTGCAGAGACACGGTCTGTTTAGTAATGATTAACGGGGAAGCAGTCAGTGACTTGCAGAGACACGGTGTGTTAGTAATGCTTAACGGGGAAGTAGTCAGTGACTTGCAGAGACACGGTCTGTTTAGTAATGATTAACGGGGAAGCAGTCAGTGACTTGCAGAGATTAGGTGTGTTTAGTAATGATTTACGGGGAAGTAGTCAGTGACGTGCAGAGACACGGTGTGTTTAGTAATGATTAACGGGGAAGTAGTCAGTGACTTGCAGAGACACGATGTGTTAAGTAATGATTAACGGGGAAGTAGTCAATGACTTGCAGAGACACGGTGTGTTAGTAATGATTAACGGGAAGCAGTCAGTGTCTTGCAGAGACACGGTGTGTTTAGTAATGATTTACGGGGAAGCAGTCAGTGTCTTGCAGAGACTAGGTGTGTTTAGTAATGATTTACGGGGAAGCAGTCAGTGTCTTGCAGAGACACGGTGTGTTTAGTAATGATTAACGGTGAAGTAGTCAGTGACGTGCAGAGACACGGTGTGTTTAGTAATGCTTAACGGGGAAGTAGTCAGTGACTTGCAGAGACACGATGTGTTAAGTAATGATTAACGGGGAAGTAGTCAATGACTTGCAGAGACACGGTTTGTTAAGTAATGATTAACGGGAAGCAGTCAGTGACTTACAGAGACTAGGTGTGTTTAGTAATGCTTAACGGGGAAGTAGTCAGTGACTTGCAGAGACACGGTCTGTTAGTAATGATTAACGGGGAAGCAGTCAGTGACTTGCAGAGATTAGGTGTGTTTAGTAATGATTTACGGGAAGTAGTCAGTGACTTGCAGAGACACGGTGTGTTTAGTAATGCTTAACGGGGAAGCAGTCAGTGACTTGCAGAGACACGGTGTGTTTAGTAATGATTAACGGGGAAGTAGTCAGTGACTTGCAGAGACACGGTGTGTTTAGTAATGATTTACGGGGACGTAGTCAGTGACTTTCAGAGACACGGTGTGTTTAGTAATGATTAACGGGGAAGTAGTCAGTGACTTTGCAGAGACACGGTGTGTTTAGTAATGATTAACGGGGAAGTAGTCAGTGACTTGCAGAGACACGGTGTGTTTAGTAATGATTTACGGGGACGTAGTCAGTGACTTGTAGAGACACGGTGTGTTTAGTAATGATTAACGGGGAAGCAGTCAGTGACTTGCAGAGACTAGGTGTGTTTAGTAATGATTAACGGGGAAGTAGTCAGTGACTTGCAGAGACACTGTGTGTTTAGTAATGATTAACGGGGAAGTAGTCAGTGACTTGCAGAGACACGGTGTGTTTAGTAATGATTAACGGGGAAGTAGTCAGTGACTTGCAGAGACACGGTGTGTTTAGTAATGATTAACGGGGAAGTAGTCAGTGACTTGCAGAGACACGGTCTGTTTAGTAATGATTAACGGGGAAGCAGTCAGTGACCTTGCAGAGGACTAGGTGTGTTTAGTAATGATTTACGGGGAAGTAGTCAGTGACTTGCAGAGACACGGTGTGTTTAGTAATGATTAACGGGGAAGTAGTCAGTGACTTGCAGAGACACGGTGTGTTTAGTAATGATTAACGTGGAAGTAGTCAGTGACTTGCAGAGACACGGTGTGTTTAGTAATGATTAACGGGGAAACGGGGAAGTAGTCAGTGACTTGCAGAGACATGGTGTGTTTAGTAATGATTAACGGGGAAGTAGTCAGTGACTTGCAGAGACACGGTCTGTTTAGTAATGATTAAAGGGGAAGCAGTCAGTGACTTGCAGAGACTAGGTGTGTTTAGTAATTGATTTACGGGGAAGTAGTCAGTGACTTGCAGAGACACGGTGTGTTTAGTAATGATTAACCGGGAAGTAGTCAGTGACTTGCAGAGACACGGTGTGTTTAGTAATGATTTACGGGACGTAGTCAGTGACTTGCAGAGACACGGTGTGTTTAGTAATGATTAACGGGGAAGTAGTCATTGACTTGCGGAGACACGTTGTGTTTAGTAATGATTAACGGGGAAACGGGGAAGTAGTCAGTGACTTGCAGAGACACGATGTGTTTAGTAATGATTAACGGGGAAGTAGTCAGTGACTTGCAGAGACACGGTGTGTTTAGTAATGATTAACGGGGAAGTAGTCAGTGACTTGTAGAGACACGGTGTGTTTAGTGATGATTAACGAGGACGTAGTCAGTGATTTGCAGAGACACGGTGTGTTTAGGGATGATTAACGGGGAAGTAGTCAGTGACTTGCAGAGACACGGTGTGTTTAGTAATGATTAATGGGGAAACGGGGAAGTAGTCAGTGACTTGCAGAGACACGATGTGTTTAGTAATGATTGACGGGGAAGTAGTCAGTGACTTGCAGAGACACGGTGTGTTTAGTAATGGTTAACGGGGAAGTAGTCAGTGACTTGCAGAGACACGGTGTGTTTAGTGATGGTTAACGAGGAGGTAGTCAGTGACTTGCAGAGACACGGTGTGTTTGGTGATGATTAACGGGGAAGTAGTCTGTGACTTGAAGAGACACGGTGTGTTTGGTGATGATTAACGGGGAAGTAGTCTGTGACTTGCAGAGACACGGTGTGTTTAGGGATGATTAACGGGGAAGTAGTCAGTGACTTGCAGAGACACGGTGTGTTTAGTGATGATTTACGGGGAAGTAGTCAGTGACTTGCAGAGACATGGTGTGTTTAGTAATGATAAACGGGGAAGTAGTCAGTGACTTGCAGAGACACGGTGTGTTTAGTAATGATTAACGGGGAAGTAGTCAGTGACTTGCAGAGACACGGTGTGTTTAGTAATGATTAACGGGGAAGTAGTCAGTGACTTGAAGAGACACGGTGTGTTTAGTGATGATTAACGGGGAAGTAGTCTGTGACTTGCAGAGACACGGTGTGTTTAGGGATGATAAACGCAGAAGTAGTCAGTGACTTGCAGAGACACGGTGTGTTTAGTAATGTAAACGGGGACGTAGTCAGTGACTTGCAGAGACATGGTGTGTTTAGTAATGATTAACGGGGACGTAGTCAGTGACTTGCAGAGACACGGTGTGTTTAGTAATGATTAACGGGGACGTAGTCAGTGACTTGCAGAGACACGGTGTGTTTAGTAATGATTTACGGGGAAGTAGTCAGTGACTTGCAGAGACACGGTGTGTTTAGAAATGATTAATGGGGAAGTAGTCAGAGACTTGCAGAGACTTGGAGTGTTTAGTAATGATTAACGGGGAAGCAGTCAGTGACTTGCAGAGACACGGTGTGTTAAGTAATGATTTACGGGGAAGCAGTCAGTGACTTGCAGAGACACGGTGTGTTTAGTAATGATTAACGGGGAAGCAGTCAGTGACTTGCAGAGACACGGTGTGATTAACTGGGAAGCAGTCAGTGACTTGCAGAGACACGGTGTGTTTAGTAATGATTGATGAGGAAGCAGTCAGTGACTTGCAGAGACACGGTGTGTTTAGTAATGATTAACGGGGAAGTAGTCAGTGACTTGCAGAGACACGGTGTGTTTAGTGATGATTGACGGGGAAGTAGTCAGTGACTTGCAGAGACACGGTGTGTTTAGTGATGATTGACGGGGAAGTAGTCAGTGACTTGCAGAGATACGGTGTGTTTAGTAATGATTAACGGGGAAGTAGTCAGTGACTTGCAGAGACACGGTGTGTTTAGTAATGATTGACGGGGAAGTAGTCAGTGACTTTCAGAGACACGGTGTGTTTAGTAATGATTTACGGGGAAGTAGTCAGTGACTTTCAGAGACACGGTGTGTTTAGGGGAAGCAGTCAGTGACTTTCAGAGACACGGTGTGTTTAGTGATGATTAACGGCTAGCAGATCCAAAAAGTGATGATTACGTAGATGCACATGAGTGACTGCAGTTAAATTACTGAAATACTGTTGAACAAAAAAGCCATAAAACCCATACAACAAAATACACTCTAAAAGTCAATCTAATATTTAAAATCTTCAAGATATTCTATTTTAAGTTGAAATTCCAGTCTGTCAGTTCTGATGTAAAAATGTTTAGTTGAAGTAAAAACATGTTTTGTAAGGTATGTTTTCCATCTGAATAATGAAGATAAAGATGGTTCTACCTAGCTCACAAGCATGGTGTTAAGAGTAATTAAGAGTAACTGTCATTTCAAAGTAACTCTGATGACAGGCCTTAAAAAATAATTAATTAAGTTTTATTATCTCATTATCTTACTAATATTGAATCACAGACTCTACTCTACTCTAAACAATATACAGTACTGGTATTTTCAATGTTTTAAGTATGTGGTCTTTGAGCTGTTAAAATACACTAAATATAATAATATAACAATATTATTGCTTTATTTTCAGTGAACTATTGTCATTGTGTTCGTCACAATAATCTGAGGTAATACTGAATCGCAGATTGCATTCTGTTATTAACTATTATACAGTATTTTCAATGTTTTAAGTATGACGTTATTTTCTTGGAAAAGTTAAAATACACTTAAGGTGAATTTCGTTCTTTGTTCTATATAAAATAATGTCTAGGATTTCCATGGTACAAAAAGAATTCCATAGAATTTTTTTGTCAGTTTATTTTCATAGCAGGAATGTAAACCCACATAAAAATGCACAATAACTGATAAGTTAACCATATTTTTTTTTAAAGAGGGTGCAATGACACCCTGAGATTTTTTAAAAAAAAATTCCTCAAATGCTCATAAATACATGCATACATTGAAATCCTATAAAAGTCACATTTTTAAAACCAGTGATGTCTTATTGCAGTATATGCTATGCCAACTTTTGCTCTACTCATCTGCAGCAAGAAAGCTCAACTCCTATGAACCATTTTGAAATAATTTCAAAACCAAAAAAAGGGAAAAAAAGGGGTTTAACTGTATAGTGAGATGTAAATGTAATGATTATACCAGTATTATTGCTTTACTTGAAGTGGAATATTGAATTTGATGCCCTTGTATATTATATACACTGGTTAGATGTTAAACTGCTGTTTATTTCTAACTTGAAACACTGTCATGATAGTGTTTGTAAGTTGATATTTTGTGGTCAGTTGTTGTTGTTGTATGGTGTTTAGCGTCGCTTTCAAAAAGTGTTCAGTCATATCGCGACGGTGTCTACATAAGACAGTATTCTGAGCGCTGTCACACTGGAGTATCATGCCGCAGACACATGGTATGATACCCCACTCAGTCACATTATACTGACACAGGGTCGACCAGACCTAGAACTTTCCTCTAAATGCTGAGCGTCAAGCGAGGAAGCTTCTAGTACTATTTTTAAAGTCTTAGGTATGACCTGGTCGGGGATCGAACCCACAACCGTCGGCATGCGAGGCGGACGCACTACCACTAGACCATGCTGCGGTTTTTGTGGTCAGATTTTAGTATAGTGACCATTATTTGTAAGTTAAATATTGCTTACACAATTGTCTAGATGGGCTGGACAAACTTGATCCAGGGGTTGTGAATTCGAATCCCCACCTGGCCTCAGTTTCTCTGATGATTGATAAATGGCATTGCATCTCATATCCTTCATCTCTCACTGCTGATTCAAGTAGGAATGTTATCAGTTACTTGCGGCGATGGGGTATGCTAAAGTACTGGTTAACCTGTCAGGATTCCAGGTAACAATGATTAGGTTAACTGATCAATGACACTAAATATTTGATAAATCAATAAATTACAATTGTCTGACATAATTATAATAGTATAATAAAAGTTGAAGACTTACTGAAATTGATCTAAAATCTACTGGATGTGTCGTAAATATTGATGAGGTCAGTGTCTTCATGGTCACTATCAGTTTGTCATTAACGTTGTTATAACAGAGTGATCTTGGTTGCTTGATTCCATCTGTCTCTGTCAACAACACCATTTTCTTCTGGTCTCTTCAATCTGGAGGACACTGTGTGACTTCAAACCACAAACAAGTACTGTGTCATCCCCCGTTACACACACACCTATTGCATGGATCAGGTCTGGATCAGTAAAACGATGGTGTTTGGTCCTATTTCTGTCCATGGTTATAAGTCCATTGTCATAGTCAGCAATGTGGATTTGTTTGTTATCTAAACTATATGTCATATGAAATGGACAGGAAAACAATTGTTTCCCAGCTTTGTCATTTTGCAATGATCGTAGAAATGTTCCTTTTGTATTATATACTTCCACATGTCCTGGACCTTCACTCTTGCCACCACCACCACATGACACAAACAGCTCTCCATCACTGTAAGCCACACCTTGACAGTAGTCACCAACAGAGAAGGACTTTGTAAGTGATATTGCACCTGTAACTGTGACAAACTGTATCTTCTTGTCACGATACAGTGCAATAGCTACTTCAGTAGGACCTGTTGTACATACAGCAGCGGGGCCACAAGGCAGGCCACATTCTGCTGTTACCTTGTATGACTTGTCGAGTACCTTAACATTTTTGTTGTTTTCATCAGTTATCACAATTGACCCATCTCCCAGAAGACATGATCCATTTATATAACATGTAGACTTGTCACTACTGGTCCTGACATTATACTGATCAAGGTTGGTGGCTGGAAATGTTCCTAGTGACTTAAGCTGACATATTGTGTCAGTCATTGATCTATTGTTAACAAATCGTAGTGTTTCCTTCCCGACTGAACTTCTAATTTTGTTCATCAGGACATCTCCGTCAGATGCGTTAACTTTTGACTGCTTCACATAAACAAAAAGCTGTGACTCGTTATCCCCATCAAATGTCTGCAGTTCTGTTGCTTTTTTCTCCAAATTTGATGTCACCTCTTTGATTGAATTTAGGTCTGCATTCAGTTGGTCTTCAATTTTCTTGTATTTGCTGTTCAGTTCATCCGTGGCAGTTTTCTCCATTTTGTCAAGCTGCTTGTTGATACTATCACGAAACTCTTTTATCTGAGTCAAGATGCGATGTTTTTGTTTCGTAATTCTTTTTAGGTCATCTTCTCTAATTTTCTTCAGCTTTTCCATGTCAGACTTAACTCTGTTGACATTAGTTTTGACTTTGTTGACCTCTTGGTCCTTTCTGATGGTGTTTGCAACATGAGGAATGTATTCAACACCTTTGCAAGGCCTGAAAAAACAGAACCATTGTCCTTACTTGTAATATATTTTGGAAGTTTTAGACAATACACTAACTGGAGTATCTGCTTTGGTACAATATATTACTGAATATGATTCAACTTAGTTATTTTTAGTTAAAAAAGTAAATTTAGATTAAAAATGAATGTTGGTTTAATCTGAATTATTGTCAGTTCACTTAAGTTAAATCTGCAGAATCTTGGCAGAGTGAAAAGTACCAGTTTGCATTTCCTTTATTTGTACCATGATCTTGGGCCTAAAAACCAAGTATTATGTTTACAGTTTCCCAACTAACCCATAGCCAAATGCTTCAACCATACATATTTTTTGAAGTGGAAATAAAATGGATTAAAAAATGTTGCCGTTTGCAAATTATCCCGTGTATACACCATCTTGGTGACATTATAAATGTTATCAAGTAACCAGAGAACTTTGCTCAAAGTAGATTTACTGTTTTTATCCTCCAGTTTTCAAAGAAAATTAGGTGATATTGAAATGGTGTCCGTCCGTCTGTCTGTCCTTCACATTAAGAGAAACTACCTTGTGGACTCAACTCCTCCCACAATCTTAACCAAATTAAAATGAAACTTGCTGTACAGCAAGTACATGGTTTGATCATGTGCCTGTGGTATTGGTTTCCTGATTGATTAATATTTGATGTTGTTGCGGCCCTTTGTTTGTTAAAATTTTGCGTCACACCTTGGATCAACAATTCAGGTGTTCCATACCCACATTCACAGGCAGTGGCCCTTTTGAGAGGGGGATATGAATTCACTGAATTTATTGTTAAACTTACAGCTGGGTAACATGATTTTGTCTCAAAATGAAATTATTCAATTTTGTATTTGTAATTGTAGTCAGAGCCTATGCTGTCTGTCGCCAAAGGTGCCAAATAAACAGAAATAAAAGGGGCACATGTTTTTTTCTTTGATTTGGTGAAAGTAATTGGAACCCCTAAAATGTGCAAATACTTTTGTCCATTATGTATAAAGTAGCTCTTCCTTGTCCCAAATTTTCGGTCATACATAGATACATGTACACCTGTCTGATAACTGGCGGACATATAGAGAATACCATGGTAGTGTCTGATATTATCAACTTTATCAGGACTGGTGAGGCTTAGAAAAACCGGGACGAGACTCTGCCGAATCTATTTTTTTGGTGCTGAACCTGATAAAGTTGATAATATTAGACACTTACATGGTATTCTATTTATCATGTCAATATTTCTAGTTCATTTTTTTAGCTCTACTGGCCAAAGGCCAGAAGTGCTTATGCGATGGCGCGTTGTCTGTCGTCCGTCATCCGTCGTCTGTCGTCTGTTAGCAGCACTTTCTCTGAAACCACTTGGCCAATTAAACTGAAACTTCACATGTATGTTTCTGTTGCATAGGAGACTATACAGAAGATTTTTTTTTTTCGATCTGAAATTCAAGATGGCCGCCGTTACTAAAAATAGTCCAAAACTTAAAAAATCTTCTTCTCATGAACGGCCCAGCAGATTTTCAAAATGTTTATGTAGTAATAATGACCAACTATAGTTTTGTTAGATTTGTTCAAATGGTGTCCCGAGGGTTAAATATGACCCTGCCCCGAGGGTTCAATTAGGGGACACATGTCATTATAATATTTATTTATTTTCTTTTTTTAAAATGGAAATGATTTTGCCTATATCTTAACAAAAGCATTGTTAGGTGAAGGAGGTTCAGATTTTGTAAAAATGAATGGGTTCCACTGTCTTGAGGGGTCAGGAGGGGCCCCAAAAGGGTACAAATTGGGATTTACTAAAATTGTTTTCTAAAGAACCAGCATGTCAGATTTGCACATATTTGGCATAAATTATCCCTATGTGTAGGGGTTTGATTGCAGATAAGAATTAAGGGGCTAAAATTTATAGAAGCCCTGTAAGGTGACTTAGAATTTTACATAGGGATACTATGGGAAAACAGAAAATGCTCTTTTTCTTTCATCTCTTCTGAAACCACTAGGCCGATTAAACTGAAACTTCACATGCATGTTTCTGTTGCATAGGAGACTATACAGAAGATTTTTTTTTTCGATCTGAAATTCAAGATGGCCGCAGTTACTAAAGATAGTTCAAATCTTAAAAAATCTTCTTCTCATGAACGGCCCAGCATATTTTCAAAATGTTTATGTAGTAATGATGACCAACTATAGTTTTGTTACATTTGTTCAAATCTTGTCCCTAGGGTTAAAAATGACCCCGACCCGATATTTCTATTGCATAGGAGAATTTCAAAAAGTGCTATGGCCACTATGAGTCAATAGAGCGTCCTCAGGCCCTCTTGGGCCTCTTGTATTCATTTTAAGTAGGGTTAAAAGTAGTTACATTCAGATTAAAATGTATAATTATACATAATGACAACATGAAGTATACATAATAACGTCATGTGCCTGATAAACTTGCAATGACATGATAAACCTATGTTTATCAAGCAGGCAGTTTATCAACAGAAATGAATACATTGACATGATAAAATATGCACTGAACTGTGAAGAACCCATGTGGTCATTGTGTTTTCCTAAACTGTTGTTCTATATCATGGTTTTGAGATTTCGTGTCTAGTCTGTAACTTTGTCATGTATGGATGGATTTTATAAATACTTGATACAAGTGATCAACATAACATGATGACGTGTTGCACATAAGACCCATACCCATACCTCAAAGGTCAAGGTCACAATTTAACTTTGTTTGATGACACTGTCTGTTTGAGATTTAGTGTCCGGTCTGTAACATTGTCATGTATTGATGGATTTTGTAAATACTTGCTACAAATGATCAACATAACATGACGACATGTCACACGTAATACCAAGACTCTGACTTCAAAGGTCAAGGTCACAATTCAACTTTGACGATACTTTTAGTCTGTTTTGAGATTTCGAGTCTGGTCTGTAACTTTGTCACCTTTGATCAATTTTAAAAAAACTTGGCTCAATTCATCAGCATCGCGCAAAAGACCCAGAACCTTACCTCAAAGGTCAAGGTCACACTTTCAGTTTGTTTGATATTTCAAGTTCAGTCTGTAACTTTATCATACATGGATGGATTTTAAAAGCACTTGGCTCAATTGATCAACATGACATGATGACGTGTCGTATGTAAGACCCAGAACCTTATGTCAAAGGTCAAGGTCAAACTTTCAATTTGTTTGTTATTTCATGTCTGGTTTGTAACTTTATCTTACATGGATGGATTTTAAAATAGCTTGACACTAGTGATCAACATGTCATGATGATGTGTCACCTGTATTTACATGTAGAAATACCGAGACCATTACATAAGATGTCAAGGTCAAGATCACACTTTAATGTAAAACATGAATTTGCATGTCTAGTCTGAAACGTCAGTCCATTACAATTGATTTTCATAGATACATTTAAATCGCTACCTATTATAAAATCTATCGCTATTTTCACAGACCATTTTGGGGGCATGTGATACTTACCAGTGACATTTCTTGTTTATACCTGGGTGATGTAGGAGTAATATTAATGTGAGCATTCATGTGTTTTGACAGTGTCACTGAAACCTTGTCTCAAAATTGTGAATTACAACGTGAATTACTATAGGAAGCATTGGGGAAACAAACAGTGAGCATGATTATGGACACATATGAGTTCTTTATAAAAGTTGTGAATTGCATGTCCCTGGGTCTCATGGCTTGGCCCTGGTGTTGGGGCATAAAAAAAATTAGTGTGTCCGTAAACAATTAACATTTTTCGGCTTCTTCTCAAAAACCTTAAGCTCAATCATAATAAAATGTCGTATGCAGCTTGGGGGTGGGGCCACAACAGTCAAATTCAGGGTAAACTTTAATAATCTTCTTACTATCAGAAGCACTAGGAAGCATATGGTGAGCGTGATTATGGATGCATATGGATCCTTTATAAAAATTGTGAATAACATATCCCTGGGTCTCACCTTGGGGGTGGAGCCCAAAAAAAGTTCTTCTTCTGATTATAGCATGCACTCAGAAACAAATTGTGAGCATGATTATTGATGCCAATGGGTCCTTTATAAAGTTGTGAATTTCATGCCCATGGTCTCAAGGTTTGGCCGTGGGTGTGGCCTACTTTACTAAATCTATATACATGTAAGTGAAAAATGACAAAATGTTAATCTTATGACTGAATAGACTTATGTTAATGTTTTTTGGTGATTTGTTGTTGCTGACCAGATGGTAATACTTATTGTGAATTTCATGGTCCCCAACCCCA